>JAEQBH010003030.1:1200000-1516326 GCA_016808115.1 Tetrastigma voinierianum
GGCCCTTTTGTTCTTCATAATATTAGCTTTTTACTGATTAAAAAAAAAAAAAAGAAAAGAAAATTGAACTTTCTTTATAGAATTAGAAACTTATTTTATGGAAACTTTTTGCGACAAAGAAATTGGAAGGATTGAACATAAAAACTTTAGAGTTAAAAGTTTATTCTAAAAATTAGATAGTCTAGAGTTTCTTTTTAAGGAGATTCTAAAACTTCTCAAATTTTAACTAAAACTGTAATGCCAATAACTAACTATTACCCCTGAAAAACTAATAATTATCTATTTACCCTTGGTGGATTAATTTTCACTTTCTTTATTCTTTTCATTCCTTTCTTGAGTTAATTTTGAAGATCCATTATCATCATCCTACCTGTCAACGGGTGGACCAAGTTCTAGCAATCCACTGCTACATCAACTGGCCCCTCTAAAATCTGACATCGATATGTAGAGGTTGATTTGTCAAGATTATAATCTCATTAAGCATTCATGCATCATCCTTCTTTTAACTCGTATTTGGGATGAGAATTGTTGGTTCTCGTTCGAGCTATATGGTTGGTGGTTGTGTTTGGAGTCTTAGATTCACGAAGCTGTGGTTTTGATGGTCATACTGATCACGCTTTGTGTTTAATTTCAATTTGACAGGTATATGACATAATCCTAGTTTAGTGGATAATAATTTGTGCTGATTTGTTATTTAAAATAATCTTATTTTAATGGTGGTGACTCTTGTACTTTAGTGCAGTATACCTTTCCCATTCTTTTTAATGGTCTTTATTGCCACTTTGCTTGTATGCATAGGGAGGGATCAGCACGTGGGTTTGGCATACGTGTAACCCAGTCAGCTGAAGGATCAGATTCCTGGGTTGATGATCCCATTACGCGTCATATTATAAGCCTTTTTATCAACAAAGATGAGGAAGGGGAGAATAATATGTTATGGCCATTGATTTTGCATATGAAAAGCCATTATTGCATCCTTGTATTGCCTTTAGTTGAACCCCAACACTTAAAAGCATATGCAGAAATATGTAGACGATCTGATTGTGGAGACGCCATTGGAGCACCTGGAAGCTTGTCATCTCTCCTGTTTGACCTTCCATCCATCACAGGGTATGGTAAGTTACTTGCAATGTTGTTGAGCAAGCATATCATGATAAAATAGTTGTCTTTCTGTACTGATTACCACCCTTTCTGTTCTGGTTAAAGTTCATTTTCTATGGATACTTGACCTCTAGAATTCGAGTTTTTATTATAATCAATTCTGTGTCATCATCCGTAAGTTTGACTTGTGTGGCATCATAAAAGGGTGTTCATTTGAACTTCTAATTTTTGTTGGTAAGCAATTTTGCATGATATTCCTTTCAGAGTTCTTGGATTATACCTGTATATGAAATTTTCTTTTTGGTGTAATTTGAACCTGGAGCAAGACACATAAACGTAATGGAATAATATTCTTTCAATTTTTTCTATGGCTACTTAATATTGGATGTGGAAAAGGAAATGATCTTCAACCTTGAGCAGATTTGGTGTGTTCTCTGTAGGAATACTGCCCCTTGCTTCTTCTTCTTTGCTTTCTTGAGATTAACTTTTGTGAGCCATTACAAAGATGCACGGTGAAATGACTGCTTAGATTACAATATTTTCTAGGATTTCTGTTTTTTGGTTTTTTGGCTTTTATTATTATTAATTTTATTTATTTATTTATTTTTTGGGTGGGGGGGTTCAGTCCTGATAGAAAGCATTGATCCAAACCATTGGTTTTTTTTTATTTAAATATATTATGAGAAAAACTATTGCGATGAAATGTTGCTTCGGGCAAGGTAGGCTCAGTTTGATGATGTTAAGTCCTTGAGTATTCAAGTCACTCATTAAAACTATGAAGTTCTGTCTCTTTATGTCATCCCACATTTTCCTTGAATATGTGCTAGTTTTCTCTGAATCTGATGACATGTGATTGCTTCTTCTATTTCTCTCTTTCTCACTGAAATTATCTGATAACTTGTTTAATGAAGAGATCTCTTCTTATCTCATTTGGTCAATGGTTTAATTTGACATAGGTTTGGATTTTCTGTGTCAAATGATAGATATAGATAGATAGGAATAAATCTGTTTATATTTTCCATTTTCCAGGGCATGTATGGTTGCACATGCTATCGGTGATGTAATAACTGGAGAAGTCATAGAACCAGAGGTAGTTGTCAGTTCATCCCCCTCTGTTGGGGGATTGCTGGATTCGCTAACAGGCAGTATAGGGATTTCAGGCATCTCCTCAAGAGCCAAACCTGTAGCTGCACCAGTTGCAGCTTCCACCTCTTCCAGCACTGCTGTGATTGGAGCTGTTACATCAGATGCTCCAAAGTTTGGTTCAAGGCCCCTAGACAAAGATGCACTTCGAACTTTCATAAGTAGCTCAATGCCCTTTGGTTGGTACTTTTTATTATGGTATTTCTCATCTCAGGTTTCCCTTATGTTTTCTTGTGCATCAACTTGTGGCTCCATGATGTCTTCTTTATTTCTTATGGGCCAGTTTCTCTTATGCACAGGCACTCCCTTGGATCTCAGCTACTCCAATATTTTTGCTATTAAGGCTAATGGCTTTTCTTCCTCAGATTTGCCACCACCAGATCTCAAGCAACCAGCATGGAAACCATACCTCTATAAAGGAAAGCAGAGAATTCTGTTCACAATTCATGAGACAGTTCACGCTGCTATGTATGACCGGGATGAGATTCCAGATAGCATATCAATTTCTGGTCAAGTAAATTGTCGTGCAGAATTGGAAGGATTGCCTGATGTGTCATTCCCCTTGACCGGGTTGAACAAGGCTCGCATTGAGGTTTTATCCTTCCATCCTTGTGCTCAAGTTCCAGAACAAGGTGTGGATAAGCAAGCTGTAATGTTTTCGCCCCCCTTGGGTAATTTTGTTTTAATGCATTATCAGGCATTTTGTGGCCTCGGACCTCCTGTTAAGGGATTTTACCAGCTTTCGATGGTCTCAGAAGATGAAGGTGCATTTTTATTCAAATTGTGCTTGATGGAAGGTTATAAAGCACCTCTAACAATGGAGTTTTGTACTGTGACTATGCCTTTCCCGAGGCGAAGGGTGGTTTCTTTTGATGGAATTCCTTCTATTGGAACTGTTTCAACTACAGAACACTTAATTGAATGGAAAATCATAACAGGTGGGCGAGGTCTCACTGGTAGAAGTATCGAGGCAACTTTTCCAGGAACAATTAAGTTTGCACCATGGCAAATCCAAAGATTGCCTTCCTCTCGGTCATTCTTAGGAGCTGATGAGGATAGTGATTTTGAAACAGATAGTAATAATAGTATGGTAAATGTTGAAGAATTTCTAGTGGAGAAAATGAACAAGGATCTTCCACCAGCAGATTTGGAGGAGCCGTTTTGCTGGCAGGCTTACAACTATGCTAAAGTATGTGCTTTCACTCTCCCTTTCTCCCTTTCTCACTAATCACTATTATTTTACCCTTTGGCAGAGATCTTTATGGTTTTCCATTTTTATGCAAAAGTGTGTGCTTTCACTCTCCTTCTCACTAGTTAATGTAATTTTTCCCTTCGGCAGGGATCTTCTTTATGTTTTTTCTTTCTTATGCTTCTTTTTTGGGGATTTTCTTTAACTCCTGATTCTTTTAATTATTTTTTACATGTTTTGATCTTGTTATTGTGCTGTTACTTACAGGCAAAATTTGCATGAATTTATGTATGTTTGAATGTTTATATCCTCATTTTATTTCATAGGCAAACTGATGGGGATCACAATCACTCCCTTCAAGTTTTTATGTTTCAGTTCTCGTAAGAAACTGATAAGCCCCCAATCCATTTTACATACTAGAGACACAAGGGTAGTGGGACCTCAAAGGAGAGGGTGGGAGACATGCGAGTATTTTTCTGTTATTGTGCGGGTGTAGTGGGGTGGGGGGTGGGTGTTGGTTAGTTAGAATAGGGAATTTGTTTGTTGGGAGAGCTGGGGAGCCTCTCGAATAGCTCTCCCTTGTTATCCGATCCTTAGATCAATAAAAATCTCTTTACTATCATTCTTTGGTTTCTTTGTGTTAAATGACCAACTCTCCTAAAAGCTAAAGTTTATAGGATTTGGGTTTAATATGAATATCATGCTTCAACATCCTCCCTCACGTGCACATGGCCCCATGCCCACGTACGTGGAGAGTTAGAGTCCATTATGGACTTTCAAATAAACATGGGGATTAAATTGTAAGGAGAGGATTCAAACCCAGGACCTCCTGCCAAACCAAGCTCTGATACCATGTTAAATGACCAACTCTCCTAAAAGCTCAAGCTTGTAGGATTCGGGTTTAATATGAATATCATGCTTCAACACTTTGAACCCTATCAACTGGTATTAGAGCAATCGTTTTTTTCTGGGGCCTCATGGCAACTAAGAAAATGAAAGGAAGAATCAAAGGGGTGGAAGAACAAATTGCTGGAGTTCATGGAGAAATGTCATCGATCAAAGGGGATTTGCAGAGATTAGGCCCTCTTGAAGTAAAGGTAGATTCAATGTTAGAGAAACTATTGTTCTTGGAAAGAATGGAGAAGATGTTGCAAAAATCGGAAAACTCAGAAAGGGGGTTGTCATCTGAGGAGAAGAAAGATAAGAGCTCCCACCCTAAGGACCTTAATTTCAGCCTATTCACTGCTACGCTTGAAGAGAGTTCAATAGGGATAAGATCTAATCCTAGAAATGAACCAAGGGTAGATGCAAAGCCGGAAGAAAGCAATCAACCACCAAGAATGAGTGAAATTGATATTGGAGTTAAATCAAAAGGAGGTAGGGTAGAGTCACTCACCCAGAGATGCCCATCTTTGAAGGGTGGAACCTAGAGGGGTGGATCTTTAAGGTGGAACAGTTCTTCTCGGCACACAGAATGATAGAGGAGAAGATGGAAGCAGTGGAAATCAGTCTCGATGGCGAAGCTTTGGCTTAGTTTCAATGGGAGGAAAGTTGGCGACCCATAATGAATTGGGGCGAGTTGAAAACATGCTTCCTAGGTCATTTCCGAAAACCAAGGAGGGCACCTTATGTGAGCAATTTCTGTCGCTACGATAGGAAGGGTCGGTTCGGGACTACCTCCGTGCCTTTGAGGGTTTGGTGGCAGCAATAGACGAGGTGCTTGAGCATGTCCAAGAGAGCACGTTTATTAATAGCCTTAAACCTGAAATCCGAGTAGAAGTAAGGATGATGAAGCTGAAAGGGCTAACAAAGGTGATGAAATTGGCTTAGAGAGTAGAGGAGAGAAATGCGTATGGTAGAACAACGGGGGGCTTGTGGATGGGCACCGCAGCGGTATGGGTTCGACCCGCTCGCCCACTTGCCCTACGGTCAACGTTACCTTACAACTCATACCACACTCCAAGCCATCCTACTCAATTTAAAGTCAACCCACTTGTACATGAACCGAACCCGCACCCACCCACGATGGCTAACCCACAACTCCCTTCGATCCATAACCCTAACTCTCACCCCTCTTTGTCGGTTCGCCCTCATTGAGAGAAATTAGATTGGTAAGAAGCTCTCAACGAGTACCAATCAAGAGATTGAGAGAGGCCTTTATTTCTGGTGCGATGCCAAATATTCTCCGTGTCATTGTTGCTAGAATAAACGAGTATAGGTTTTGTTGGTTCAGGACGATCATCAAGGGGAGGAGATAACGGAACCACTAACTTCGATGAGTTGCAAGAGGAAGAAGTAGATGAGGTTGCTGAGTTATCCATCAATTATGTGGTGGGATTATCCACTCCTAGAACCAAGAAAATCAAGGGGAATATTGATCAGCGGGAGGCAATAGTGATGATTGACTGCGTTGCAACCCTCAACTTTATATCAACAAAATTGGTTTACAAATTGGCTTTACTGTTGGCAGCTACAACTGGCTATGAGGTGTTGATGGGTACGAGCATGGGTGTAAAGGGAGAAGGCAGCCTTCGGAGAGTCACCCTTACCCTCCAAAATATAGAAATTGTGGAAGATTTTTTATCTTTAGAGTTAGGAAGTGCGGATGTTATTTTGGGAATGTAATGGCTTGAATCATTGGGCCGGATGCAAGTTAACTAGAAGACATTAACGATGAGATTTACAATGGGAGGCCTGTCTGTGATTCTGCAGGGCGATCCTAATCTGAGTACGTCTTTGGTTTCCTTGAAGGCCATGTGGAAAGCCCTTCGACAACAAGGGGAAGGAGTCTTGGTAGAGCTTGGCAGTATTGGAGTATTGGGAAATAAAGTGGAGCAAGCCATACCACCTCCAGTTGAGCAGGTACTTAGTAAATTTAAAAATATTTTTGGCTCACCTGAAGGGTTACCACCTTGTAGGTCCCATGATCATGCCATTCCATTGCACCTAGGGACTTCACTGATCAACGTGAGGCCATATCGCTACCCTCAATCCCAAAAAACTGAAATTGAATGTTTGGTTAGAGATATGCTAGCAGTAGGAATTATTCAACCAAGTACAAGCCCCTTCTCAAGTCTTGTGATACTCGTTAGAAAAAAAGAAGGTGATTGGCGGTTCTACGTTGGTTATAGGGTGTTGCCATAGTTCTGGATAAATTTCCAATTCCAATGATTGAAGAATTACTAGATGAGCTCCATGGGGCAACCATTTTCTCAAAACTTGATCTCAGTTCAGGCTACCATCAAATTTGTGTGCAGCCATCGGATGTCCCAAAGACAACTTTTCGAACACATGTGGGTCACTACGAATTTTTGGTTATGCCGTTTGGATTAACCAATGCTTTGGCAACATTTCAATCACTCATGAACGAGATCTTCCGTGGCTACCTACGCAAGTTTGTTATGATATTCTTTGATGATATTTTAATTATAGTCGTTTTGTTGAGGAACATTGTACACTTCTTCATTTGGTCCTGCAAATTTTAGAAGCCCATGAATTGTTTGCTAATGCTAAGAAATGCTGTTTTGGACAATCGAGTTAGGAATATTTAGGCCACATCATTTCTTAACTGGGGTAAGCAGCAGATATGGGAAAAGTTGAGGTGATGTTGAATTAGCCTCCTCCACGCACATTAAAAGAGCTCCGTGGTTTTTTGGGATCGACTGGATATTATCGGCGCTTTGTAGCAAAGTACGGCTGCATGGCATGGCCACTAATTGAACTATTAAAAAAAGATAATTTCCGCTGGGGACTTGCAACAGAGTCAGCATTCCAAGCCCTGAAAACTGCTATGACTCGGGGTCTAGTTCTGGCCCTCCCGGATTTCTCTCGGCCTTCCATTTTGGAGACGGATGCATCAAACATTGGTATGGGTGCAGTTCTGTTACAAGACCAGCGTCCTATAACTTTCTTTTGCCAAGCCTTACCCCCATCAGCTCGGCTAAAATCTATTTACGAAAGAGAATTAATGGCCATTGTGCGAGCAATCCAAAAATGGAGGCACTATCTTCTGGGGCGAAATTTTATTGTCTGCATGGATCAGCGCAGCCTGAAATTCTTATTGGATCAACAAATGGTAAGTTTGGACCATCAAAAGTGGTTGAGCTAGTTGTTGGGATATGATTTTATTATTGAATACAAGCCCGGGTCTGCAAATAGAGTGGCTGATGCCTTGTCTCGCATCCCTTCTCAGCTGACTTTATTGACTCTCTCTGTGCCCCATTCATTGCAGTTAGAAGATTTAGATAAAGAGATAGCTCTTGACCCCATTCTCTCCCAGATTCAAGATGCCCTATCTCGTGGACACCAAACCAAACCGAGCTATTCCCTGGTCCAAGGCAAACTTTATTACAGAAAAAAGTTAGTTTTACCAGCTGCTTCAACTTTGATTCCTTTAGTCCTACATGAGTGTCATGATAGCCCTTCGGGAGTACTTAAAACACTGAAACAAGCTTCAGCTAGCCTGCATTGGACAAGGATGAAGCGAGACATACAAAAATATGTAGCTGTATGCTTAGTCTGCCAACAGAACAAATACTCCACACTTTCACCAAGTGGCCTACTGCAGCCCCTACCCATTCCCAATCAAATCTGGGAAGATATCTCACTTGATTTTATTGAAGCTTTACCCAAATCAGAAGGGTGGGACACCATTCTTGTGGTAGCAGATTGCCTTAGTAAGTATACCCACTTTGTTGGATTGAAACATCCTTTCACAGCTGTCATCGTAGCAGCGGTTTTCACTTGTGAAATTGTGCGCCTTCATGGGGTCCCTCGTTCTATTGTTTCAGACTGTGATAAGATCTTCCTCACTCTAAGGTACTGCCCTACGTTTCAGTATTGCTTATCATCCTCATCTGATGGCTGGACAAAGGTCCTCAATAGGTGCTTGGAAACTTATTTGCGTGTTGTTTTGTGCATCACAAGCCAAAATCATGGGTTCGATATTTGTCTTGGTCAGAGTATTGGTATAACACTTCTTTTCACACTGTTGCCATGACCACCCCCTTCCGCATTGTCTATGGACGTGATCCTCCATCTATCTTGATATATGAGGCTGGGTCCTCTGTTTTTATTGAAGTTGATCAGCAGCTGCTCAACAGGGATG
Organism: Tetrastigma voinierianum; assembly: GCA_016808115.1. Taxonomy (NCBI): domain Eukaryota; kingdom Viridiplantae; phylum Streptophyta; class Magnoliopsida; order Vitales; family Vitaceae; genus Tetrastigma; species Tetrastigma voinierianum. The sequence goes on from JAEQBH010003030.1 coordinate 1,208,541, forward strand.
CCATCTTAGAAGAGTTACAACAATATCTCCACTGTGCTCAACAACAAATGAAAACGCAAGCTGATAGTAAATGATGAGAGATTTTTTTTCAAGTTGGAGATTGGGTGTTAGTGAAGCTGTGTCCTTATCGCCAAAAAACCTTAGCTCATAGAGCCAATGAGAAGTTGTCTCCACACTTTTATGGCCCCTTTCAGATCACTGCCAAGGTAGGCCCAGTCTCCTATCGTCTCCAACTACTCGAGGACACCCACATTCATCCTGTGTTTCATGTCTCACTCTTGAAACACACTGTTGGTTCTTCTCTACCCCTGTCTCCCTTGCCTCAGTTAACTGCTGACCTACACATGACAGTGGAACTAGAGGCAGTGCTTGGGATCTACCCTAGTTTAAGCCCTACACATCCTGGTGCAGAGGTCTTGATTAAATGGAAAAATCTGCCATAACATGAAGCTTCATGGGAACCCTCTGTCTTGATCAAGGAGCAATTTACAGATTTTCACCTTGAGGACAAGGTGTCTCTTCATTCCCGGGTATTGATAAGCCCCCAATCCATTTTACATACAAGAGACGCAAGAGCAGTGGGACCTCAAAGGAGAGGGTGGGAGACACGTCAGTATTTTTCTGTTATTAGTGCGGGTGTAGTGGGGTGGGGGGTAAGTCAGAATAGGGAATTTGTTTGTTGGGAGAGCTGGGGAGCCTCTCTCGAATAGCTCTCCCTCGTTATCCCTATTATCCGATCCTTAGATCAATAAAAATCTCTTTTCTATCATTCTTTGGTTTCTTTGAACCCTATAAGTAACCAAAGCTGGACAAGACAATGTCAATGGTTTCTCCTAGCAGTGCTGGTGTGGGGGGTTGAATAAAGGACCATCGAGGAACCCAAAGGGAAGTTGATTCGGAAGATTTTTGGAGCGATCTAGACTTCTTGTCATTGATTAGATTTAGTGAGACGGGCTTGACTTTGCTGATGGAAGGAGTTGAGACATGTAGTGTTCTCAAAGATGGGATGCATTCCAGAAAGTCTTGGGTGGAGGGGGATTGACATTACTCATTTGTTTTGCATGGCAATAGAGCAGGGCGGTTTCTGCTTTGTACTGCTTAGGATGTAGGAGGAAGAAGGTTCTCCTTGGTATTCCTTGAAGAAAGAGGTTTTGTAGGGGTTGGAAAATTCTGTATAGCAAACAAAAAAAGCCTCGGTGTTTCTTCGACCCAAATGAGAGTGGAGCAGTCCAAAGCTTCCTTTCTAACAATGAGAATGAAAACTCGGTAGTTGATATGGAGTCCTTTAGCTCTTTCGAACATTCTAACATTGTGTGGACTGGAATTGAAAAGGAGGTCATCGACAAAAATAAGGAAGTTTTCACAAGATGGGGAGACTTTCTGACCAATCCCTGGATTTTGTCTCTCTTGGAACTGGGCTCAATTCAATGGGAAATTGAAAAAGAAACTTCACCTGGCTTTGTGGGTAGGTTCCTTTATCATGTTTGAGTTTGGAGATGTTGGTGAAGTTGAGAGAGTGTTCCATTCTATGGTGAATTGGTTCATGGAAAAAACTCTCCTAAAAATATTTATTTTATTTGCTTCCCCCAAAAAAAAAAAATTGATTTGGTTGTTCGGATATTCTCTTTATTTTCTTGCAAGCACTCTGTTGGTAATGTCTTGTTGCTGTCTATGCTCACATTATGAAGTAGGAATCAAATTTATTGCAGAACACTATAATTGTTCAAGCATATAACTGGCTTAATGATGTGCCCTGATACTTCCCAATAAATGCATGGAAATGCTTAGTTTAGTTTGATATTCTTCCCATACACTCCTTATTAGAATCAAGCAAGTTTGACTAATTACAGACAATTTCTGGATTACAGGTATCTTTCAAAATTGTTGGGGCATCATTGTCTGGAATGTCATTTGATCCTAAATCTGTAAGTCCTTTGACCTGTGATTTTCATCTCATGCTCAATCTCAACTGTTGATGTAACAAGGGGATGGGTACTGCTGTTGAATTGATTTGAATATGGCTACATTTGCAACAAATGCCTTATTTTATTGATTCATAGTTTGCTATTGATAGTTAACTTCGAAACCAGATTATTTTGGGTTTTTCGTTTTTAGAGATGTATATGCTTGATAAAAATGTTTGATACTACATCTTTTATGTTCATTATTTTGCTATTATCTCTTTTTACTTTAGTTAATATTTCATTTGTTAGGATGAAAAATTCCTACCTAGCAATATCCTGGTCTCTGTCACCATTGCACTTAGGCATTGTCTGTCAGTCTTTTTCCAGAGTGGTCTGGTTTTTGATGAATCTTTTCTATTCATGACTGTCATTGAAGAACCCTTCTTGATTTGCCCAATGACCAATCTTTCAAAAAGTAAGCACCACAACATCTAGCTTTCATACTCATTTGCTGGATTTTCCATCAGAATACCTGCTCACCTGGGCTTATAATTGACTTTCCTTAGCCCTATCTGAATTTTCTATGTTGTTACGGCCTTCTCTACTACTAGAGTATTTGCTTTTAAGCATCTGTCCGAGCTGAAGCAGCTTTGGGTTCTGAACAAGTGGTTTTCCCGTCAAGATGGGCAATTTGAATTGTATACACCAACACCAATGTGCTTCACCTCTTACACTTATTGTTCTTTTACGGTGTATGCAGGTAAGCATCTATCCAGCTGTTAAGGCACCAGTGGAGTTCTCAAGTCAGGTAGGATTACCTTCTTATAAGAAATTTCTATTATTATTTTTAAGCTTGTCTTGGGTTTCTAGAGTCATTACATCACGTAGCAAGAGCTAAGTTCTTAAGAGTCCTCTGCTGTTTCTGTTAACTGCCATAGATTATTGTTTTATGTCGTATGTTGAGGCTATTTATGGATTTTTTATAAGTTATGTTTGGTTGTAACTTGTTGCAGGTTTCTTCGGGGGATTATATTTTGTGGAATACACTGGGGAAATGCCCATTTGCTGCAACAGTAAAAGTATAGGGGACGCGCGGTTGGCAAGTCAGAGATGTAAAAGAAGATACAATTTGAGGTGCCTTTGACGGTACAATGGACTAAAACCCTGCTATTATTTTGAGAATCATTTGCTGGGATAGTCGACTTTGCCATACTTCGCCCATTGATTTGCCAATTAATCCAGGCATAAATAACCCCCCCAAAAATTGAGATGTCAACTTTGCAAATAAAAGCAGATTGCTTCCAGACGTTTTATGGTTCCAAAACGGTTTTGTTCATGTTACACATGCTGCCCAATATTTGGCTCTGGGACAGAATATCACTAGGAAAGTCTATGACTAGAACAATATGCCGAAATTTTCTCCGGCAAGCTGATGGTTGGTTCCATTTTGTCCTCCCTGACAAGTTTTGTGTTCGTATTACTTTTTCCTGTGGGTGTGTGAATTGGTTTGAATTAAATACCCCATGGTTATTATTGGAAACTTGGAAATTGAATATATGGTTCCATATAATTAAATGTATTATCGTATGGAGTATTAGATTTGTGTTAAAAATAAATGAAAATCAGTTTTTCTTGTTTAGATGCATGAGATAAAAGTTAATGTCTTCCCCCTTTTTGGGGCATTGGCATGATTTTGTAGGGATTGGCAATGCTAATCAATTTAGAAAAAGAAACAAGAGATGAAAGGAGTCCTAAACGCGGAGAAAGATATAATGACAATGTTGGGTTTTATCATTTTTAACAATTCATAGCAACCTAACAAGAGGAAGAATAAAATAAAAAATAAAAACATTAAAAATCTGAAATTCGTGTTTAAATTATCCTCCTTTCTCTATGCCATGAAAGGCCCTAAGCTTAACACTTGGCTGTGGGGTATAAAGCCCACGGCCAACCCACCCACCCACCCACCCATCCCTTTCTCTTCTTCTGGAATAAAAGCCCGACCAAGAATTCCTCTATTCCTCCATTTTCATTCCACGCCAACAAAAAGAAACCTAAACTGTTGGGTTGGCTTGTTTACTTGTTTCTCTCCCGTGAAATGATTTGAGTTTTCTTGCAGGCCTGTCTCTCTCTGTCAATTTCTATCTCTCTATCTTTCTCATTTTCTCTCTCATTCTTCATTCTTCCAGTGACACTCTAGAGGATCTGTAGAGGTCGTAAGGAGCCCAGAGATGATCAACCGCACATGGTTTCCCGGAATCCAACCTCAACCATGGCTTCCCCTTCCCACTCCAATGGAGTAGGCTTATAGGCCCTGGATGAAGATTCCTGCATTTCCCTTCCAAGTTGTCTCCACCCAGCCCATGTTGGTTCCATCTATGATCAACTGCCTTTATATTCCCTGCAAGTATCAACAGAAATGGCGGCAACGAGCCAAGATTATATATCCTGTTCTCCTTCTGCACTGCCATCCACTCCTCAACTTTCTTCGTATACCCCCCTTTTCGCCATCTATCCACATCTACCACCATCACTCCCGTGTTGAAGTAGCACGGACTCCTCCCTAAGAACGTTTTCGACATTTCCAGGCTCGACCAGAATTCGTCCGTGAAGTACTTGGTGAAGTTGGCGTGACAGTATTCCGGCGCCGCCAGCACTTTGCCGCTCAAATCAACACCCCATAAATTTGATATATCATCTACCATAACCAGGTCCGAGTCAAGGTATATAACACGCCTCACATTGCTCGGGAGGATGTCGGCGAGATAAATCCTGGCATAGTTCAGAGGCTGATCCAAAGCTTTTCTAATGGATTTTGAGATCTTGTCTCTAACCCGGTTGGAATCAAAGCGATAGACTTTGAAGCTGAGGTAAGGGAAGGTGGCTTGGATGCTGGAAACAATGCCAGGCACGTCCTGAGAGGAAAGGAAGTGGAAGGATAAGTTTTCCGGGCAAGTGGAGTGCTGAAGAATGGACAAAACAGCAGCCATGGTACCACGAAGGTAGTTGGCGTCCAGAGTCATGGAGACATGGATACGGTCGACGTCTTGGGTTCCGCAGACGTCGCCGTTGCGGAAAGCGGGGGCTTCCCGGAAGATGGAGAAGGAGGCACCGAGCCGAATGGCATGGACGGAGGAGGAAGAGGAGGGGAGAAGAAAGAAGAAAGACAGGAGGCCGAGGAGTGGGAGCAGAGAGGAGCTCCAGAAGGCCATCCTGCCGAAGAATAATAGGTCGGAATCAGGAAAGCTTACAAGAGAAAGGGAAGGGCCGCCATTGCTTAGTAGGGTATAGGTTAAGAGAAGGTGGAGGGAGGGAGGGAGGGAGGGAGGGATGAGATGAGATATGAAGATTAATGGTGGAGGGAAGGAGAGGGTTTGGTCTGGGATTTGTGAGGAAGAGATACAACGACGCTCTATCTTTGACTTAATAGAAACTTTCTTCTTCCACAATCACATACATATCTAAACCCTACCAAATTATCCTTCTCTCTTCTTATTCTGGAATTTTGAATTTGAATCTGAATCGTTGATCGATCTTCTTGATATATGGGTTCTCAATCTTCACTGATTTTAGGGAGGGTATCGGCGAAGTTGATGGAGTCAATCAATTTTGCATGCCCATGCATACACGTGTTTGCTCATGGCAAGGCCACCTTCCTTAATTTCCCCTCCATGCATGCAGCATGCTTGTTCATAAAAACACTAATCCCACATTTTCATCAGGGTTTTAAATCCATCACTACTCATAAAATCCTTTCATTTCCCGCAAAATCCTCCCAAGTCCTTTGAAATATGATTAAATAAAATGAAAAGATGAATGATTTTCGCTTGCATGATCGTATAGGCCCTCATCACACTCCTCAATTATCAAGTTAAATATGTCCATCGAAAAGATATATTAATTTTGGTGTAAATCCATTTCACTATTATAATTTCCAATTTCATCAAAATAAATACTATGAATTTATTTTATAAATAAATTTATTTTTAAAAATATTTATATGCGGTGGATAATAATTGTGTAAAAAAATAGATTCCATATATGGAATTACCATTTATATATGGGTGTTAGTTGATGGAATTTGAAACTTACAATCACTTGGTGTTTTTTTACATGTACCTCGTGTTTTGTTGTTGTGTCACATCATCTAAATAGTGAAATGTGAAGGTCAATATATAAAAGACTTGAACTTAACATTATCAAGTAGACCTACATAAAAACAAAAATGAGGTTGATGGAATAGACTAGAAAATATAAGGTGAAAAGTTAAATCATCATATATGGTATTAGAGCTTGATCTAGCGAGAACGCTAGACCTATTACATAGATCAACATAAAAACAAAACTAAGGTAGGATGGTGGAATGAACCGATCAATAATATAAGGTGAAAAGTTGAGTCATTATATATGGTATCTGAGCTTGATCTCTATGCCAACGAGGACACTACGCCCTTAGGGGGGGGGGGGGGGTTGGGATTGTAATGTCCCATATCGCTTGGGGAGTGAAAGTGAAGGGGATGTTATAGTTGTTGGAAAAATGAGTTTGAGAATTCTGATAAATTAAAATTTATCTTTGAAATTTAAAATTACAATGGGTCAGCAAGCGCTTTTCGGTGGGTCCGCATGGGAATATGTTACTCACTCCAGTGAGGATGAAAGTGCTCTCTTGAATTCTTTGCAGGAAACCGTTAAAGGGTGAATTGCTCGATTGTACGCAAACATCACCCAGCCAGAAAATGGTAACTAAAGATTTAAGAACTTTGTGAAAAGGCATTGTCGCGTCGAATGAGAGCAGACTTTTAAGGTATATACAGTGCTACGCTTTAATTGAGTTTGGGTCCGGGGCCTTGGGTTTTGTGGAAAAGGAAGGACCTAGCTACTTCGTTTTCATCGAACGTGTTAATTGTTCGTCTCTGCTACCCTGTTTGTTCTATTTTACAGTACTGGTATCTAACAATCTTAAGACAAATAGTTTTTTTTTAGTTTTTACATATATCTTGTACAGAACATTCTGTTCTGTTTCTGTTGCAATTTTTTTTTGCAAAAACGTTCTGTTTATGCAATGCCAAACGTTCAGATTTTTTTCCACATATCTTCGACAGAATGTTTTGTTCTGTTTCTGCTGCACTGTAAAACCATTCTTTTCTGCTGCACTTGTTTTTTATTTTTGCAAAAACGTTTTGTTTCTGCTGCACTGTAAAAACATTATGTTTCTGCTGCATTTTTTATTTTTATTTTTTGCAAAAACGTTCTGTTTATGTTATTTTAAATATAGATTTCAGTACTGCACTGGATTGTTTTTATTGTTTTGCTCAATTTTGCAAAAACAGTAATTTGTTTATGTTATTTTAAATATAGAGTTTAGTACTACACTGAATTGTTTTTATTGTTTTGCTCAATTTTGCAAAAACCGTAATCTGTTTATGTTATTTTAAATATAGATTTAAGCACCGCATGTATTTAGTTTATTTTTAAATATCTGTATACTGCACTGTATTTATTTATTTTAAATATACGCTACAGTTCTGTGTTGATTGAATATAGGTTTTTGATTCAGTCAATTTTAATATTGTTTCAGTTCTGCTATTTTTGTTTAACTGCTCAGAATTAGTTCAATTTTCTTAAATTCAATATACTGTCTATTCGATTTGTCACGAATTACGAGGAACCTATATTGTTTAACTAATGTCTGATTTGCTTTATCTTTTGTTTTTATTTTTGCAAATAAATTTATTAAGTCATATTTTATTTTTTAATATCTCTCTTTGTTTAAAAACAAAATTCGATTTAGTAGAATGACCCCTAAGTTCTCCTACTATGGTGCCTCTTCCAGCGCTTTTTTGTTATGGTTACTTGATAGTGTGGTCGTGGAGAGAAGCCCGAGAAAAAGTTTAATGGGACATAATTCAAAAGGTGGCGACAGATGTTGTTCTACCTAACCACCTTAAAATTGGCCGTTTCTAAAACAAGAGGATCTTCTCGCATTAAAGGAAAATGAAACTTATAGGCAAGTGGTTGCCGCTGTGGAAGCATGGAAGCATGTCGATTTCTTGTGTCGCAACTACCTCTTGAATGGCTTAGACAACACATTGTCTAATGTGTATTGCGCCTTCAATACGCAAAGGCTGTAGAATCCTTGGACAAAAAATACAAGACTGAGGATGCAAGGCTCAAGAAGTTTGTAGTGAGAAAATTCCTAGACTACAAGATGCTTGATTCCAAGGCAGGTGATCAACCAGTTCAAGATGCGCAAGTGATTACGCATGACATGCATCTGCGAAGGGATGTCCTGCTGATGAATGCGCTGAAGTGAACACGCGATTATTGAAAAATTGCCACCATTATGGAAAGAATTCAAGAATTACTTAAAGCATAAGCAGAAGGAAATGAGACTTGAAGACTTGATAGTGAGGCTAAGAATAGAGGAAGACAACCGTGCATCTGAGAAGAAGGCATGCAAGGGCATCATGGAATCCAATGCCAATGTTGTGGAACAAGAGTACGAGACCTCCACAATCCACAAGAAGAGGAAGCCTGATAGCGGTCCTAAGCAAGGTCCTATGAAAAAAGTTTCAAGGTAAGTGCTATGTGTGCAACAAGCAAGGGCATCGTGCTAAGGATTGTCATAGTCGCAAGGAACAAGGGAATCCGAAGAAGAAACACCCTCAAGCCAATGTGACTGAAGTAGACGATGTCTCAGACATGAACCTCTTAGCCATAGTCTCAGGGTGAACTACTGTTAGAGCGACGATACCCGAGAATGGTGGGTGGACACAAGGGCTGCTGTCGTGTTTGCTGGGACATGAGAAGATGTTCTCATCATATCAAACCATAGATAATGGAGAACAACTCTTTTATGGGCAGCCTCTTCTTCAGGTTGAAGGCCAAGGAAGAGGTAGTATTGAAGATGACATCAGATGGAACTTACTCTCAATGATGTGGGCTGCATGTGCGAGAAATTCGAAGAATCCTAGTATCTGGATCATTGTTGAGTAAGAAGGGCTTAGTTGGTGTTTGTCTCGAGACAACTTCATCCTCACCAAAAATGGGATGTATGTGGGAAGGTACATGAGCAATGACTCTTTAAAATGAATGTAATGGCCCGTTGGCACTCGTATTAAGAATATGATAAAAGAACCGTCTTACAGCATAATAGCCAATCTTCAAATGTGTGGCATGGTAGATTAGGACATGTTAATTATGATACATTGCGCTGATTAATTAATATGGAATGTTTGCCTAAATTTCAAATAGATCCAAATCATAAATGTGAGATCTGTATGGAATCTAAACTTACAAGAACTCCTTTCCAATCAATTGAAAGAAGTAGTGAACCTCTAGAATTAATACATTAAGATATCTGTGATCTGAAATTTATTCAAACGAGAGGTGGTAAGAAATATTTTCTTACATTAATTGATGATTGCACAAGATCTTTATTATGTTTACTTATTGAGAAGTAAAGATGAGGTGCATTGGAAAATGTTTCAACATTTCAAGAATGAGGTGGAGAACTAACTTGATAGAAAATCAAGGTAATAAGACGGATAGAGGTGGTGAATATGAAACACCTTTTAAAAAGATTTTTGTTTACAACATGGTATAATACACCAACGATCAGACTCCTATTCACCTCAAAGAAATGAGGTTGTCGAACGAAGAACGTGAACTTGCACAAAATGATGAATGCACATTAAGTTCTAGACTACCTCAAAATTTGGGAAGCAATTTTCCGTGGAATTATATTCTCAAACTCTAATACCTCACAAGAAAACTAATAAATCCCTATGAGTTGTGGAAAGGTTGAAGACCTTCTTACAAGTACTAAAAAGTGTGGGGGTGTTCCATTAAAGTATGTATCATACCAAAAGGTTAAATGGTGACCAAAATGCCTGACGTTGCTTTACTGATATGCATTATAATAGTAGTGCATATCGCTTTTTGATTCATAAATCGAAATTATCGATATGCATGCCAATACTATTATCAAATCAAGGAATGCATCTTCTTGAAAATGTATTTCCTTACAAATCCACACAGAGTCGTAATCAAGTAAAAGAAATTCATGATACCGCACAGGCGAGTCAAGGCCAACAAGATGATGATTTAACCTAGACATACTAGTTAACTAACGCCAAAAATCTTTTGTCCAAATTTTCTAACGTATCTGCCAAGATGAAAGCCTCAAAGCCTTTAAGGTGTTTATGTCGAGCCCCTAAGCTCCATATTGTGTGCAGCTAAGTAAACGATGAAATAGAATCCATCTTTAAAATCATACGTGGGAACTAGTGGATCTTCCACCAAAGTTCAAACCTCTAGGATATAAATGGCTATTCAAGAAGAAAATGAAAGCAAATGGATCTATTGATAAATATAAAGCCGACCGGGTTATCGCTGTTACAAGCAAAAACAAGGCTTGACCATTTTATACCTATTCATCAGTGACAAGAATATCATCAATTCGAATGTTAATAGCCATTGCACTATACACAATCTTAAGATTACATCAAATGGATAAAGACAAATCTTTCTTAAATGGTGACTTGATGAAGAGAAATCTGCACGAACAACCTCGCGCTTATTTGCTCCAGGTCAAGAAAGAGTGTTTGCCTGGCCATAAATCCCTTATGGATTAAAGCAAGCACCAATGCAAAGGGCATGATAAGTTTGACAAAGGTAATGATGACAAATGGATCCAAATCAATGAGTGTGACAAATGTGCATATACGCTAAGAACACCGACATGGGTTTGTCACATCATTCTATGTTGATGATATACTCATCATGGGTAACAATAATGAAGTTATTAAAACTACCAAGAAAATGTTCAACAATAAGCTCGATACGAAGACTTAGGGTAAAGGCCGTATGTTATACTGGGATAAAGATCTCTAAAACATTAGATGGACTGATATCTCAATTGGCACCGATATGTCATGAACTGCACTCATCTGCACATAGCTTATGCCGGGCTGCAGAAATTGAGTAGATACACAAGTAACTCCAGTCCTAATTACTGAAGGCACAGTTAGAGTTTTGAGGTATTTGAAATACACTCCAAAACTATGGATTACACTACTCAAAATATCTACAGCAAGATTTCAAGGATACAAAGGACGCGAATTGGATATCTCGACACCAAGACTAAGTCCACAAGTGGCTATCTATTTACACTGTGGTGGAGCGGTGTCTTGGAAATCTTCTACAAACGCATTGCTAGATCCACGGCTGGAATATGAGTTTATTGTAATCGATAAAGCCGGGTGAAGAAGGTGCAGTGACTTCGTCATTTCTTAGAAGTTATTCCAATATGGCCACAACCTGTGCCTGCTATTTGCATTCATTGCGATAGTCAATCAGCAATTGGAAGGGCACATAGTCATATATATAACGGTAAGTCTCGACATATTCGTCAAAGACATAATACCGTAAGACAACTTCTCTCTAATGGTATTATGACCATTGAATACATAAGGTCAAAAGAAAACATTGCGGATCCGCTAACCAAAGGTTTGACCAGAGAGCAAGTAAGTAAATCATCGAGGGGAATGGGTTTAAAGCCTATACACTAAAGAGTCGCTGCATCGGCAACCCAACCTAGTCACCGAGATCCCAAGATCTAGGTTCAAAGGGACAACTGTAATTTTGAAAAATCTCATCAAGATCACTACGGTGAACAAGTCTCCTACTCATTCCTATAATCAGAATAGTGATGCCTGCAGAGTTGAACAGGGTAAGCCACGCCTTTAATGATTCTTATATCTTGTTAAAAACAAGTGGGGTATAGCAGAATACCTTCCATAAGAAATCACCTATGTGAGTGAGAACTGGGCCGGTTCTATGAGAATGATAAAGGCTAAATTCTCTAGGAGCACTCATGAAACCAGGAATTGTTTAGGGCCAAAATGAACACAACCGTGAGAACCAACTGTGTCAGGAAAGATTCTGCGTGAATGCTATTGTCTTGGTTTACACACATGATTGAACAGTTCAAGACATCATGTTCACTAATCAATTAGTAACCCCGATAACATTTCACAAGGGAAGGTTCAAGGCCACAAGCTACCTTCCTCTATACATAAAATTTCCAACTGAACTCTCTCTCTTAGTGTCAGCATGTCATTCGCATTAATTTTAGTCAATTTCATTCATGTGGGGGATTGTTGGAAAAATAGGTTTGAGCACAATAAATTAGCTATCTTTGAGCTAAAATTACAATGGGTCCCACAAACCTTTTTCGGTGGGTCCACATGGGAATATGTTCTCCTCCATGAGGAGATGAAAATTATATACTGAGTTGCTCAAAACCATTAAGGAGTGAATTAGAAATTGCCACCAAACATCACCTGAAATAGAATTAAAAGCTTGTTTCTGAAGCTCCTCGCGTCCTACATCGATGGGGAATGAAGCACTTTAAAGGGTATATATACACCTACCTTGAAGTTGGGTTTGGGCCCCAAGGGGCACCCCAGTTTTGTGGATGGGGGAGGACGTAGCTCATGCTTGGTTCACCACACATGTGCGCACGTTGCCGCCGCCCCGCCCCGCACCGAACAGGGCCGGGCGAACCTTTAAACCTGAAACGGGTTACCATTGGGAGTCCAAAACGCCGTCGTTTTGATGACACCTGTTGACTGAATGGATGCCTTCTTCTCCACAGACGTGACTATGTCTGAGCGATCCACGACCACTAGCCAAGCCGTGACATCTGAGCAGTCATGGCGAGTCTATAAATAGGCCACACATTCTCTCATTTTGCATTAATTTTTCATCCCGTTCCTTATTCCGCGTTTGAAAGTGAGTTACGCACGGTTCGGGTTCGGCTTGGCCAACAAAGAAAGTGCTTTCTTCGCACATTGAGAGATCATTTCATCACAGGAGGCAATTGCCATTATTATCAGAGAAGCACCAGCTGCCGAGGGCAATATTTGTCTTAGGAGATTGTAATCAACACAAGACGATGCGCAAGCAGGTTAGATACTTTAATTCTTATTACAGTTTTTTACGCAAACAATTCCACGCATGCGATTTAAGATTACGTAAGCTGTTCATCGAGCGTATTAATTGTTAAGTCCTCGCACCTCCGTTTGTTCTATTTCTGATCTTTGGTATCTAACAATAGTGTATTCACATCCTTGGACGAGTGAAAGGTAAGGAGGACGACCAGTAGCTATTCATGTGTGGTGATCGCTCCCAGCTATAGACTTGACGTTATCGGTGAAGAATTAAGAACATTCATGTGCAAATCAATCTCTGTAAGCATTTTATTTCAAAAAAAAAAAAAAAAAAAAAAAGAGTGAAATGTTAAAAATAAGGTTATATGTGTAAAATTTCAATATATTTCCAAATATGAGTTTTATCCTCATCCATTTTAATAAAAAATTTCATACCCACTTTTCAGCCTTTTTAACAAAAAGGGCTTTCTACCATGAGGAAAGCGTCAGCTGTGATCATATATTCCCCATCAGCCCATCAGACTGAATGAGGCAGAGTTGGTCAGATCAATATCATGAGATTCTCTCAGTTATATTAAAATATAAAACGATTCATAGTATCTTATATGCATGAGAACTGAGAACTGAGAACTGAGAACTCCACCAGGCTTTTATAAATATTATGATATTATGATTGTTCAGACTCAATAACCTTTGTCACTTTAGTGATAAATGGAAACATTGATGGAAAGTGTTGGGAGAATGGAATATAATGAGATTTATGTAATTGAAACTTGAAGAATTTCCGTAACACAAAATATTATTACTGAAACATTGAAGTAACGTGATGAATAAAATCCCTCTTACATGTGCTTCACTCATGTTTAAGCACATCTCTTTACTCATAACATATCAACACCATAATCAGTACTTTAATTTAACTTATTAGAATTTACACTCCTTTTGCTGTTATCTTATTATCCACCTATTTTGAGCATTGTAAACAAATTCTGTAGTGCTCGATAATAGATTCTTGTCTGCCAAGACAGCATAATGAAAATCAGTGGGTGGGGTTCCATTGGGGAGGAGGAGGATGTTTGGTAACAAAACAAGTTAACAGTTTCTAGGAGCCAAGAGAGGGGAAACAGAAGGAAAAAGGAGAAAGGAGAAAGGAAAAAGGAATTTTCTTGGGAGCCAAGCAGAGGAAAGTGGGGGCAGCAGAGAATCCAGTTTTCCAAGGAAAATATTGTTGGGAGTAGTTCTAGGTTGGAAACCCATCTCCCCAGAGGGTAGGGTAATCATTTGGGGTTAAGCATTAGATTCTTGTAAGTTGCATTTAAGCACTAGTAGTGGAAAAAACAAGGCATGCATAAGAGTTCCAAGAAGTGGGCAATACAATACCTTTCTTTTGGTCCCTTCAAAAAGCCTAATCACCCTTTCCTCTGCTTGCTCATTGGAAAAGTGAAAGTGGTGAGAGAGAGAAAAGAAAGAGAGCTAGCTTTTTCATTATTTTGAGTGAGATTTTGTGTTCTGCAAATAGAAAAGAAAGGTGGGGTGGAGGTGGTGGACTGTTGAGAGTGGTGAATGGTGAATGGGGTTTGAGTCAGGAAGGATATATAGAGAAAGCTGATTAATAAATTAAATACAACTTTTGAAGAGGACAGAGAGTTTGGAGCAGAGGGAACATGATGGCCTCCATGTTTACATATCCATGCCTGACCCCTCCTGACATTATCAAGAGGGGGCTTCAAAAAGAGCCATGGATGAATATCTTGAAACTCTCCTCCCCTCCCCTCCCCTCCCCCTTTTTTTTTTTATTCTGACCCACCTCCCCCTGCCATTTTACCCACCCCACAAATTTCACTTCCTTATATACCTGGTTTCCTAACAAGTTGGCCCATTTTACTAACTTTCAACCAGAAACATGACACCATCTTTATGTCAGCACCCTCTCCCCCCCTCCTAAAATCATTTTCACCCCTTACATGTCTCCTAAATGTTATTCTGGACGTACATAATAACTTTCCATTGAGTATACTGTATTATGTTCCGAAAAAGTTAACTATGGAGCAGCTAGCCCCCCTTGATCTAAGATTGTTTGTTACCTACTCATTCTTAATCATTTGATCTCATATATGCTAATTGGTAGTTTCTGTTGCTGTTTCTGCAAGAAGTCCTCTTCTTCCACCTCAACTCACTCTGCTTTGTCATTTAATTATTGGTCTCTGATTGAGGGTTAATTAACACTGGTTATTCTAATGCCATTGCTAATTAACAAAAAGGTCAAAATATATCCCATGAAAAAAATCAAGAAATATCAGAATAAAATTAATTTAATGCTTAATGCAATGCTACCCATAAGATGTATGTCTTGGTTTTGGAGGTGGCCAGGTGGGTAATGGGCAATGGGAGTAGAGTTGGAAAAGTAAGAAGAAAATCATTGCGGAGAAAGTGAACAAGAGAGACAAGAGACAAGAGACTTGCAAGTAACGTGAAAGGAAGGGAGCAAATGAGACAGTTGGGTGTGTGTAGAGAGAGAGAGAGAGTCACACTGTAGAATGATGCTTGCGTGGATCAATGGAGAGATTCGGATTGGATTAGAAGCACAGAAAGAGAGAGAGAGACTTTGGTAAGCACGAGGAATGATGTGGCGTGTATGGGTTCATCCCATCGTGAGATTTTTGGTGTGTTCGTGGCAGGGGGAGGGGGAGGGGTGTAGATGTCAATGTAAGAAAGAAATATGAGAGAGAATATTTGGTGTATGTGTTTGTATGTGGGTGGGGGCATCCTGAGATTATGGCCACTTAAAACCTCCTAACATGTCTTGTTTGCTTCAAATTCTTTCAAGAAAGCTCAGCCACCTTGCTGTTATCATTCTTGTGGGCTCACACCCCCAAACCTATCTTAAACCCCTTTTAACCTTAAACCCTCATCTCTATCATAACCTATAACCTCTCTGTTTTTTTATTTTTTATTTTTATTAATCATATTTTATTAAACAAAACTATCAAGATATGGGGTCAGTGTCTGTCCTTAATCCTCATAACAATAGTGGTAGATGTACATCAGTACATGTACCCAGATAGAAGAAAGAATATATGAGGGAGAGGGAGAGGGAGAGGGAGAGATGAGCCATTCTCACCACCCACCCACATATCCTACAGTGGGTGGGCTCCATCCATTTGCGCATGTGGTACCAGTGCCTCACGGACCCTCTTCCTCATGCAGCTATTATATATCATATGGTGGCAGAAGAAATTTAAAACAAAAATAAAAAAATAAAGGAAGAAAAACCTATCATTTTAGCACATACAATGTGAATGCCAAAATGCCTTGCAATCTCAAATATGTATGGCAGCTTAAAGGGTTAGGATCTTAAATAAAAGGTCAGAGAGGGCTAAGAAATAGAAAAATGTTGTGCAGGGGAGGACCATGTGGGGACTGAATGTCTATATAAATGAAATAAGGAATCGACCCACCATGGACCTAGTGTGACAAGGAGGTAGGACACCAAAGATTGAAGTGGTGTCAATGTGGGTCCTCCCATAGGCTATGTTGTCGGGGAGGCACAACCCCATCACTGGGACCAATCATGTGTTTTAGGGCTGCCCATCATCATCATCATTCTTCTGATGTTGTGGTTCCCTAAAATTATTTGGGGCTCTATTGGAATTTGTGGGTAAGTTGTAAGTGTAAGTGCATTAATAAGAGGGGAAGAATTTAGGTACTCCCAACTTTTGATGTAAAAGGTGGGGGAGGGGGGTTTGAGATTTTGTTGTGGCTTTTTAAGTATGGTTTGATTATAATAAATATCTGTTTAGAAAAAGGGGTGTTTTGTGGTTGACCAAATTCTTATGGATTAAGATTGAGATTTTGAGATTTGGGTTTTCTTTTTCTTTTTTATTTTTTTTATTTGGATGGATGGATGGATTGGGCATGTTGGTATATGTGAGTGTGTGGTGTATTGTGTTGTGATAGTGTTTGAGTTTGGTGGGTGCGCGTGCAGGCACAAGATGTGGGATGTGGTCATAATGGTTGCTGCCAGCCACCACCTTCTGATTATTCATGACGCTTACATTTTGCATCATTCTCCTCCCTCCTCCCTCCTCTTCCTCTCCTCTTCCTCCTACCCCCTACTAAACTCCTCCCCTCATTTTTCATTCTTAAACCCCCAAAAAACTATTCCCCATCATTGCCTCTTCCCCCTCCTCACCTTTTTTCCTTAATCTGTCTCCATTGCATCATCAACTTTTTTGATCCATATTTGTCAGACAACGAGAGTAATGAAGGTGTACTCTCCATCCTATATCAATTATGTGCCCAGACCCATCTGTTTTTTAGTTTTTACCCAGCCTTTTAGGCATATTGGGTCTATGGAAAAGGAAAGAGACCAAGAAAACCACCCAGTGTGACACTCAATTTGGGTTATCATGCCTTTACCCCATTTAAGATGAAAAGAGTAAAACCCTTTGAAAAATTGAGTTTGTCCCTTTGGAATTTAAGGCTTAGAGTGCAAACTTAAGTTCTAGGTACTTTAGAAGAGCAAGTGTTTGAACTTTATTTGAAGATTGTGTTGGTGAAAAAACTTGACACAATCATACTCCCTGAAGTCATCATTTATTGTTTGACCAATTAATGGAACTGTTTGGAATTAAACTTTGTCTCTTAAACTTCTCACTGATTATTTCCCTAAAAATGTCTCTCCACTGCATTTTTTTTTTTTTTTTTTGAATTTTGGGAAGGGAGGATAAAAATGATGTGAGAGATAGCAGCTTTGATTTCTCTGTACGGACCTCCCCCTAATTCAAGGATATTCTCATTATTTAGCAGCCACGCCTGATTCCTTTTGTTACTGTTTTCCATATTTTTGAAAACACATAAACACAAACACACACTGTTTTCCACAATTGCTTTATTCTCTCATATATGCGAAAATACAATGATGTCCCCATCAAGAAGCTGTGTTCACCCTTTGGAACACACACCCCATGAGCCCATGATTTATGAAACAGAGCAAAAACAGAGAATAGTGGTTGCTCATTTATCAATGAGATCTCATCCCCTGCTCTATGTTTTATTCGTTTTTGTTGTTTTTCCCCCTTTTTTTAAGATCATGTGTCTCTACTTGACAACACCCTAGAACCCCAACTCTAATAATTATTGTCATGCGTAGAAAACATCTCACTCTTCACAATAATTATTATGGGTTTTTGTTTTTGTTTTTGATTTTGATTCTAACGCTTTGTAAAAAAGTTCAACTCAACTATCTAGGGTTGACAATTTTTTAGTGACTAGATGTCTACTAACAACTAAAAGGAAGTTAGAAGTAAGAAGTAAGAAGATAGAACCCAAGGCCCCGCCCCCCTTTGAATTTTATCCACCTTTTTTGACTAAAATTTTCTCACCTTTTTCAAATGGGTACAACTCTCAACTTTTTTCCATACTTCCAAAATCTGAACTGATTTTGAACTAGCATATGAGTTCAGTTCTGGGAATGACTTGAAGTTTGTAAAAATTTTGATTTTGAATGTAAATAAATAAATAAATAAAAATGGTAAGAATTCTTGTCAATGAATTTGAGGAAAAAAAGAGGAAAAGGGGGGGAAATTTTTGAGAGGAATTGCGCGTGGGCATAAATTGGGTTGTGGTGTTGGTGGTGTCTGTCTTTGGAGAGATTAGCTATGAAAGAAAAAAAGAAAAAGAAAATGAAGGAAAATGGGAAAAGAAAATTAGAGAACAAGGCTATCATCTTCTTCTTCATTATGCCCTGCAATCATTATTCTTGGTTGCCTCACCCGCATGCCCTTCTCTCCTCTCTCTCTCTCTCTCTCTCTCTCTTTCTCTCACCCTCTTCCCTTCCACTCTCTCTCTCCTCCTATAAATCTCATGCACATCCCACTTCTCTCTCTCACCTGTAGTCCCCATACCATCCCTATCTATCTATCTATCTATCTATCGTGGAATTATCCATCTTCTTCTCCCTTTTCACCTATCACTACTCACTACTACTCTCTTCTCATCTTTGTCTTTTATTCATTTATTCATCTCTTGAAAATGGCTGTCTCTGGTTTCGAAGGCTTCGAGAAGCGCCTGGAACTCCACTTCTCCGGTGACGACCCCGTCGTCGGAATGGGTCTCCGGCATCTCGACTTCCACTTGCTGGAGCAGGTCCTCCACGCCGTCCAATGCACCGTCGTGTCGGCCGTCGGAAACCACTACTTCGACGCCTATGTGTTGTCGGAATCGAGCCTATTCGTCTACCCCACCAAGATTATAATCAAGACTTGCGGAACCACCCAGCTCTTGAAATCGATTCCGCCATTGCTCCACCATGGCCGCCGCCTGGGTCTGGCTTTATGCGGGTGTCGGTACACCAGGGGCAGCTTCATCTTCCCCAAAGCTCAGCCGTTTCCCTATACTAGCTTTAGAGATGAAGTTATGTATTTAGAACAGAGCTTGCCCGCCACACTCTGTTTCAGAAAAGCATCTGTTATGCCCTCCAAGATGTCTTCCCATTCATGGCATGTTTTCTCGGCGAGCGACGAGCCTCACATGGTGCTCCGGCATATCCCCGACGGGATGTACACAATAGAGGTCTGCATGACTGACCTCGATCGCGTTCTCGCCCGGAAATTCTTCCTCCGGCCCGGCGGGAAGGCCGGTGACGTGGCCGGAAAGGAGATGACGGAGCTGACGGGAATCGGCGACATCAATCCCGGCGCGCTTATCTGCGATTTCGGGTTCGACCCATGTGGGTACTCCATGAATGGGATCGACGGCGACCGGTATTCCACAATCCACGTGACGCCGGAGGACGGCTACAGCTACGCCAGCTTCGAGTGCGTCGGCTCAATCTACGACGACCAAAACGACGTCGTCCAGGTTCTAAAGAAGGTGGTGCAAGTGTTCCGGCCGGCGACCATGTCGGTTTCCACCACCTGCACCAGCCACGAAGTATGGACACGCGTCGCCGCCGCCCTGGAGCCGATGGGATTGAAATGCCGGAGCTGCGCCGTGGACGAGTTTCCCGCCGCCGGAAGCGTCGTGTTTCAAACGTTCACGACTCGCCGGAAGGAGAAGAGGTTGGTGGAAGTAGATATGTGAAAACGGAGAAAGTGAGAGAGAGAGAGAGGAAACGGAGAAAGTAGAAGTTAGGAACTTAGTAGAAAGAAAAATTCTTAGGGGGGTGATGATGCGGGGTGATGGAAGGGTTTATGTGATTAATTGGATTATAGATGATGGATTTGTGGGGTTGACTTGTGTAGAGAATTAAAGATCCAACCAAAAAGATATTAAAAAAAAAAAAAAGAAAAAAAAGAAGGGGAAACCACAGTGGGTGAATATAGAGATGAGGATGATGGTGATGTGCAAAGTGTGCATGATAATGCACCCCACTTTGCTTTGTCACGCCTAAGATTTTGAGGTTTTGTGTAGTGGGGGAAAAGTGCTCTTCTTCTTCTTCTTCTTCTTCTTCTTCTTCTTCTATTTCTTCTTCTTCCTAGAGAGGTTTATATGAACTCACTTTGTCTTTTCTCTTCTTTTTCATTTGGTGGGTTCCTCTGTTTTTCCCTTTTTTAGCATAAGAATTCCTATATTTCCCAAAATTGCTTCTCATAACAGGTTTTGGCAGTACATACACCTCTCTTTATGTTGTAGAAATATCATATGTGAAGCTATAATTATTATTACCACTTTTACTACTACTACTACTACTATTATTATTTCTGTTGGAGAAGCAATTGGTGTATCCGTGTAATGGGTATTTATTAGGGTTTCGGGTTTCGGATTTTGGATTACGGTTAGCTTTGAATACAAAATTTACAGTTGAAATTCCATTTTATAAATGTTATTATTATATATTATCTTGTGTCTCATGATGATGTTTAGCAGGAGTTTAGGAGAAGGCAGGCAGGCAGGCAGGCAGCCACCAGAAATAACTAATTTTAATTTGAAGGGTGTGTGTTTGTGTGTGTCCGGATATGCATGGATTCTGTATATGCACTTTTGAGATATCACAAGTGGGGATTTGGGTAAAGCGCAATTCCAAATGCTTCTGAGCACCATGCATGGTGATTGAGAGCTTCTTCACTAGGTTCCTCCTCCCTTTCCACCACTTTCTCTTTCTCTTTCTCTTTCCTTCTCAATACCATAAATGATATATATCTTTCAAAAGTGGGGCTTCTCCAAATTTTAATTAATAATTTATTTTTATTCATGATTTTAGAGAGAAATGGTACATGGGTTTTGGGGGTGGTGGGTTTCCCAAGAGTGGGCCTACCAATATCTGGTTTCCGACCCATTCTGAAAACATGGGCCGCTGTTGGCTAATATTGACAAAATTTTTGGACATACTCAGATTTCCACTTATTTCCATGGCTTTTTGGCGGGCAAAAAGGTGTTGTTTGTGTTTCCTACTCACTTCCTTAGGCATTTTCAATTTCCTTTCCATGTCTCCACCTTGGACTTTGGTGGTGTTAGTGTTATCGCTCTTCAATGGGGGGTTTTTCCCTTCCCCATCCCCATCTCCTTGAAGAAAGCAGTTGATATCCAATGAAACATTTAACATTATACATGACACCTCTATTCTAACCACTACCATTTGCTTAATTCATTTTAGGGCTTAAGAGAGCACCATTGTTGTATATCAATGCCCTTCTAAGTTTGCCAATATATAGAAATTTGTCATAATAGGAAGGCTAGGTGGTATATAATCAAGTGTTAGTCTTAGATAGGTGGTCGGCAATTACATTCTCTATCCTCTTTTTGTCTTTAATTTGTAGGTTAACTTCTTTTCATTTTAAGCCTAACTATATATCGAACTTGTATTAGTAACTCATCATCGAGCTTTTTTTGTTTTTTTTGTTTTGACAAAAGTGAATACTTTTATTTATTGCATATCCGAAGAAAGTACATCGCTTAGAAATAGAGGAATGGAAAATTTTCATTCACCAAGACCAAACCCAAAAATAGTTGCTTTTGCAAGGCAATGGATGACTTGATTCGTTGATTTTTTTGACATGGGCTATTGAATAGCCATTAAAATTTTCCTGTTAGAATGATGCGTTAAACATCTCCGTTGTTTTAGGAATGTTTTTTTAGGAGAATAACTGTAATCTTTGTATGATTGAGTTAGTTCCTTTTTCATATTAGGAGTTAGTTTCCTATTCCGTTCTCTTTCTAATTGTATGTATGAGGCTTATCACCTCTCATTAGAGTTGTATAAGATAATCGTATCCGGAATTCAAATACTAATCGATTCCACATGGTACATAGCCCTAGGTCCTGTTCTGACCTGTTTTGGTCCCAAAGCATTGCATTCTTCCTATTGTATTTTTCCTTCCGTTCTCTGTAGCAGTTCTCATTTATTATTTCCAGAACAAGTCACCATGTTTGATGCATCAAATGTGAATGACCAGACACTTAATTGTGGTTCAGCGAAATCCTCCCCATTCTTGTCTCAATGGAGAAAATTATCTCTAATAGTCCCAATCGGTTAAGCTCTTCATTAGAGGTCAAGGAAAGATTGGATTTTTAACTGGAGCAACAAAGAAACTTGAGAAAGGTCCTAAAGCATTGAGATTTGGGAATATGAGAATTCCCTAATCATGTCCTGGCTGATAAACTCAATAGAGCCGTCAATTAGCAAGACATACATGTTTCTTGCTGTTGCTCAAGAGGTTTGGGAGGGCTACAAAGGAGACTTTCTCAGACTTGAGAAATTTAGCACAGGTTTATGCAATTTCTACGTAAATTTGGAATACAAAACAAGGTAATATGAGTGTTTTATAATATTACAATACTCTAAGAACCCTATGATAGGAGTTGGATTTATTTTATGATTATGAGTGGCATTGTCCACAAGACAGTGCCATATTCAAGAAAATGATCGAAAAAGAACGTGTTTTTGCTTTCTTAGTTGGTCTGAATAACGAACTTGATGAGGATAGTGGAAGAATTCTTGGATGCGAGGTCTTGCCATCCATTCGAAAAGTGTTCTCTGACGTTCGAAGGGAGGAAAGCAAAAGGAACGTTATGCTGGGAAAGGAAACTCGAGAGACTCCTGAAATGGAATCATCAGCATTGGCAGCCAAAAGCAACCGATTCTCAAATGCCTCGAATGGAGGAAATGACACTCGGAATAAATAGTTAAAACATGCCTTAGTGTGATCATTGTAAAAAACCTAATCATACTCATGAGACTTGCTAGAAGTTGTATGGAAAGCCCCCTCATTTGAAAAACAGACAATTTGATCAAGTGACCAATATAGCTCTTCAAACGATTTCAAAATAATTAGCACTCGAAAGTTCTCTAGTTTCCCTCAATAAAGAACAATTGAAAAGTCTCATGAAACTCATGAATTCAACTTCACTTCTATTTGCTTCTATTGCACATAAAGGTAATTTTCCTCGATCCTTCAATGTGCTAACTAAGGACAAAGCTCCTTGGATCCTAGATTCTGGTGCCTCATATCACATGACAGGTTATCCTTCACTCTTCTCCACTTATACTCCTTGTGTTGTTAACTTGAAAGTAAAGATTGTCGATAGTTCATTAGCCATTGTAGCAGGGAAAGGGTCAATTATTCTGTCAAGAAACCCGACCTTAAAATCTATGCTTTATGTTCCTTCGCTTACATGTAATCTGTTGTCCATTAGTAAACTCACTCATGATCAGAATTGTGTTACTAAATTTGGTTATTCCTCATGTCAATTTCAGGAATTGGTTTCAAGGAAATTGATTGACAATAATGTCATGTTGTGGCACTATAGACTCGACCACCCTAGCTTTCCATACTTGAAAATTTTATTTCCATCTATTTTCAATAATAAGATGCCATTTCCTTTCAGTGTGAGGTTTGTCAACTCTCTAAACATCATCATGTATCTTTTCCAACCTAGTCAAATAAACATTATGCTCCTTTCTCAATAATAAACAATGAAATTTAGGGTCCTTCATTACTAAAAAATTTCTCAGGAGCTAGATGGTTTATCACCTTTATTGATGATCATACTAGACTATGTTAGGTATATCTCTTGAAGGCAAAATATAAAACTGAGCAGATTTTTAAAAACTTTCATTTAATGGTCAAAACCCAATTTCAATCCCAAATCCAGATTCTTAGAATAGACAATGGAGTGAGTATTTCAAGAATACTCTTAGGGCATTTCTTCAAGGAGAAGGAATCATTCATCAAAGTAGTTGCGTAGACACTCCGCAACAAAATGGATTGGTATAAATAAAAAACAAACACTTACTTGAGGTTGCTAGGTCCTTAATGCTCACCACTAATGTGCCAAAAACCTTGTGGGGGGAAGCTATTCTCATTGCTGCATTTCTCATTAATAGAATGCCTACTCGGGTTCTAGGATACAAGACTCCTCAAGAAGTGTTTCAAAGTGTCTATCCAACAAACTGCCTAATTACAAATTTACCTATTAGGATATTTCGGTGTACCTCATTTGTTCATATCCATTCTCTTAATCGAAGCAAATTTGATCCAAGGGTTGTCAAATGTGTTTTCCTAGGATATTCACCAACAAAGAAAGGTTATATAAGTACTTTAATAAAAAAACTAAGAAGATGTTTGTTAGTATGGATGTTTCCTTCTTTGAGAATCAACCTTACTTCACCAAAAACTCACTTCAAGGGGGAGTAATCCATAAATAGAGATTTTGACCCTTGGGATACCTTCCAACTCAAAAAGTTCTAAACCGCCAGTTAGCTAACCTACCTTGCTCCCTCTCCAACACCCATGCCCGCCTTGCATTCCCTTTTTTAAGATCAAGGAAAGACCATTGTCAGACTGAGTCCATCATACCTACCAAAGAATAGAATTAGATATTCAAAGTCCAAAATTACTTGTCTATGAGAGACGAAAAATAAAGGAAAATAAAGGAATTTACACACTTGAGTAGAATCAATCATTGGATCCACTAGCACTTGATGATGGGCCAAATCAAAACTCTCATGTAGATCATGTTGGTTGTGAAAATCCAGGTAATTCAACACTTGTTGAGGATCTAGATATTCCTATCGGTCTTAGAAAAGGAAAAAGAACTGGTACTTCACCGTTTTTCAGACCATATGTGCTATAGTAGTTTGTTTCCTTCCTATCAGACTTTTGCTACTAATCTAATTAGTATAGCAATTCCCAAGTCAATCCAAGAAGCACTGAGTATTCCATAATGGAGAGCATCAATTACGGAGGAGATCAAGGCACTGGAGAAAAATATAACTTGGGAGTGTGTGGCAATACCAAAGGGAAAGAAAACATTGGGGTGCAAGTGGGTATTCACAATGAAGTATAATTCAAATGATTCAATTGAAAGGCTCAAGGCTCGCTTGGTTGTGAAAGGATTCACACAATCCTATGGGATAGACTATCAAGAAACATTTGCCCCAATAACAAAGCTTAACACTATTCATGTTCTTCTCTATGTTACAGCTAATATAAACTGGAAGATTTCACAACTAGATGTCAATAATGCTTTTCTAAACGGGGAATTAGTAAAAAAAAGCTTTTATGGATACTCCTCCTCGTTTTGAAAATGTCTAGGGTATTGATATAGTTTTCAGACTTAAAAGATCCCTTTATGGATTGAAACAATCACCTATAGCCATGTTTGATTGTTTTTCAAAGACAATGAAGAAATATGGTTACACTCAAGCTCAAACTGATCATACTCTATTTTTTAGGAAGTCTTAAGATGAGAAAATCTCAGTCCTAATTGTGTATATTGATGATATTCTCCTTACAGGGAATGATACAACCAAAGGAGAAACAATGAAGAAGGTTCTAGCCAAAAATTTTGAAATCAAAGACTCAATCATAGCACTAATTTGTTCGCTTTGATCTCTGAGCATCAACGACACAATAAACTCGCAAAAGGGCGATCCGGATGGCGGGTCGCCGCCTCCGGCGCGTGATTAAGTCATCAATATGGAGAGGAAGGAGAAGGAGGTTGAGACAATTGAAATTGCATACCTTTCCCTCGTGGGGAGCCTTCCTTTTATACTTGAATTTCTCCTTGATTATAGGGAAGATAATCTCGTAATTTTGGTGATGAGATATTTCTTTCCTTATTAAGGTGTGACGCCCTAAACCTCGGGGGCCCCTGATTAGTACCCAAAAAGTGCTATCTTGAGTCCTATTTAAATGTTTTTTGAAAGCTTTTGCGTACTAATCATATTATTTAAGCCGATTGATATGTGCAGTCCATTTAGTACTACTAATTTTGTTTCGAGGTTGTTTTGGTAGTTTTTAGGTTTTGTGGAACTCACCCAACATTTCAAGCTTGACATTGTAATTTTGGCTGATTTATGCCGAAGTTCATATGACTTCATCGATTTCCCATCAAGCCCGATTAAGAAATATCGAAATGAAGTGAAGAAATGCATGCCGGAGGACGCGTATGCGCATGGAATCACATTTTCGCATGGTATAGCGAACATGAAGGATCATAAAATTTCGCAATGGTAGCGAAAAATTTCGCATCCTAGTTAAAATTTCATATGTTAGATTTTCGCTTATGATATAACGCTATCATAGCGAAAATCGCCATCATAAATAAAATTCGCCATCATAGCTTAAAATTACCGTGCATAGCTTAAAATCTTGCCCCCGCTTTTTGTGATCTAAACTTAATCTCGCTTTGTGTAATTCCTCTTCATTCCTCAATGTAATCATATTATTTAGGTTATTCGTATTTTCACATCTTCGTATAAGGTTATATGCTTCACTTTATGATAATTTGTAATCCAACTTTCAATCCACGCAGCTTTTCACTTTTGTTCAAGTTTTCTCTATTCTCTCTCCTCTTTCTTCATTTTCGTCTCGCCAAACACACCCTTTCTGAGGGACGACAACTCAAAAGATGCTCGCTAAGCCTCAAACCTTAAAGAGGAGGGTTGCTAGGTTGTCATTGTGGTCACAGCAGGTTCCTCCGTTCTTTAAATGGAGCAGTACTACTTTTGTGTTTCAAACTTTCCAAACTAGGGTTTAATGCTATTTAATGTATTTTCTTTGGTCAATACTTGGCATGCTTAGTATTCGTGCCAGATTCTTAATGGTATATTAATCGACATTCATTAGAACATCGCTCAGCCACCGAAATGGTTAAATGTCGTATTAACCTAAATAAACATTAAATGCTCAAGAATGCTTGGTTCAAATAGGAATGTTTTAAGGGTTGGCTTTTGTTAAACAAAGATCCTAAGCTGCAATGACTTATATGTCATTTGCTCTAATGCGAGGAAATAACCCATGAGTACTCCTTTATAACCTCAAGATACCAATCTAGTGACCCAAGCCTTTAAGGTCTCCTTTCACATCTTCAGTTTTAAACTCGTTGTCGCTAACTCAGTGACAACAACAATCTTATTAATTTTTAATGCAACCAAAATCAAATGAAAGCCCTACCCATTTTCAAATCCATGATACAACTGGCTCAGAAGATGAAAACCCATCCTGTGTTCGACCTAGAGCCGCTATACCGCGCAGCTCTCGACTACTTCGGGTAGTAGGAGGAAATTTAGATACAAATAACATGATTCAGATCACCCATCAGGCACGAATTCAAACGGGCGCCACGTGGATGGTGCCAAACTACGATGATGAGTTTGATATGTACTGTAATCTACATTACAAGTGTTGGTGACCTTAACCCTTTTGAATTTCGTTTTGTGAATTTCAAGCTTTTACTCAAGAACAATCGTGTTTATTATCATAGCCTATTTTATATTTAGTTAACATCGATCCTTTTGGGCAAGCCTTTGGCTGTTTCGCTTATCTCATTTCAGGTACTGTGTGTTTATGCATCACCGGGATAGAGAGAATAGGGTAGACTCCGCAAAGAGTCCTACACTAACCGGGAACAAGAAGTCAGCACAAGTGAACACATGGATCTCTACCCGAGAACAGCCAGAGTTACCAAGGCCTCCTATGAATCCAACAACCATGTGTTAACGAGGTCACATACACTTCCTAGTGAGTGCACCTTCTCGTATCGTACCACCTGCTGATGATGTGGCAGTGAGACCCTATCTGGTGCCCCTGCTTCCCACTTTTCATGGAATGGAGAATGAAAATCCATATGCACCCACATACGGGATTGAGGGAAGGTGCATAACTTTGGTTGAGGTAAATCATATGGATTTGACGGTTAAAGGCATTCCCATTAACTCAAGCACAAAGCCAAAATATGGCGACTAATCGAGACTAAGAACCATTAGAAGTCGCGAGTCAAGAGCACTCTAAAAAATCTTCGCTCACAAGACCAACAATTTGAAGAGTAAATCTACACGTTTGTCGCCCATGACAAATGAAAGGTTCTATCAAGTATCGAGGTCTATGGAGACCATCAGCGTTTTCTGTCCACATCATGGTTTCACAATTTGGATGCTTGTGAATCTACTTCTATGGTGGTATGTTCCACCATGAAGCAAATCTAATGGAAACAATGTGTGGAGGGACTTCCCGAGCAAGCACCCATGAAGCCATGGACTTGAAATTATGTGGCTGAAACTTCCAAGGGACGGATGGAGCCAACCTGGCGGAGGTAGAGAGAATGGAGGCTTCGATCCCCATCAAAGGGAAGGCATTTTATGCACTTTTCAAGATATGTGAGAGATGAAAGCAAAGATATCAACCTTAGCTAGGAAGGTGGA
Organism: Tetrastigma voinierianum; assembly: GCA_016808115.1. Classification (NCBI taxonomy): domain Eukaryota; kingdom Viridiplantae; phylum Streptophyta; class Magnoliopsida; order Vitales; family Vitaceae; genus Tetrastigma; species Tetrastigma voinierianum. The sequence continues at coordinate 1,237,046 of JAEQBH010003030.1, forward strand.
AGAGTTGGAGGGAAAAAGGTTGGCATGAGGTACGTGCAAGGATCAAAATCCCAGACAAAGCCAATCCCACGACACCGCTAACTAATCGGCACCCGTAAGAACACCGTCCAATTGCACCCTCGAGAGATTTGACATGTCAGCATGCTAATGTCATACAATACAAGCCACAACCTAATGCCCCATATGGTAATACATGGCAATCCCCACCGAGGGAACCACCCACCTCTCTCTGGAAGCCTAACCCCGCTTATGTATTTCGGTACCAAACAAATGCTTTGGTTCCTATCTCAACTACAACCCATCACCATCCTCATCCCCTCGTTGGAATGTGCTATTTAAATTGAGCAAGGTGGTAGGTAATTTTGTGGAAGAGCAAAAGGAATCAATGTACAATTGGCTCAAAGAATTGATACTGTGGAAATAATTCCTGAAATAAGAGACAGACGGGCTTTGGAAGTAGTTTTAATCATAAAATTGATAATCTACAGTATTCCATCACCAGGATTACCAATTTGCTGGAGATATAGGAGAAAGGAAGATTCCCTTCCCAAACACTGCCAAATCCAAAGGGAGTCCATGAAATAGGTTCTTCCAAAGAACTCAAGGATGAGCCAAGTAAAGGCTATCATCACTTGAGGGGAGTGGAAGGAAATCGAGCAAACCAAAGGCTCAAGATTGTCAAGAAACAAAAAGGAAAAGGAAGCCGAGCCTGAGAGAATAATAATCAGAGAAGATTAAATGAAGAAAAACATGCCCCCTCTATTTCCTCAAGCACTAAGAGGCAAGAAAAAAAATCACAAACCGAGTTGAAATTGGAGGTGCCATGCGCGAAGGTAAATATCCCACGCTTGACATGATTAAGCAGTCCTAACATATGCAAATTTTGAAAGACTGCGGTACCTGGCCAAGAGAGGGTCAGCATCAAAATAAAGCCTTCAATGTAATAAGTCAAGGCCATCATTCGTGAGTAAGACCCCTGAAATACAAGGATCCGTGATCTCACAATATCACCAACATCGAGGAACTTCGCATAGATAAAGCAATCGTTGACTTGGGGGCTGCAAACCTACCGCCATTCAAGATATAAGCAAATGGGTTTAGGAGAGCTAAACCTACCAACATCACTCTATCATTAGTTGATCGACTCCAGAAAATTCCTAAGGAATAGTTGAGGATGTGTCAGTAAAGGTGGACAAATTCCCACTACCCCGCTGACTCAGGTGCTTGATACCAACCGATCGCAATTGGGCTTAATCATGTACCAATCATCCCGGGAAGGCCATTTGGCCACTTCCAATGCGATAATCACTCGAATGGAGTCATGCAGCCTGGGCACGGCAACCATGACACTGGAGCTTAATATTTTTCACCAGCAACAAGCACAAGCCACAAAAGATGAGAGGCAGGATCGACAGTTTGGCCTGACATCCCAAGTCTCAGGAAACCAAAATGCTCACAAACTGCAGGAAGAATTGGTAAAGGAAAGTGAAGCAATTGATGGAGATTGGACTGCATCAATCGCTCCTGCAGAGCCAATGATCCTCCCAGCACCAACAAGTGAAAAGAAGCTCAACACAAAGGAGTTGGGCATGAAGGCAAATGCTGCAGCCTTCAGATCCACTAAGATCTACACCAATTACCGAGAGTGAGGTCGTGACTCCCTCTTCAGCTTTCCGATCCCTACCCAAAGTGAGACATGTTTATACTTTGTTTGGGGGGAAAAGTTAGAAATAAAGTGTCTTCATCATATTTCGTCTTGTTTTTAGCTTTATTAACTGCCTACTTATTTTGTATAGGATTGTATAGGATGCATGCATTAACCGATAGTAGGCAGTGATACTTTTGTTGTGTTTAGCTATGTTAAGCTTGTATTAGCCACTTCGGTTATATCAAAAGCTTTATAACAATATTTACATTTTTCTACACTTTTGCAAACCATTTTTTGTGCCTATATTTTTGTGTTTCTGCTCTTACCTTTAGTTGAAGAATTGAAGCCCTGTATGCTACCATAATGTTAGAACAATTCCATGCATGATTAAGTTTTTGGTTGGTTGAAGTTCCAAAGTATTCAACCTTGTACATCCGCTCTTACCTAATCACACACAAGGCAATACGCTTTTCTTCATTAGGTCACATAAGCTATACATCTCTTTTCACTTTGCAAACCGGCCTAGATATGTTGACTAATCTACAATAGGTTTCCAGTTACCCAAAAAATGAAGACCAATGAAGTCTTCCAAATGTAAAAGAAAAGAAAAAGCAAAAAAAAAAAAAAAAAAAAGAGAACAAAGCCTCGACACTGGCTTTGAAACCCGAACACAAACCGTGGGGTATATGGCGAAAGCCTGAAAGCCCTGGGCAGGCCCTAAACCTTCACTCAGTCATCGTCGACTTAGTGTTCGCTACACGTGGATGGGTAGAGCGGCGAGTTGTAGGTGCCGGATTCTCGAAATCATTCAAGTCCGGGGTGAAGCTGAAGAGCTTCTAGGTCGGCCATCCTTTGACTTGATGCCCTAAACCTTAATTGGTTGGGAGTCATCGGTGGACCCCCGTTACACGGACTTTGGTGAAGTCGAGTTTTTAGCATTGCACCCTACAATACAATCAAAGAATGAAATAAGTGTGTAATTGAATCTATTTAGGCTATCACTGGCTTAAGGTCCCTGTGAGTAGCTCGTCAGGGCGGAATAAATGGCAACTTATCGGGTTCAAAATGATTACCTAAAAAACACTTAGATTTAGGGAAGTTCAAAGCTGACTTTTGGAATTGTTGTCACTCCTAAAACTTGTTCCTATATGGCATTTGTTCTCTCACATGATGGTTTTTGCATTTAGTCTAAATTTTCATAATCGAAGGTAAAGCCTTCACTGTGACACACACTTTTTGAACAAAGATACTCTTTTGCAAAAGCATAGCCTCAGATACTCCTCTTTTATTTTTAGCATTGCTAAGGGACTAGCAACGTGTTTCGTTAGGGTGATTAGTACCCAAAAGTGCTATCTTGAGTCCTATTTAAAATAGTTTTGAGTGCTTTTGCGTACTAATCATATTATTTAAGCCGATTGACATAAAAGTGTGTCCATTAGTACTACTAATTTTGTTTCGAGGTTGTTTTTGGTAGTTTTGCAGGTTTTGTGAACCTCCACCAACATTTCAAGCTTGACATTGTAATTTTGCTGATTTATGCCGAGTTCATATGACTTCTTATCGATTTCATCAAGCCTGAGATGAAGAAATATCGAAATGAAGGTTAAATGCATACCGGGAGGACGAGAAGATGGGAGTACTGGAGGCTGCCATGGCATAGCGAAAAATTCTCGCCATGCCACATTTTCATTATGATAGCTAAAATTTCAAGATGCCACATTTTCGCTTTATGATAAGCGAAAATTCCTCTATCATAGTGAAATTATCGTGCATAGCGAAATTTTCGCTACAGTGCCCGTAATTTTCGCTATGATAGAGAAATCAATGGCACAACCTCGCCCTCGCTTTTGCGGATCCAAACGACCCCGTTTTGTGTAATTCCTCTTTTGCCCTCAATGTAATCATATTATTTAGGTTAGTTTGGTATTTTCACATCTTTTGTAAGGCTATATAACCTGAGGACACCTTTATAACCTCAGTATACCAATCTAGTGACCCAAGCCTTCAAGGTCTCCCTTTCACATCTTGTTTTAAACTGCTGTCAGTTAACCTAGTGATAACAACACCCACACTTTTTCATGCAACCGAAAACTAAAATGAAAGCCTCACCATTTTCGGGGAACCATGATACAAATCATTTGTAAGATGAAAACCCATCCCGTGTTCGAATCTCTAGAGTCGCTATACTTCAATAGCTTGACTACGATGCAGAGGAGGAAATTCTTAGGGATACAAATATTGTTGATTCCAGATCACCTACTCGTGGGCAATTTAATCAGTCCCTTTTCGACTAACTGTTAACCTCATGACACCTGGGTGTCATATATCTTGATACCACATTATCGTGTCTCATTCACCGAGACTAATTTATGAGTAAAAGTAACCCCACCAAGCCTTTTCAACCATTACCCAAGCCTATGTCACAATAGTCCTTAAGAGTTTATTACAACACTTATACAAAATCATATATTAAAACTATTTTGTTCTAATATATTTTACAAAATGAATATTAAGGCCACATATAGACCTTCTTCACAATTACGACATTGGATGAGTGTCCACCATTATCTGTCTTGCACCTGAAATGTTTTTCCCATAAAGGGTGAGCCACGCCCAGTAGAGATAACTCCTACAGAGGCTACTCCCCACCTATGTGCACATGTAATGGTGGAACACTCACCATAATCATTCCATGTAAAAATGTAATTTCTACCATGGAATCTGCTTCATCTATTTCGTATGTCGAAATTATTCCCAAGCGTAGGAACTGAGGTCATCAAGCATTATACTACTGTGGTAATTCACAGGTCATCTCCACAGGGGGTGGTATTCTAGATGATCCTTAAGGGTTGTTCTCTAAGAATGTATGTTTAAAAGTAAATTATGGGCTGTGGTTGGTCACTGAGTTAATCGATTAAACTGACTATGTTAAAATAGAAAAGATGATTAGGGTTCTTAGGTTTCACTACCACGATCAAGTAATTCCCAATTCTTCTTCACAATCTCATCTAGAACCATTGGATGAATGGTCTTCTATGAAGATTTACTAAAAGCTCTTAGAACTAAAACGATTGAGTGATGTTAAATTAATCTGCTCAAACAATTTACTTGTGACTCTTAACTTGCATTTGTATCACACAACGGTACCGAGGGATCTCTCGCTCACACGTTGTCAAGAAGATGCCTAAATTAAGGTTTTATAAGATTTTTCACAAGTGCTTAAACATCATACAATCCCGTTGAGTGTATAAAAGAGGAATCGAGGTTATTACCATCAAGGCAGTTTCCACCGTTAGAACCCCATCATAAGAATTTAGAACTTCATTGAAATTAGGAAGCGAATCATATCTGATGAGAAACTATTCATAAAAGAAACTTGAGAAAATCACACTTCAATTGCAAAATCAAAGAATCAAAAACACAAAATACTGAAAGAGAAAGTCGAGTTGTGTGATCTAACTAAAAGATTACACAAATTGAAACTTAATCCGCAAAAAGCAAGTCTCCTATTCTACCTATGAACCCTAGCAAAACTATGAGAAAAGACTTTCTTTTTTATGAAAACCAAAACCCTAGGATCAAAACTGCCCCTCTCCACCTTCGCTTTTAAACCCTTTTCAATTGTGATCTCGAATTGGTGGTCGAAGGATCTAACGTATTCCTTGCGCCGAATTGAATTCGTCAAATTCCCAAATATTACAAATCCCGCAAATATTACATGTTGGTACCGGTACCAGTAAGTGTGGTACCGTTAGCACTTTGCTTCTGGTGACTTTTTGCTTAGGGGGTACTCAGACTGAGAGTGGTACCGGCATACACTTGCTACTCGTTGAATTTCTCGCTTGGGGGTACCCCACGGCTTGCCCTCGGTATCGGCAATACCATCGCTTTCGCACTTGTTCCTAACATCATTGCACTTCCCAAGACTTCACCACGTCGCCATCATCCCTCTGATCCATATTCGCTCTTTGGACACTTAAACCCTTGTAACAATTATGCATGAAACTCCGAAAAACTCCTGCACAAGTCCAGAAACACGAGAATGATCAAAGGTACCTATTCTTATACAAAATGTGAGCAAGATATGACCTGAAGGTACTAAAATTCGATATAATTGTTGCTCTTTTGTGTATTCAACAGAATCCTACATGCCATGAAATGAGATGTGACTCATCTAATGATCATTTTCCAAAACAAAATTCTTTTCTTTTATAAATAAAAACCCATTGGATATTGTACCTCCAATGATTTTTTTATTAACAAAACATGTGTCTTTTATGGGTAGGCAAATTTTTGGGGTCTCATTGCAGGCTTCGCACGCCTTCCTACACTTTCACTGGCTTTCACCGTTGGACACATATGTATAACCAAAAATACTGGGACTTTCACCCGAGGGGGTATCTATCCCTGCATGCTACTATCCGATACAAGTTTTCATACTCTATGAATAGTGGAATTCATGAACTCGCTCAACAAGCACACAACATCACAACCACCAATGATGGAGGGTAGATATAAGAGTCGATATCCCATGGCCGATCGGCGGCGATGCTGAACTCTCGCTCAACGTATCGAGCCCACTCATCAACCACTGGGCGAGCAAAGGATGACACTGCATTTACACCCATTCAATGCGATGTCCCCGTGCATATGGAATGTATGCGTCATTGCCTATTTGTACCATGTCACATATATGATTAATGCTATATGGACAATTTATCATGTATCATGAATAGTTATATCAAAAGCATATAACTTCCAAACAGTTCATCTCAATGTCAATATATTAGAGTTCTTATATCAACATTTAATCAACAATCATCACGAAGCAAGTCAATCAAAAACAATCAAAGACAACTTGGTTCTCATGATCAATTGTGGCATAAGAGATGCCCATGAAGCAGTCCACACATACATCCATTATAAGCCACACAGACATGCCATACTCAAGCCACACATCCAGCCTCACACGGCCATGGGACAGTCCTAAACCTCAGTCTAGAATTCTAGTCCCAAAATCAGAATGAAATCTGCACCGAAATCAGTCAAAAAATCCAGACACAACAAATAAACAGCCCAACTGTGGCAGTTCCGAGAAATGGACCGTAACATGGGCTATAGAGGTCAGATTTGAGTGATTCAAAAGCCTACATCAAGTTCACTGATGCAACTACAATTTAGGTGAAGGACTTGAGTCTGAATTCTCTTGTGTTCCTACCTAAAAATCAGTCCTAAAATCCGGCTAGTGCGTAGGATCAAAATAGGGCAACATTCCCATATTTCGAAATTCGGCCAAACATCCCCTTAAGGTGGAAAATAAACCAAAGTAGGAAGAATCCCTACCTCTTAGAGTGTAGCCATCGGACTTTACTTCTTGGTCCGACGAGTTCCGATCGTCGGAATGTAGATTTCCTTTTCTCCATCTTTCTCTCTCTTTTTTTTTCCTTCTCTATCTCTTTCTTTCTTTCCTTTCTCTCCCTTTTCTTTTTCCTTCTCCTTTCCTTTCTCCTCCTCCCTTCCTCTACGCATTTGCCTCCCATTTTATAGGCATGCCCATTGGCATGCATGTGGACACATGGCTTGCCATGTGTCACACATGCATTTGCGCGTTTGTATGCCTTGTGACACATGGCTTGCCATATGTCACACATGCATTTGGCCTTGCCATGCCTTGTGACACATGGCTTGCCATGTGTCACCTGACACTCGTTGCCTCGAAAAACGTAAAATTTTGATTGTCTCGGAATTCAACGAAATTCTCATGGGTAACTAGATTTCATGAGATGAAGTCAACGGCGAGGTCCGTTTCATCATCTGAGATCTAGAAAAATTACAGTTTTTCAACCTGTATCGTAGCGGCAAGTTCACCATGTTTGCCTATTTTTTGAAAAAATTCAAATTTACCAGGGTTTTACATTCTTCCCCATTTAAAAGAATTTCGTCCCGAAATTCATTTGCACATATACATATAATCACATGCATATGCCACAATCATTCTTTTTTTCATTTTTCAAATGACTAAACACTATACCTTCATCCTTGAATAAGGAAGGATAAGTGGCATGCATCGTGTCCTTACGTTCCCATGTCAGCTTCCTCTACTCCCAGGTCGCCATAACACCTTATTTATTCTCACCGTCTTACAGAAACCTCGATCCCTGGCTTATCCATAATACAATACGTGTCCCTCCTCAAAGGTCCTATCTGCATCAACAATGAGCTCACCCCAATCCACTACATGAGTCGGATCTGGAGTGTACTTCTGGAGCATGGAGACATGGAATACCGCATGAACACCCGATAAAATTGGTGGTAACGCCAACTGGTATGCAACTGTACCCACCCTCTTGAGTACCTTGAAGGGTCCAATATACCTTGACGATAGCTTTCCCCGCTTGCCGAATCTGACCACTCCCCTCTTAGGCATCACCTTTAAGAAGACATGATCACCTACCTCAAACTCTAGAGGTCGCTGCCGTCTGTCGGTGTAGCTCTTCTGCTGGCTTTGAGCCATGAAAAGACGCTTTCGTATCAAGTCCACCTTTTCCGAGGTGTCCTTTACCAAATCTGAACCTATAGCGGATTTCTCTCCCACCTCCGTCCAACAAACCAGAGATCGACATGGCCTCCTATATAGTGCCTCATAGGGTGCCATCTATATACTCGCCTGATAACTATTGTTATAGGCGAACTCCACTAAGGGTAAATGCTCTTCCTAACTACCCTTAAGATCCAGGACACATGAGCGTATCATGTCTTTAATGTTTGGATGGTCCTCTCCGATTGACTGTCCATCTGGGAATGAAAAGCGGTGCTCATCACCAATTGTGTCCCCATGGCTTGTTGGAAACCCTCCCAAAAATGAGTTGTAAACCTAGGATCCCGGTCCGATACGATAGAGATTGGTACTCCACGTAACCGGACGATATCTTGTCTATATAATTTGTAGAATGCCTCCAGAGTTAAGGTCATTCGCACAGCCAGAAAGTGTGACGACTTGGTGAGCCAACCAGATCACCCACACGCATCATGCTCGCTGATAACCGCTGAAAGCGAAGTCACAAAATCCATCATGATGTGCTCCCACTTCTACTCCGCTATCTCTAATGGCTAGAGTAACCCCGCCGCCTCTCGTGTCTAGCCCTTTACTTGCCGACATCGTGAGGACACCGGTCGAACAAAGTCCCTTAACTTGTCAAGCTTCATTCCACTCCAATAATACTGGCGATGGAGATCATGATACATCTTCATGCCACTTGGGTGTATAGCAAAACGAAAGTAATGGAACTCCCTAAGGATCTCCTCTCTCGAATCCACCAACTCGGGGAACTACTAACTCGGGTTTCTATACCAAGACCACCATTCGGGAGGAATAGTCCAGCCTTTCGCCACCACTAACTCGGTATCTGGGCCCAATGGACGTGATCTCTGTGTCCTGCCCTTGAGCCTCAATCACTCTGCTCAGTAGGGAAGGCGTAGCCACTAAACTCTCAAAAGTCCCCCGAGCTTGATCAATGTATCGCAGTTCGAACTATGATACAGTCTCGATCATCTGCCACTCTCAAGAAGCTGCACTAGCCAAGACTCCCTGTGACTTCCGGCTAAGCGCATCAGCCACCACATTTTCCCTACCGGGGTGGTAGTGTAAAGTGAATTTGTAATCCTCCAAGTACTCCATCCATTTGCATTGCCTCATGTTGAGGTCCCGCTGTATAAAGATGTACTTCAAACTTTTGTGGTCCGAAAACACCTCAAACTGCTCATCATATAGATAGTGGCACCATATCTTCAAGGCAAAGACAATGGCCGCCAACTCCATATCGTGAGTAGGGTAACTCTGCTCATGGTCCTTTAACTACTAAGAACCATATGCCACAACCCTCTCGGACTGCATCAGAACACATCCCAATCTGTCTTTGGAGGCATCACTAAAACATTGTGTACCCATGTCTCTTGTCCCTTGTCCCTGTCCGTATTCATCAAAATAAGAGCCAAGTACTTCTTTCGCTTCCCGAATGCCTTCTCGCACAGTCATTCCACTCCAAACTCGACCCTTCCAGTCAACCACAATGAATACAGAAGATCTGAAGAACTTATTTATTGATTGTTCGAAGAAATCACAGAACTTAAGATCACTCATCTAACTCATAACCGCTTCTACCTTCTCTCGAAACAATCGATACACTTAAAGCCCATTGCTCACTTCGTATGCTGAAATTATTCCCAAGCGTAAGAACTAATGTCATCAAGCATTATACTACTTTGGGAGTCCACAGGTCATTTCCATAGGGAGTGGTTTCCTAGGTGATCCTTGGGGATTTCTATCTAATGAATGTGCATTTAAAATAAAATCTAGGGGGTTGTGATTGATTGATTGAGTAACCGGTTAACTTAACTATTTAAAAACAAGAAGGGCGAATAATGTGATCCCAGTTTTCTACCACCAACTCACTCAGGTAATACCCACCTCTTACTCACAATCTCATCTAGAGCCATCACGAATATTCACGGAAGATATAACATTAAAAGCTTTTATAAGACAAAGAACAATTGAGCGATAACAAACACTTGTTTAGACGATTTTCTTGGACTCTTAGTCTGCATTTGCGATCAAGCACAACGTGTACCGAGAGTCTCTCATTCACACGTTGTCAAGAAGATTCCAAACTAAGGTTTTATAAGATTTTCCGCAAGTGTTTAGCATCGTACAATCCCATTGAAGCACAAAAGAGGAATTGAGGGCTGTTACCTTGAAGGGGGTGAGTTTCCACCGTTAGAACCCGATCATGGAGGGTTTAGAACTCCATTAAAACCGAGAGTCGATTCATGATTAATAAAACACTAATCGTAAATGTGACTTGAGAAATAACACTTCAACTGGCAAGGTCAGATATCAAACACAAACCCGCAAAGAATACCAAGTTATAGAAACCAACTCGAAGATTACAAGTGACTAAAAACTCATAATCAAGAAAACTAAGTACTCTTACCTATGAACCCTAGCAAATTATGAGAAAACACTCAACCGCTGAAACCAAAACCCCTAATCCCATCGTTCTTAACTCGCCCTAAAGCGGGCTTAAATACAATTTCATTAGTGATCTCAAGTGGTGGTCGAAAGATCTAGCGTGCCCTCGTATTCAAGATTGAAATTTACCCAAGTCCCAGATCGTGATGTTATACCCCAGACGCGAAGTGTGGTGTACCAGTACTAAAAGTGCATTGGTACTCCATACTGGGGTACCCCGGCATTCAAGTACCACTATATTTCGCAATCGGGTACCATTGCTTCACTGCATATGGGTACCGGTACCAGTAAGTGTGGTACCGGTATCACTGCCTCCGCAACTGCTCCTCTTCACTGTAGCACTACCCGGGGCCTCTCGACAATGCAATAATCAATGATGATCTATGGATTGTTCTTCTAGAACCGAAACACTACGAAAATGTGCAGCACTGACTAAAACCCGTGATCACATAAAAACGCTTAGAAAAGGTCAAACACCTATTCTACAAAATGAGAGCAAAACATGAGATGGGGATTAAACCCTATATAAATGTTGCACTTTATGTATCCAACACATCCTTAACCTACAACTCGCTAGTCCTTAGCAAGATTTGAACAGTAACGCCCATCGGTCTATGAGGTTCAACAAATGCACTAAGGTGCTACATTGCAAGTTTCCCACAAGGAAAACAAATATATGCCATAGCTTGACAGAGTATGCAAACTATCTCGACTTAAATGAATACCACAAATCCCAAAGAATGGACAAATAAATAAACCTGCTACAAACAGATACTCATAAAAAGGACCACAGATCTGAAATAAGGCTGCAATGAGATCACCAAACTGAAATGAAATTCATTATAATTGCAAACATTTTACCATAACCAAGCAAATTAACATGCATAGAAGTCAAAGAGGAACATCCCATGAATTCAAAATCAAAAAGGTATTTTAAGCTTTAGCTGATTTATATATATAAGAAGGAGAACAAAATAAAGCTGGTATCACCGACAAGGAAACCGCGGTGTATAAAATATACACCTATATGCAAGTGCACGTCACCTAAGTAGTATAGTGTACTCGTGGTACGTGATATCGATCCATGGACAGTGTATCGACTACAAGGTTCGTTTAGATAATATCCAAAGATGACTCTAGGAGGGAATTCAAATATGTGTAAAGATTACCTAAACTATTGATTCAATTAAAGTATTGGTTTTGAAGCCTAGGGTTATATCTCCCCCTGTCACGTTCAATGGATTAATCTTCTAAATATGTTATTATTCAGTATATTTACAATATGTCAATGACAAGGCTGAGGTCTCTAACCAATTGCCAACACCACCCTATTCTAACCCAAAATGTTACTACTCTTCGTCCTCCTCCTCTTCAATCGAGGAGAATGCATCCTCATCTACACAGTCATCCAGCTCGTCAGAATCCCCTTCCAAGTTAGGAGGAGGATCATCTACAATAAAGGGCTCAGAGTATGAGACCCTCAAGTCTGAGAGCCCAGATCTAGCCAAGGTCAGTTTCCTCAGATGCATTTGAATCCATCTTTGATTCTATGCTCCATCCTCTTTAAGGGGGATGTACTCATTGGACCAAGAGCCGACGATAATGAAGCCTCATAAATAGCCGGGCGGGATGTGTCGATCTGAGGCCTCAGGAAGCAATTACTTTTTGCTTCGTTTTGTTTGGTGGATGGTCCCAAATTTTGCTAGAAGAACTCTTTTTCTACTAGAGCCCCCTTATCCCAAGAAATGCCTTTCCACCAGTTTGTAACTAAGGCCTGAAGGGGGATGTGCCTGCTTTCACTGGAACCCTGTAAAGTCCCTCATAATACACCATATTACTAAAGATATTGGCTAATTTTTCCAAATATTACTCCTACATGTAAACCGGATTTCTTCCTTGCTTGACAACTTCTCCTTTCCCTTCGACCTTCAATCATATTGTGAATGACCTTGTTCATCAATGCATACTCGTGCTTTAATTTCCTAGATGAACTCCCTTGTGCACAAAGCCCCTACTGCATCGGGTCAGTACACAATCTTTGCAAACAGACTAGCATCAAACTCCTCGTAATAGCCCGAAAGGGTAAGGCCTAGCCATGCGGTGTATGGACATAATTCAAAGAATCTAGCGATCGAGTCGTGGCTAACCATTAACTCCGCTTCCTAAAATTGTAGTCTCCAATAGGGTGTCTACATTTTGATTCTCTCAAGTCGAGTAGAATTCCGACAACGGCTCCAGAATAGCCTTTTACCTCCTGCCACCAACAAACTGCAGATTCGATCCTCGAATAACGAAGCACGAATATGAGTGAACAAAAACGCTTTCAATTCTCATTCCCGCCTCACGCGGAAACCCCCGCTTTCAATTGATCAGACCCACTTTTCTCGCCTCGATTCTCACACATTCACAAACATAGCCTCAATTTCTTCATTTTCACTCTCACTTTCTTCCTCACTCTCTAATGAGGAACCTTTCTGCTTTCTTTTTTCCTTTCTTTACAATCTGCGAAGTATCGGCCTTTTGCTTTTTTACGGCTCGCTCCATAGAAGAGCTAGTATCCTTTCCTTTCCCAGTGTTCTTCGATCTTGCCATAGATATGGCCAAAATGGCGAATATAGTGAGAATAGCCCATACACATACAACAGTCTCCCAACAACCCATCTCTAACAGTATCAGACTCACCCTTTCCAGATTAGTCAAAACCTTTCTCCCCATACCATTTGCTGTAGATGCCCTAATCAACCGAGAACATAGAACCACCAACCAAAGCCACCCAACACAATCCATATTAACACAAAGTGGAAAATTATCTGATTGTTTCATGAGATGAGGGAACACTTACCACTGTGGATGCCCCGGGTCAGAACAATGGAGACACTGGGGGGAACGTTTGACCTAGGGTTTGCTTTGGTGAGAGGGGAAATTAGGTTAGGGTTTCTCTTATATAGGAGTCGGGGAGGGGAGATATGAAAGGGTTCAAAATTCGGGGAGCTTCAACGGCCAATTCACTAATAAACAGACTGGTACTAAAAATGTACTGGCTTCGTTTACCTTTGGATGGTACTTCGGTACCACAAGTGTGGCAACCTGCACCACTTTGTTACTACCACTTTTTCCACCTGGTACCTGCATCAATAGTGGTACCGGTACCACTTTACAAAATTTCCGGGACCACTACATCTGATTTCACTCCATGCTTCGCTTCTTTCCCCGTCTATACCCCCTCCAAACTAACTTGTATTTGTCGAACTCGTACTCAAGCACTCTCGACACCTCTCACGCCACTGGAGTCCGTCGTGACTCCTCGTGGATCAAGTTTCCTGTGGTTCAAACATAATTGTCAATTCAAGGCCTCAAGAGGAAAAGGGGTCAGACTCAAGAGATATGATTTAGGTTTAACAAAGAAAATTATGGCCTAAAATCATCTTTCATTTACGTATGGGTGTTCCTTAGAGAATAAGATGCATGTAGTTGACAAGGAATGCTAAACAATGCATAAGTCACAATAGCAAGCAAAAATGAGTCAGCGTGAAATCAATGACTTGTGTAAGTGGTATGAATGAGAAAGGATACCACTAAGACAACTCTGAGAATAGAAAGAATTGGGGTCAAGATGGTCCCAACATGAAAGCTTTGTAAGACGCTTTATTATCGTATGTGCGGTGAGACTATATGGAGTGCATACATAAGGTCACGCGGCTGCATACATCACAGATCAAGTACCATACCCAAAAGAGCCGAAAATCGAAAATTTTGCATGCACTTAATCCCCTAAGAACACTTAATTAAACCAAATAGCATGCACTAAAATGGCTCCAACTAGTGTGTTTCTCCACCCCCACCGACGGAACAGGCATCAGCTCTCAAATGCACGGATGATACACCCCAAATGCACTATAAGAGAGGGCAAAAATACAGTGGATGTAACGGTAGACTCCTCCAAATAAATTTTTTTTTTTATTTTGTGTTTTTTTTGTTTTTTGTTTTTTATTTTTGTCTTTTTATTTTTGTTATTAATAAAGGCAGACTAAATGAATAAAGCATAAAGAAATGCAAGAAAGGAAAAGAAAAACTATATACAAAAGGGGTAGGATAGAGATTACGCTAAAGGAACATCCTGGTAGGGCGGATCTACTAGTTCCTCACTATTCTCCTGGCGGTCGAAGTTCTCGAGAAATGGCTTTAAGCGCTGACCATTAACTTTAAAGATTTTCCCATTTTCCGGATTCTCAATCTCCACTGCGCCATATGGGTAAACTACCTTGACAAGGAGGTGGGCCACCACCTGTAACGGAGTTTTCCCCGAAAATGCAAACAGATTGCATTAAATACCTGTGAGGTTCAAAGGTTTTCTTACAATGTTCTTGTCATGGAATAGCTTGAGCTCTCTTGTAGATTCGTGAGTTCTCACACATTCACGCCGCAATTCATTAAGCTCGCCATCCGCAGTGAGCTCGCTTACTCCGCCTCGAGCCAAATCAAATTAAGAGTTTTAATGGCCCAATATGCCCTCGTGTTCCATTTCCACCGGCGTATTATTGTGTTTCATAAACTAGCCGATAAGGAGACATACCAAGAATAGTCTTAAAAGTAGTCCGATAAGCCCAAAGAGCGTCGGTTATTCGTTTACCAATCCTTGCGATTCAGCGACGCTTTTTCCAAAATATGTTTGATCTCCCATTACATCTGGCCTCGACCATCGGGTCCGAGGGTGGTGTCGTGAAACCAGGGGTGACTCCATACTTTTTCAAAAAATTCTCAAAGGGTTGATTACAAAATGGAGCCCACCATCACTAATGATTGCACGAGGCACTCTAAAGCGAGAAAAAAAATATGTTCTTTCAAAAATTTCAAAACAACCTTGTGGTCATTAGTTCTCGTTGGAATGGCCTCCACCCACTTAGAAGCATAATCAACGCACAAATGTAAAGGTACCAGGGGGAAAAGGCCCATGAAGTCTAAACCTCAAAGAATCAAAGATCTCAATGATTAAAATAGAGTAAGAGGCATAATGTTCTCAGGCTCCTCCCAATTGTTGGCACTTATACGTTTTGCAAAAATCAGCAGTTTTTAAAAAGAGCCAGCCAATAAAATCGGCTTCAAGGTGATTTTGTCCACCGCTTTTTCTTAGCGGAGAAATGTCTCTCCACAAGCTTCCTTCGAAGTGGGCAAGGTGAGTACCCCAATTTGATCGCCATTGATTACACACCTTCCTTACTAATTGGTCCCGGCAAGATTAAACAAGTACGGGTCATCAAAGTAGTATTTCTTTATGTCCACCAAAAATTTCCTCTTTTGTTGAGAGGTCCACTGGGGTGGAATTTGTCCTGTCATTAGATAGTTTACTATGTCCGCATACCATGGGCAGTGGACAAGAGCAAAAAGTTGCTCATCAAGGAAAGTGTCGCCTATGGGTAGGCCTTTAGAAGTGGTCGCTGGAACTAACCGAGACAAGTGGTTAGCTACCACATTCTCAACTCCCTTCTTATCCTTAATAGTCTAGTTAAATTCTTGACAGAGTAGGATCCACTTAGTCAAACGAGGCTTAGTATCCTGCTTAGAGAGCAAGTACTTCAGCTCTGCATGATCCGTGAAAATGGTTACAAGAGACCTTGCAATGTACGACCTGAACTTTCTAGGCAAAGACGATACAAGAACTCTTTCCGTAGTCACTGATCGAAAGCAGACCCAAAGTCTCACTGCATAGTAGATCACAAGCTTTTTATCTTCCCTTTGCCCCCAAAAACAAATTTCCTATGGCATAAATCACTAAGGCCACACATGATCTTAAAAGGGAGTTCCTCATTAGGAGATCGCATGATAGGAGGGGACACTAACATAGTTTCCAATTTATCAAAGGCTCCCTCACAAGCCTGTGACCATGCAAAGGTGACGTCCTTGGCAACCAAACTGCACAAAGGACGGGCTATGGCACTAAAATATCTTATGAATCTCCTATAAAACCCCGCATGACCTAAGAACGATCGTATATCTTTAACACACTTAGGAGTAAGTAAGTTGGAGATCAACTCAACTCTGGCTTTATCCACGTCTATTCCTTCTTTCGACACTATGTCCCAGCACAATCCTCGTGGTCACCATGAAGTGACATTTCCTCCCAATTCAATCAATTCTTCTCTTGACACCTCTCCGCATTCTCCTCAGAATTCTCCAGTATCTCATAATGAATCTCCAAAAACAGAGAAATCGCTCCATGAAAATCTCCAAATGTGTTCTATCATATCACCGAATCCCCATCATGCACCCTAGCTGGAAGGTTCTCAAGGTGATTACATAATTCAAGGGCATTTTCCTAAAGGAAATAACCTTAAAAGGGTAGGTGAATGTGGTTTTCCTGGTCTTCTAAGGCTATCTCAATTTGATTGCACTAAGTACCCATCTAGAAAACAACAAAATTCATGCCCCGTGAATCCTCTCCAACAACATTTGATCCACAAAAGGAAGAGGGAAAGATCTTCAGTGCCCGCATTCGATTCCTATAGTTTATGCACACCTCCAACTCAGACCGAATTAATTGTTCATTCAGCTACTATAGTAACCCTGCATTTTTTAGAACTACTTGGGTTAGACTGACCCACTTGCTATTTGTAATGGGGTAAATAACACCTACGTCCAGCAGTTTTAAGACCTCTTTCTTGACTACTTCTTTCATGATTGGGTTCAATTGTCGTTGTGGTTGTCTAGAGGGTTTAACATCCTCTTCCAAGTGAATCCTGTGTGCAAACTGCGCTTGATTTTATAATTACTATCTCCAAAGTTTATTCTCTGATCTAACTCTGCGAGGAGGGATATGATTATCGGGAAAGTTTACCCCTAGAATGCATATTTGAGGATGCGTATGGTAAGGGTTTCAACTCAAGTTTGTGGTTTCTTCCGAAGGTAACACCCCGTCCTCAATCGCGGTACTTTCTAATCAGTGCCCACCCATTTGCTTCTAGTAATCTTGTTGTGCTCTCGACATGGAGTGCAAACCCAATTCGTATGTGGTTACCTCCGACACAACTCAGCTTACTAGATTAAGACTTGAGAGGATCATCGTATGAAACATGATCTACATAGTTCCTCACAAATGTATTCATCATATTTACCTCATGATGTTCCTACTATCCCTTATCTCCTCGATAACATTGAAGATATTCAAATTAACAAATATGTTACCGAAAGATAATGTCATTGAACTCTCCGCTACGTTGTATGATGACATTAGCAAGGCCAAGAATGCCTACCAAGAATCACTGGGAACCGAGTCCTCGATTCACTAATAAAGCCGAGCATTAAGAACAACAAAGTCCACAGGAAAGTAGAATTTGTCTACTTGCACTAATACATCCTTTACTATCCCCCTAGGAATTTTCACACTACGGTTAGCTAGATGGAGGGTGATATTAGTTGGATCTAACTCTCCTAACCCTAGCTCAACATATATCGAGAATGGTAACAAGTTAACACTCGCTTCCAAGTCCACTAGAGCATGTCCTAATTTTGAAATTCCCTACCACTATGGAAATAGTAGGGCTTCCCGGGTCTTTGTATTTTAGGGGCAAATTGTTCCGGATCAAGGAAGTGGATTGTTTAGTCATGAATGCATCCTTGTTGACACCTAGTTTTCTTTTTACAGTGCACAAGTCTTTCAAAAACTTGGCATATGACGGGATTTTCTTAATGACATCCAATAAAGGAATGTTTAACTTAACCTGTTTGAACAACTCATAGATTTCGCAGTGATTGTTCAATTTTCTTGGGGCTCTCAACCTATGAGGGTATGGTTGGTGAGGAATATGGAGGCCTCGTTTTTTCGCTCAACATCAACAACATCTCGCCTAGAACACAGAGGCTTCATAGACACCTCATCATCCCTTAGTGGTTCATTTTGCACATCTTTGCATTGTTTCAGTCGAATGGTTTTTTCACTATTTTCCACTAAGAGTGGTGATAAAATTCCTTGTACTGTTCAAAGGTGCCATCGCTTGGACTTGAGGCTCCAACACTATTTTGACCATGGGGGTTTTGGATGGTTTGAGAAAGAAGTTTCCTTTTTCCTTGTTGAAAATTTCCCATAGAAGAGGTCAGCTTAGTGATTTGGGATCTGACATCATTAAAGGCGGTTAGAAATTCAGTGTTGGTGGATTGTTGACCCTGGACAAACTGTGTCACAATGTCCTTCAAACTTCTCTTATGTGGAGGTTGGTAAGGCTGTGGGTTTGAATTTCGTTGAGACGAGGGGTGCAAACCTTGGTTAAGGTTCACAGGAAATCCTTAAGGCCCTTGATTTTGGAACGGAGGGGCTTGAGTTGAAAAGCCTTAGTTTTAGAAGTTTTAGCCTTGGTTGTTTGGCAAATTGTGTGGGCCTCCCTCATTCCTCTATCTGTACTCCCGGTGCTTACCCCACCTGATTATAAGTTTTAGAGTATGAGAATTGAAGGCTCTTTGCAATTAAGAGCATTAGCTGCTCTACGGATTGCTCCCTTTGACTTGAGGAAGGTTAGGTGGCGCTAATAGTTGAGTGTGTAACACCCCGTCCCAGAGTCTACGCACATGACACCAGAGGGGTGTATAAGAGTGCTCAAGTGTCAAACTGGAACTATTTTTGAGACTAAAATATGAATGATAAATCGTAAACCGGAAATTGTGGTATTAAACCAAGGGTACAATGGTCATTACAAATGGATATGGAAATTAGAAACAAATTAGAGATGGGCCATAGTACAAATAAAGTAGGTTACAATTACAAAATTAAAAGATGAGTGCTATTTGCAATTAAAGGAAATGCTAAAATATAAAAAAATGGGAAAATAAACCAAATGTCATTTTGGTCTCCAAAGTTAGGGCTCCACGATTGCAGAGGAAAGAAGAGAGCCAAGAGGAGGAAGAGAAGAGGAAGAAGGAGGAGAAGAAGAGCAAGATCAAGGTATGTGCTTGATGTGTTTGCCTTAGTGTATTTTGGATTCTAGGGCTTGATATGAGATTAGTTCCTCCTTGGTCTAGGCTTTGCGCAAAGGTCACACAAACTCGACTGGTTTGGTTATGAGAGCAAACCTCAATCACTTAAAATAACCACTGAATCATCAAATTCATATGATGTTTGATAAAGAATTGGTGGACCTTAGGTAGTGTTCTTGATTTTCACCTAAGGTTTATTTAGTTCCAAACACCAACTCACATGTCATGAGTTGTTTTTAGATGATTTCAAGTTAGTTTTTTGAGGTATTATGAATTATAGAAGTTATAATGGAGTGAATTGGCATCAAAAGGGAGTAAATAACAAAATCTGCATTTCGGGTGTCTTCTAATGGTACAATTGAAGTTCTACCAATACAACTTTGATTCGTCATTTTAAGAAAGTTCTACCAGATTAAACTTGAGCTTGTACCGGTACAACTTTGCTCTCGTTTTCCTGTTTCGACCAGTTTTCGTATTTCTGGCCATAACTTCCTATTTCTATCCGATTTGAGTGATTCAAGTGGCTACGTAAAATAGACTTCAAGGAGAACAAAAACTTATAAAGTAGAATCGCCAAATTCTGATCCTATGGCCCAAAAATCTACCCCAAAGTGGGGCCATGTTCAAGAAAAATCTGCATCAGCTTTGGACATAGAGTAGTCCTGTTGTTTTGACGTAACTTGAGTTTCGTGCTCGACTGGGTGGACCCCAGCTGAATGGAACCTTAGCACCTTAGCTTTCAAAGAGTGGCAAGAGTGTGGCTAAGCTCCAGGGAAGTACGCGGTTATGTGATTAAATTGTCGCCGTATTCGCTGGAGTGCAAAGTTAAAAGTAAAGGCGGGAGGCGCGAACCGTACTCGCTAAGCAAGCAAAGAGGTGAGTGTTCTAAACTCATTTTTCCAAATACTAGTGTATTATTATTATTATTATAAATTTTTTACATTGGTATTTTATGGTTTTGAATGCAAACCATTTTCAAGAAGCAAGCAATGAGATAAAAAGCAAGCAAATGGTTTTCGAGTTAAACCATTTTTTTTGAAAAGCATCGGGTTTTAAATCAGAAACCATAATTAAACAAGCAGCAAGCAAGTAAATGGTTTTGGAAAAGCAACCATTTTTTGAAGCAAGAAGCAACCAAGCAAATGGTTTTGAATAATTAAACCATTTTTTCAAGAAGAAGCAAGCAATGGTTTCAAAGTGTAAACCATTTTACAAAGAGCAAGCAAGCAACAAATGAAAAGGTTGTGGAGAAACAAGGCCTTCCCTAGTTTTGAAGCAAGCAAACCGTCGAGGTATCCCGCACGTACCTGTGGTGTTAGGATTTCATACATGCATCAGAAGTTTTGCCCGGTCGGCAAATCCTAGGACATACATCATGCATTTAAAGGAGACCGTGACACGACAGGCATAAGGTTATGAGCTCTAACTAATTATGGTGATGGCGACACGAGGTCAATTCCACCATATTCAATTTAAAAATGAAAGGTGACGCGATAAAGGTCCTTCCACCACTATTGAGTTATTAGGTTCCCCGTGTTCACTAGGGCATGATAAGCAAAATAGGCCTCCATCGGGTTGATGTTTTATAAGCATGATACTGCTTTGAAAAATCAACCATCGTCTCGGTCGCCTAGGCTTCCTGAGAGTTTTAAAGCACCTATTGAGCCCAACTCCCGTTTAGATTTCAAAACGATCGGTTGAGCCAAGCTCCCGTGGGTTTTATTTTCAAAGCATGTGGTTGAGCTCAAGCTCCCATTTTTATGAAAAAGTTTGAGAAACTTTTTAAAGCAAATGTTTGTGAAAGGTTTTAAGAACTTTTCAAGCACGATAAAGCAAGCAAGCAAGAAAAATTATGAGAAGTTTTATAAACTTCTAAGCAAGCAAGAAAAATTATGAGAAGTTTTATAAACTTCTAAGCAAGCAAAGAAAAGTTTTGAAAACTTTTAAAGCAAGCAAAGCAAAGAAAAGCTTCTGGAAAATAATCAGAAAAGAGAGTTTTACATTTTTGAGATGAAGTCTAAAGCAAAACCTTTTATGAAAGATACACTACCGAGTCATAAATTTCATTAGTTTCCCATTTTAAAACTATTTTCATGTGCACAAATAAGACGCTGGAGCACAATGGGATTGGAACTCCATGATCACTAAAATGGTATTAAAGATTTGTAAGAACATACTTAATTTTAGACAGAAATATATGTATGTACATAGTTTAGTGATGGGAATGTGGAGGTAAACATCAAGGCCATATTTGATATAAAGGTAAATCGGATGTATACAGGATTTGAATTTAGACTATGCAAACAATATGTCGGTTTTTCCGTTGCTAAGATTTTACCAAATCCTAAGTTATAAATAAAAGAAAAATTTTTATAGGAGGTTTAAGCAAGCAATACGCTTCGCTTCCACAGGATTTCAATGTTAGAGGTAATGGTCAGATTTATGTGAAGTGGCCGGCACGCCCGCCGCCGGTAGGGGGTGGGGGTGTGTCAGGGTGGTATCAGAGCAAGTTGTATACACTAACCTAAGGCTTAAAGAGAAATGATACCAAGTGTTGGTATCGAGCATACAATAAGCAAACTATGTATGTTCCAACTTAGAGTACATACATATCAAGCGATTCAAAAGTATTAAACAATTGATATTTTGGAAATTACAAAGACTATGTCGTAAAGAGAATGGAGAGGCCTGTTTTAGAGAGCTTATTCCAAAGCAAAGGTCTGAAGGCCCTGGCAATTCCGAGAGGATGAGCACGTAGTAGGTTCCACGCACGCATCTATGAATCGCCTCCAAAGAAGAAAGTCGTGGCCGGACCATCCGTGCCACTGTAAGGTGCTCAAGTGCTGTAATCAAGCACTGAGCAAGGCAATGCATTGCACAGATAGTAGCCATAGCGACGCGTCAGCCAACCTCCACCGCCACCTAGAGAGGTTAAGGAAGAACCTGGAGGTCACAGAGAGAGTACAAAACCCGGGTGCCAAGCCATATGACGGCAAGGTGATCCGTATGTACCGGGTTGGTGGTTAGACCGAGTAAACAAGATTTATGGAGCGCGTAATGTGACTTGACGAGTTAAAGGGTCTGCTTCCGCCTGACACAGCATGTGGCTAAAGACTGTGTGATGTCAGAGAAAGAAGGTATCCCGATGGGAATAACATGGGACCACCCCAAACAAGAATTCACCGACCGAGATCTTTCCTCGCAGTCACAAGTGGATTCAACAGGAGCCTTCCGCTAGAACAAGAACATGTCGCATCCGAGTATGAGAAGAAATTCCTAACTAGTTAGATTTATTCTACACATTCAAGTAGATAAAAGTCCTCGAAATGCAAGAGGTTTTTATCGTGACTGGCAAAGACCGGATCGAGCAGATTTATCGTTGGTCCCAGAATAGGATTCGGGGACTTAGCTCGAGGCTGCTCGAGAGTCAGGCAAAGCACTCACAAATGCATGTATCGCAGTGCATGTGGTGCAAGAGTAAGAGGAGCGCACTGCACGTCCCAACAAAGCCCCAGACAAAGATAGAAAGAAAAACAAGGGCAGAGGTTATAAAGGCCGAGGTGCAGGTCGAGGAGCTATCTCTATTCAGTGGATCGAGGGCCCTGGGGCCAGCAGCGTTGGCACCCGCAGTATTCCTCCTTGCTTATTATATGTGTCGGTTTACACCATGGGGAGGTGAGATCTTCAAGACAGGTGTTTCCACTGTGGGCCAAGAAGCGTCACTTTATTAAGGAGGTCTACCGACAGGTGAGACATCATGGGCCAATGAGCACTCCCAAGAGATTCGTAGACGAGCACACAAAAGTCGACGGAGAGGTTTCCTGCCAGGAGGCCGAAGACACTGGCAGTAGAGGCGGTCGTGGCAGGTAGAGGCAAGGCCCTGTGGATACGCATGCAGTTCCACTGTGCCGTGAGTATATGCCGTGACTCAAATAAGATGCGGATGCAAATCCGTATGTGGTCACCGGGTATTATTTCTATCCTGGATCATGATGCTTATACATTAGTGTAATCTGTGAGCTACGCGCATTCATTTGCATCCAAGCCATTCTTAGATCGTGTCCATAGAGACCCACCATTAGAAGTCGTATGAGAGTTTCCCTTCGAGTTGAAGTCCGTACTGCATGAGCTGATAGTCGAGATAGTAGAGTTACGATTGAGGAATGGGGAGATTCCCAGCGGATCTGGTAGCTTTAGATATGAGGGACTTTGATGTGGTTCTCGGCATGGATTGGCTATCTGTAGAGCCCGCAAATAGATTGTTATAAAGGAAGTAAGGCCCGAATAGGCCGGGGAAGTTGGAGTAAAGTTAGTTACGTAGAGAGTTATCTTCTGTATGATCTCGCCATGGCGGCCTGAGAGAAAATGTTGCGTAGGTTGTCGGGGTTATCTGGCCCATGTGGTGGAGACAGGGAAGGAGGGGACTATATTGGATGAGATTTTAGTTATTAGAGAGTTCCCAGATGTGTTCCAGGATGATATCGCGGGATTACCTCGAGGAAGGCAGAAAGTGGAGTTCACCATTGACTGATTTAATCCCGGGGACTAGGCCATTTCCATTCCTCTTTATAGGATGGCTCTGCTTGAGAGACCAAGGAGGTAGGCTCGGTTAAGAAGAATTGTTGAGTAAAGGTTATTAGGCCAGGAGCATATCCCCGTGGGGGCTCCGATTCTCTTCGTGAAAAAGAAAGATGGGAGTTTGCGGTTATGTATGGGTGCGAGCGGCTGAGCGGAGTTACCATCCTTGATCGGTATCCGCCACACAAATTGATGAGTTATTTGATCAACTCGGATCTCGAGGCATGCTCGAGATGAACGAGGGTCGGGGATCATCGAGTTGAGAGTTCGAGTGATGTACTAGGCGACGTGGAGGACACCGCTACGGACATTATGAGTTTACGGTGATGCCATTTGGTTTGACTAATGCTCAGGCGGCGTTTATGGATTTGATGGCAGAAGTATTCGGCCCAGTATGTCTTGGATAGGTTCGTCATAGTTTTATTGATATCTTAGTGTATTCGGGTGGTTCGGAGGAACATTTAGGCTTTTGAGAGTTGTATTACAAACCACTAAGGGAGAGAACTGATTATATGCCCGAGTTGAAGCCCGAGAGTGTGATTTTGGCTCAAACAGGTGTTCGCCAGTGTGCTCATTCCAGCCCGAAGGGTGAGTGTGGATCCCAGAAAATAAACTGATGGTAAGGTGGAAGCCACCAAGAAGAATGTGTCGGAGGTTAGAAGTTTCCTTGGTTTAGCGAGGGTATTACGAGGAAGTTGTTGAGGGGTTATCGGATAGCGGCCCCGGCGACCAGGCGACAAGAAAAGATGTTAAGTATCTGATTGGGTAGAAGCACGTCAACGAGTTTTGAGGAGTTGAAAGATAGATTGACTTCAGCTCCCGGTTTGGCTTTACCCGATGGAAAAGGCTCTTCGTGGTTTATAGTGATGTAGCGAGGCGCGGTTGTGTTTGATGCAGAATGATAAGGGTGATTGCATATGCCTGCAGGCTTGGCTAAAGAAGCATGAGGAGAATTACCACACACACGACTTAGAGCGGCGTCGTGTTTGCCCATAAAAAAATATGGAGACATTATTTATATGAATTGTTCATTGTAGGATCTTTACGGATCATAAAAGTCTTAAATATATTTTCACTTGAGAGTTAAACCTGAGGCAAAGAAGATGGCTTGAGTTGATTAAGGACTACATTGTACTATCGAGTACCATCGGGAAAAGAAGCTGTGTCGTAGCGGATGCAGCGGTAGGCGACCAGAGGAGTTCTTTGTCTCACATGAGATCAGGTTATCTTCCAGCATTGGTGGATCTACGAGAGCTACGGGTGATATTGGAGGTTGAGGATTACGGAGCCTTGTTAGCCACATTTCTGTTAGGCCTGGCTCTAGTGGACCCGGATTCACAGCCGAGACGATCCACGGGATCCACGGATGATTAAGCTTAAAGAAAGAGATAGAAAAGGGAAAGCGATTTCAAATCGGGGATGATGGCATGACCGTTGTTG
Organism: Tetrastigma voinierianum; assembly: GCA_016808115.1. Taxonomy (NCBI): domain Eukaryota; kingdom Viridiplantae; phylum Streptophyta; class Magnoliopsida; order Vitales; family Vitaceae; genus Tetrastigma; species Tetrastigma voinierianum. Next base: position 1,262,701 of record JAEQBH010003030.1, read on the forward strand.
AAAGGTCGGAGAAATGTGTGTGCGGAGTATGGCGAGGCGAAGAAAGACATCATGGAAGAAACACGTTCATCTACATTATCTTGTCATCCGGGTAGTACCAAGATGTATAAAACTTTGAAAGAACATTGCGCGTTAGGTGGGATGAAGAAAAGAGATAAGCGGTTTCGTTTCAGGTGCCTAGCACGTCGGCGGTGAAGCGAGCATCGAAGGCCGCGAGGGAAGATACGATTACTCCTATTCGGTATGGAAATGGGGAGAAGATCATATGAATTTTTGTGACGGAGTCTTCCATGGACTCGAAGAGAGCGGCGTGTTTTTATATGGGTGATGATTGATGGAGTTAAATCGCTCATTTCCTACCAGTTAATGTTGGAGATTCTCTAGAAAAGTTGGCCAAATTGTATGTGTGAGATAGTGGAACTTCGCATGGGGTTCAGTGTCGATAGTGTCATACTCCCGAGACCCTAGGTTCTATCAGGTTTTGGCCTGGTTACAAGCGGCGTTAGGGACTCGCCTACATTTTTAGTACGACGGCTCATCACGAGACGGATGGCGGTCGAAGGACTATTCGGGCGTTAGAAGATATGCGAGAGCTTGTGTAATGGAATTCAAGGGAAGTGGGACACTCCTTGGCATAATGGAGTTTACTACCTTGATAGCTATCAAGCCGGTACTAGATATGGCTCCTTTTGAGGCGTGTATGGCGAAATGTAGGACTCCAGTATGCTGGGATGAGGTTGGTGAAAGAAGACGAAGTAGGCCACTGAACTGAGTACGAGGATCACTTCGAGAGAAGGTGAAAGTTGTTGCATGATAGCAGATAGCAAGAGATAAACGGAAAAATTTATCTGGACTTGGAAGTCGTGAAACTGCGGAGTTTGAAATAGGTGATAAAGTCTTTTGAAGATTTCACCTTGGAAAGGTGTGTTGAGATTTGGGAAACGAGGCAGGCTTAGTCCGAGATATATTGGACCTTATGAGATTGTGAGCAAAGTGGGACCAGTAGCTTACAAGTTGAAGTTACCCCCAGAGTTATCAAGGATTCATGATACATTCCATGTATCGATGTTGAGGAAATATATCCCGGATCCTTCACATGTATTGAGAGAAGCGACGGTCGCGGTTAAAGGAGAATTTGACTTATGAGGAGATACGTGCGGTGTAGATCGCGAACAGGTGTTGAAGCGAAAGTGATTCCATTGGTTAAAGTCTTATGGAAGAATCATGAGAGGCGGTGCGGGAGCAGGAGGCCCGGATGCGTATCGGTACCTCGCTTATTCTCGGGATGAGGTATGTTCCTTTGCTTTCTTTGGGTTAGTTTTCATTTCGAGGATGAAATGTTCTAAGGGAGGATTTTTGTAACACCGGAGTCAGAAGTCTCTGATGCAGAAACCTTTGTAGGGGTGTATAAAATGCAAAGTGTCCTGTGAAATATTTTGAAGCTAAAAATATGAAATGATAAATTGGTAAACCGGAAATTGTGGTATTAAACCAAGGGTACAATGGTCATTAAGCAAATGGATATGGAAATTAGAAACAAATTAGAGATGGGCCATAGTACAAATAAAGTAGGTTACAATTACAAAATTAAAAAGATGAGTGCTATTTGCAATTAAAGGAAATGCTAAAATATAAAAAAAATGGGAAAATAAAACCAAAATGTCATTTGGTCTCGAAGATGAGGCTCCACGATTGAGGTGAGGAAGAAGAGAGCCAAGAGGAGGAAGAGAAGAGGAAGAAGGAGGAGGAGAAGAGCAAGATCAAGGTATGTGTTTGATGTGTTTGCCTTAGTGTATTTTGGATTCTTAGGGCTTTGATATGGAGATTAGTTCTCCTTTGGTCTAGGTTTTGTGTAAAGGTCACACAAACCTTTGATTTGTTGGGGTTATGAGAGTAAAACCTCAATTGATGTAAAATAACCATGGAATCATCAAATTATATGATGTTTGATAAAGAATTGGTGGACCTTAGGTAGTGTTCTTGGATTTTCACCTAGGTTTTGTATTTGAGTTCCCGAAACACGACTCACATGTTAATGAGTTGTTTTTAGATGATTTCCAAGTTGTTTTGGTATTATGAATTATAGAAGTTATATGGAGTGAATTGGCATCAAAAGTGGGAGAAATATAACAAAAATCGGGCATTTCGGGTGTCTTCGACCCGGTACAATTGAAGTTCTACCGGTACAAGCATGATTACGGTCATTTTAGCCCAAGTTATCTGGGTCTGACTTGAGCTTGTACCGGTACAACTGATGCAGTTTCTGTTCGTGAGTTTTTAGTATTTTGGCCATAACTTCCTCATTTCTTATCGATTTGAGTGATTCAAGTGGCTACGTAAAAATAGACTTCAAGGAGAACAAAACTTAAGAAGTGGAATCATAAATTCTGATCTAATTGGCCCCAAAAATTCACTCAAAGGAGTGGGGCGAAGTGTGCGAAAAATTCTGCATTAGCTTTGGACATAGAGTAGTCGGGTTGTTTCGAGACGTGGCGAGTTTCGATTACTCAGTGGGTGATTCCAGTTGGAATGGAACCATAACCTTAGCTTTCAAAGAGTATGAAGAGTGTGGCTAAGTCTAGGAAGTACGTTAAGTTATGTGATTAAATTGTCGTCGTATTCGTTGGAGTGTAGGTTAAAAGTAAAGGCGGGATAAGTGTGGAACTGTGCTCAAGTTAAGCAAGCAAAGAGGTGAGTGTTCTAAATCATTTTCCAAATACTAATTAATATTATTATTATTATTATAAATTCAATTTTAGCGGTATTTTATGGTTTTGAATCTGACCATTTTTAAAGCAGCAAATGAGATAAAGCAGCGAATGGTTTGCAGGGATTAGCCATTTTTGAAAAAGCAAGCATTAGTTTTAAATTGTAAAACCATAATTAAACAAGCAAGCAAGCAAGTAAATGGTTTTTGAAAAAGTTAAACCATTTTGAAATAGCAAACAACTAAGCGAAATGGTTTGAATAATTAGAAGCCATTTTTCAAGCAAGCAAGCAAGCGAATGGTTTCAAGTGTAAAACCATTTTTACAAAGAGCAAGCGAGCAAGCAAACAAATGAAGGTTATGAAAACAAGGCCTTCCTAGTTTTAAGCAAACAAACCGGTCAGAGAGTATCAAAATGCGTGCACGGTGGTGTTAGGATTTCATACATGCATTGTAGTTTTTGCACAGTCGGCAAACTTGGGACATCACGTCATGCATTTAAAGGAGGCGAGTAACGCGTCTGGGGTATATAAGGTTATGAGCTCTAACTTAATTATGGTGATGGCGACACGAGTCCAATTCCACCATATTCAGGAAAATGAAAAAGGTGACGGACAAAGGTCGCTTCCAGACGCAGTTGAGCATAGGTTCCGTGTTCACTAGGGCATGATAAGCGAAAATAGGCCTCCATTGGTTGATGTTTTATAAGCATGATACGCTGTTTTGAAAAATCAACCGTGAGGTTCCGGTCGCCCTAGACTTAGGAGTTTTAAAGCTCAATCTGTTGAGCCCGGGCTCCCGTTTAGATTTCAGCGATCGGTTGAGCGAGCTCAGTGGGTTTTATTTTCAAGCATGTGGTTGGCTCTCGAGCTCCGTTTTTATAGAAAAAGTTTGAGCTTTTTTAAAAGCGGAAATGTTGTGAAAGGTTTTAAGAACTTTTCAAGCACGATAAAGCAAGCAAGCAAGAAAAATTATGAGAAGTTTTATAAACTTCTAAGCAAGCAAGAAAAATTATGAGAAGTTTTATAAACTTCTAAGCAAGCAAAGAAAAGTTTTGAAAACTTTTAAAGCAAGCAAAGCAAAGAAAAGCTTCTGGAAAATAATTGTAAAAGAGAGTTTTACATTTTTGAGATGTTTTCCGGAAAAGCAAAACCTTTTATGAAAGCATACACTCAGGCTCGTTTAGCTCATTAGTTTCCATTTAAAAACTATTTTCGAATACAGTGCATAAGTATTTGAGCCTGATAGGATTGGTCTGACATCCCGGTTCAAGTGGCATTATTATTAATAATATTTTGTAAGAACATACTTTGAATTTGTATATGGAACATATGTATGTACATAGTTTAGTGTGATGGGAATGTGATGGTATCTTTACGATTTATATATTTGGATATAGTGTAAAATTGGATGTATACGGGATTTGGAATTTAGACTATGTGCGTGATCAGCATCTTTAGAAATTTTCATTTACTAAGATTTTACCAAATCTGAGATTATAAATAAAGAAAAATTGCATAGGAGGTTTAAGCAAGCAATACGGCTTCGCTTCACAGGGATTTCTAGTCGTTAAAGGTAATGGCTGGGGATTTATGTGAAGTGGCCGGCACGCCCGCCGCCGGTAGGGGGTGGGGGTGTGTCAGAGTGAGTGAGGTCATCGCAAATGATGCATGGCTCCTCCACTCTAGGTCCCATAGTCACCAAAGGTACTTGGGGTACAACAGTTACCTCATTCACCTTTTTCAATTCTATGGCCTCCAACTTCCTAGTTAAGTTGTCTATTTTCGCTTGCAGGTCATCATTCTCTCTTAAGTGATGGATTCACTCCCCTGTAGGTATCTTATGCACTTTAAGCGGTATCTAAGAAGCATTAGTCTCGAGTTTAAGCATTTTCTGCTATTGTATCAAAAAAATTGAGCGCACTCCACGGCGCTTTTCTCATATAACTCCCCCGCACACATCATTTGGATGTATTGTTTGTTATTCGAGGGCAGTCCTTGGTGAAAATACGCCTGAATTTGTCAAACATCGAACCATGATGAAGCGTGGAGGAGGTCATATATCTTTCCCATACAACGACAAAGGTTCACCGGTTTTTCGAAAAGTTTTGGATTGCGCATGGAGTGCATTAGTACGTGCGAGGAGGGAAGAATTTATTCGAAATTCATTTCGCATGTCTTCCCAGTAAAAATTGAATTGGGGCATGGCTAGTAAGAGCCATATTTTGACCTTTTTCCTTCGGAGAGAATGGGAATAAACCATCTGAATTATATGGAGGGAGCGATCCTATGAAAGGAAAGCACTACAAACATCCTCAAATCTTTCATGAATGAGTTGGGGTTCGAGTCGACCCTTGACTCTGTGAGGAGAAGGCGGAGATAAATCTCGGGCTTCATAAGAGGTGGTTAGCCTCTTCAGGTAGGCAAATACATGAATTTGTTGTGGTTCTTTAAGGTTGCAGAATCTCTCTGAGGGTTCTTTCCATGTTAGGTAAAGGGTAGGGAGCTTGGAGTATTGATTGTGCTCAAGAGTCTTCCCCCTCTGTGGCGTAGGGTTGCGGTGGTGCGACCCTCATCTCGCTGTTGTGGAGGTTCATGGAGTCTTTGTGGGTCACTAGGTAACCCTTAGGCATTTGGATTAAAGAGAGTTTGTTGATTCTCGGGATGGTCCATTTGAGGTGTAGGGTTCTCTTGAAACAAATGTCTTACTATGGATTCTTCAGAATGTCTTGGAGGTATAATTCTTACAAGTTAGCGTTGCTCGTTGCGATCCCCAACCGACATGACCCAAGCTTACCCCAATTAGACAGATATCCACTTAGATTATTTACGAAAACGAATTAAAAAGAAAAGGTAGAAAGCGTCTTAGGATCTACAATCGCAAATTAAAGAAAAATTACCCACTAAGCTCTCTACGGATCAACTAGATTGCTCACCACTCACAAACCAGTGGTGCAAAAAAAATGCCGATATTTGTATCTTTGAAATTATTCCCCAGTGTTGGAACTAATGTGGATTAAGCACGATCCTCTGACTGTGTGAAGTCCCTGAGATCATTTCACGGGAGTGGTTTCCTAGGTGATCGCCAGGGATTGCTATCCGATGAATGCGTTTAAAGTAAAATCTGAGGGTTGTGATTGATTGATTGAGTACTTAGGTTAGCAACTATTTAAAAACAAGAAGGAATGAATGGTAGGGATCCATAGGTTTCGCTCTGCCCGACTGAGTAATACCCACCTCTTACTCACAATCTCATCTAGGAGCCATTAATGAATGGTCTTCAATGAAAGATATCACATTAAAAGCTTTTATAAGACAAAGAACAATTAAGCGATAACAAACACTTGTTTAGACGATTTGCTTGGACTCTTAGTCTGCATTTGCGATCAAGCACAACGTGCTAGGAGTCTCTCAGTTGCAGTTGTCGAGCAATGCCAAACTAGGTTTTATAAGATTTTTCCGCAAGTGTTGCATAAATACAATCCCATTGAAGCTAAAGAGAATTGATGGATATTACCTTGAAGGAGGTGAGCTTCCACCGTTAGAACCCTATCATGGAGGGTTTAGAACTCCATTAAAACCGAGAGTCGATTCATGATTAATAAAACACTAATCGTAAATGTGACTTGAGAAATAACACTTCAATTGCAAGGTTGGGATATCAAAAACACAGAATCCCATAAAGAATACCAAGTTATGAGAAACCCAGTGAGAAAGATTCTGGTATTTAAAAACTGAGAATCGAGAAGAAAACTAAGTACTCACACTCTATAAACCCTGGCAAATTGAAAGCACTCAGCAGATTCGAAACCAAACCCTAGAGAATCCATTGTTCTTAACTACGCCTAAAGTGGGCTTAAATACAATTCTCGTGTAGTGATCTCGGAAGTGGTGGTCGGAAAGATGGCGTGCCCTTGCACCGGGATTGAGGGTGCTGGAGTCTGCGGTCGCATGTTGGTACTGGTACTAGTAAGTGTGGTACTGGTACCAAAAGTGCATTGGTACTCCATAGCCTTGGGGTACCGGTACCACTATATTTGGTATCGGTACCATTGCTTCACTGCATGTGGAATTTTTATTACCCGGTAAGTGATCTTAGGTATCACTACCTCCATATTGCTCCTCTTCAACGTAGCACTAGGGGCCTCGGCAGTGGGTACATGTCGTTACTTGATGATCTACATTTGTTCTGCAGGCAGAATCACTAAGAAAATGTGTCAGAGACTCGAAAAACACCGCACATGAATAAAAGCGCTAGAAAAGGTCGAGAAAGCACCTATTCTACCTGAAATGAGGAAGCCTTTAACATGAAATTTGGGGATTAAAACCTTATATAAATGTTGCACTTTTATGTATCGACAAGCGGAAGTATCACGTTGCTGAACGCCCCAGCCGGTCGCCAAAAGTTGCACTTGCTTGAACTTGGCGCCTGCAAGTGTTCTCGCTCCCGAGGGCGCAAGAGAACAATCCTCAAATCATTCTCATGCTCCTCCTCAGCTTTGGAGTAGACCAGGATGTAGTCAACAAAGACTACCACCAATTGATCTAGATAGAGTTGGAATACCCTATGCATGAGATCCATGAATGCTGCAGGAGCATTCGTCAAGCCGAAAGGCATCATTATGAACTTGAAATGCTCATACCGTGTCCGAAACATTGTCTTATGGATATCTGCCTCCCTAACCTCAACTAATGGTAACCGGTGCGGAGATCTATCTTGGAATACACTTGCTCCCTTCTCAACTGATCAAACAAATCGTCAATCCTTGGCAAAGGGTACCTATTCTTGATAGTAACCCCGTTCAACCACCGATAATCTATGCATAGCCGAAGAGTCTTGTCTTTCTTCTTTGCAAACAACACTGAAGTGCCCCAAGGTGAAGTGCTCGGTCTAATAAATCCTTTGTCCAATAGAGTCTTTGCAGGTGGACCTTAAGTTCTGCTGACTACGTATGCGCCATTATGCGAAGTGATAGAAATAGGCGTGGAATGCCGAGTGTAACTGATACGTGAAGTCACGTCCTTATATGAAATAATCGATAGTTCGTCTAGAAAAACATCTTCATACTACTACCTGATGTAGACTCAAATCCTGTCTCACCTCATCCTCCAAGGTAAGATGCCAGCTGGCTTGACCCATGGAGTGCTTGTGCCACTAGAGTCTCATGCTGACTTGAGGTCGAAGCATCATGTATCCCCTTGAGCATAACGAATGCCATCACGTGTGTAGGCGATAACTTTCTAAGATCCTGATGATGATGGCACGATGGGCTGTTAACCGATCCATCAGGATGACATCAAACTTCGAGCATGTCCATAACTTTGAGAAGGTCCACCGTGAGCAGAATCCCTTAGGATACCAACTCACATCCGACATATCATATCCCAGCCCTCGCCCAGTTCTGGGAGAGAACTCATGCGATGGATTTTCAAGGTTTCAGCCTCTAAGCCCAATCTTTCACCTGAAGATGCAATCGAAGAATGAGATGCACGGAGATCAAACAATCTTGTTGTCCATGGGCGAGTGAAAAGTACTGAATAACCAGGCGATGGCTGAAGCTGAGTGTAATGGCGAAGACACACCCCTGGGTCCCTGAAGTCCTGGCTTGTGAGCCCTTGCCTTGTGATTCGCTAAAATTGTAGCATGCACAGGGTAGAGATTTTGTGCTCGGAATAAAAAATATTTATAAACTTCAAACCTCCTCTTCTTGGTAGCATAGCTCTTTGCCGGTATGGTGCTCCCAGGGATTCGAACACAAGGATGAGTTTTCTTCGTGAAAATGATTTACGATTGGTTTAAAATGGTGAAGTCGATTTGGATTTTAAGGTTTGGTAAAGCGAGGGGAAGTTTAATGTTTAGGCGAAAGTTAAATAAAATAAAATAAAATGTAAAAGAAGTCTCCTTGAAGTGCCAGACTACTGGATTTGGGTTCTAAAGGTCACTGAGGGGTCCTCGGGTCCATTTTCCTCGCATTGGGGAGGATGACCTATAGTCATTTCCCGAACCGGATCTTCATGTGGCTATAAAAATTGAACCCTAAATAACTATCCTTTGAAAAATGGCATCCACTGGCCATTAGTGCTCTCGGTCGTTAAAAACACAAGTCACCTTGACTCACCTTACAATGGATCATAAATGATAACTTAACGAACATCAATGGATCTAACATTAAGCGTCCCTTGAGCAGCTTGCAGTAATAACCATTCAAGGTGACTCAAGGGATCAAAACCTAAAGTTAAAAGGGAAAACAATAACGATAGTGAATGCACAGTAGAAAAACATGAAACCCTCGGCGTACTCAGGGATCTGCACTAATAGCTGCCTCCTTCTTCAAGGAGAAAGGGGGTTGTCGCTAAATCCTAGGGGTGTTTGGCTGCGAAAGGGAGAAAGTGAGGGAAAATGAGAGAGAAAATGAGAAAGAAGCGAGAAGAGTGAAGCTTCAGCCAAAGCTTTATTAATGGAGAAAAAACCCCTATTACAATGCTTGTCTAGGGCTTTTATAGCGAACCCCTTCTGAGTACCAAAAGCACAAAATTGGCTTGTACAAGGAGAAAGTAGGAAAAAAACAAAAGTGACAAGGTGAAAAGTCGAAAGGCCGGCGAGAATTCATGATCTGAGAACTTGAATAATTAGCGAAGTCATAACATGCCAATTGGGTTAATTAAGCTGAGTCGTACCAAGGAGTTAATATATGTTGGGGCATAATCACCTAAGCGAGACATTGCTAGTCACTTAGCGATAGAAAGAAAGAGAGCAATCAAAAAACAAAATCAAATTGTGTTCCGCAAAAATGGTATTTCAAAAGGTTGTGAATGAGGGGTGCCCCGACTCCCTCAGTCAACGAGAAACCCTTGCCCGATAACTATCTCGAGAGAATGAATGCCATACATAATTGGTATCAAAGGCCTCCTCTTGATGGAATCAATAAAGAACTTAAAGCTAAAAGCGCAAGTGTTTGTTTGATTAGTTCTCAACAATGGCCTTGGCCTCTCACACAGCCCGAGCTCTTGCCTCCACCTAGGACACTAACCAACTAGAAAATAGTCGGGATCCTCTTTATTCCGCAACTCTTTTTGTTGTGAGGTGCGTCTTTTGAGGAATCGGCCTCACTAAAGTCCATGTAGCGGGGGATCTCACAGGTGACTCCCAGTTGATTAATGCTTAAGGCACCAAGTCATAAGGATTTTCAACCCTGGAAACTCTTTGGTTTCCACCCCGGACTTCAAATGATTTCGAGACTCAAGCACACTACAGCTGCTAAGCTCACCCGTCCACCCGTATGACCAGCGGCTAAGTCGGTGACTCCCCCGACCCGGTTGGCTTAGGGCATGGAACATATCGCTGCCTCTATATACCCCTTAAATGTGCCGGGACAAATGACGTCGCGACTTTTGTTTTCTTTTTCTTTCTTAGTTTTATTCTTTTATTTTTTCTTTGGAAGACACATTGGCCTTCAACTCAGGGGGTCCCAACCTATTAAAGGTGGTCAACAGTGCTAGGACAAGTTTTTGCAAGGTTTAGTAGGCTAGGCAATTTTTCAGCTTATTGTTGAAACCTAATGTGCACAGTGTGTGGTTAGCTTGAGGTGGAAGAAAAAGGTTGATGAAAATAGGAATTCAACTGATCATTAACTCAAATACGCATGGAACCAATCTAACATCAACAGCATTGGGCAATGTTTCAACTTTTCTTATTGCAAGCTAGGCAATACACAAAATTTTTTTTTCTGAAAATCAGAAACTGAAACATGAACTAGGAACTAAAAAAAACATGAATTATATTGTAAAAAAAAAACAAACTAACTAGCAAGTCATTCAACTAAACAAAAAGACTTGCTTTCCAAAATATATCACACTTCCTTCCTTAACTCTCCTTGTGAGTGACATTGTTCTCGATGTGGCTATGGAGTGGAAATTTAAGGGAGAAAGTGATCTACTGATGATGAGAATGTACCTGTTGTTGGATAGGAGACTTCGCAAGCTTTCCACCGAGACCTTATTCACTCAATTTGGGCTTCAAATGAACAAATTGGAAGAAGAAAAGAGAGGAAAAAAAGTGACTAGTTAGAGAATTTTGAAACTTACACCTTTATAAGAATTTCAAGAGTGTTCTTTCTGGTTATATTTAGATTCTAAACTCTCTAAGCTTTCCAATGATATGAAAAATACCTAAAATGAAGTTCAGATGAAAAAGTTATGACCAAAACAAAATCGGGCTGCGAAAGTGGAGGGGGTTGCGAAAATTTGCAACTGTGAATTTTCGCAAGGTTGCAAATTTTTTTATTTTTTTTATAAATATATAAGATTAAATAATAATAATAATAATAATTTTTTTTAAAATAAAATAAATAAAAGGAAAAAGGTACACAGGGCTATAGTGGCATTGCAAAATCTCCTTGGGGTTGCGAAAATTTTCAATTTCGCAGCTTTACAAGCCACAGTGAGTTGTGAATTTTGGACCTCACACCTTTCGCAAATTGACAAAACTGCAAAAATAAACACTAAAAAAATTAAAGAAATGCATAAAATTGAAAAATAAGCTAGAAACAAAGATAAACTTAAAATTAGAGAAAATCGAAATAGAAAAATTAACTAAATAAAAAAATAAAACAGAAAAAAAAAAAATCAAAACAAAAGTAGGAGGCTTAGCCTCCCAGGCCAGTTCTCTAGCCTTTGGAGAATTTGCTAGAATTAGTGGGCTGGTGTAATTGGCGAGGTTCAGTGCTCTAAATACGAACCCGGCACGAACCATCCGTTCATTGCCATCTGATATGAAGCGAATTTTGCCAATGTCTTGATGGTAAAGGTTTGAATAGAGGCCACTAACTTCCCAAAGTTTTGCAGCATAGGCAGTGGAGATGGGATGACCTTTTCAGTAGGTGTTTCAGGTGTTGAATGTGTTGTAGGTGTAGGCAGGATATAAGCTTGGTTAGTAGAGGGCAGGTGTAAATTATGCTTTTGGAACTCTTCCATTGCATCCCTTCCACTACCCTCCTCAGTTAGCATTCGGGAGGTTTCTTCTTTCTTCTCCCATGGACAAACAGCAACACCAGTGTTTGAGGATTCAAAATTTTCTATCAGCCGCTTCATGTAACATTGTAGACCTTTGCTCCTACCGTGATCGTACTCGAGGGCACTCTTCCTGCAGGCTCTTCCTCTTGATGAGCACGTCTTGATTGGTGAGCTAGCAAATGATTTATGTAGGATGCCAATTTTCTGATCAAGGTCACTTTGAAGCACATCTAACTTTTGGTTTAGAGAGCTTTCCACATTATCAATTCTTTGTCTTAGTTTGGCATTGATTGTCTTTTGCTCTTCCACAAAGTCACCTACTAGCTTGGTGAGGTTCAAGATGGCTTGTTCAACTGGAGAGGTTGACTGTGGTGGTTGAGGCTAAGATGAAGAAGCATACTGTGGATGTGGAGGAGGTTCCATTTGGTTCACATTTAAGATCATTGCTGCTTCTGGGTCTTGTAAGAGACTGACCTTGACTAACCTACCTCCAGAATTCCTTACCCATTGGAACATGTTCTCTGTTGGAAAAGCAAGGCTGACACTAAACAAAAAAGAAAAAAGTTCCTACCCCAGGGTAGTGTTGGACTAAAAAAAGCGTGAAACAAAATTAACAAGTACAGCGAGAGAAAAAAAACTACACAGAAAAAATAAAAGTAAATTCACTAGATCTTGTGATGAGGATCACAAGTGTTCATCAGGTCATCATTTGCACGTAAGCACCATCCCTGCAACGACGCCATTTGATTCGCTAAAATCGTAGCATGCACAGGTTAGAGATTTGGTGCTTGGAATAAAAAATATTTATAAACCTAAACCTCTTCTTCTTGGTAGCATAGCTACTTTGCGGTATAGTGGCTCCAAAATTAGGCTCTGAGGATAGGTTTTCTTCGTGAAAATGATTTACAGTTGGTTTAAAATGGTGAATTCAATTTGGATTTTAAGGTTTTGGTAAAAACAGGGGGGGTTTAATGTTTGGAAACTGAAAGTTAAATAAAATAAAGTAAAATGTAAGAGATCTCACGAAGTGTCAAGCTCTAGGAATTTGGGTTCCTAAAGGAGTCAGAGATTTTCGGGTCCATTTGCCTCGCGTTGGGGAGGATGACTTATAGTCATTTCCCAAACCGGATCTTCATGTGGCTATAAAAACTGAACCCTAAATAACTATCCTTTGAAAAATGGCATCCACTGGCCATTAGTGCTCTCGGTCATTAAAACACAAGTCACCTTGACTCACCTTACAATGGATCATAAATGATAACTAACAAACATCAATGGATCTAACATTAAGCATCTAATGAGCGAGAACTGCAAATAATAATAGCGGGTGAGGTGACTCCAAGGGATCAAAACCTAAAGTTAAAAAGGGAAAACAATAACGGCAGTGGATACCTTGCGTGAAAAACATGGAACCTCGACCTTGCCTCGGGATCACGCACCCGATAGCCTCCTTCTTGAGGGGTTACAGCGCTCATCCTCAGAGTTGTCATCCTCGGAGGGTGTTTGGCTAGTGAGAAAAGGAGAAAGCGAGGAAAGAAAATGAAGAGAGGGAAGAGCTGGCTTCCACCCCAAGCTTTATTAATGGAGAAAAAACCCACGTGCGATTAGCGCGTAAAGGCGCTTTTATAGCCAAACCCTTTACAAATGCAAAACTACAAATTCAAAAACTATTACAAGGAAGCGAGGAAGAAAACCAAAGGAGTGACAAAAGGTGCGAAAGTGAAGCGGGCAGGAATTCAACGATGCGGAACGAGCGGAGTGGCGGGAAAGCGATTTGTAACTGCGAGGAGATTTACGCCTTTGTTCGCAACTGCGAAATTTTGCAAGTTGCGAGAATTTTCACAGCCTTGCTTTCCGCTTCTTCTCATCTTTTGGTTTCTGCTTCTATTTTCTTCTGGTTTTTGACCTGTAGCTTTGAGTTCAACTCAGATTTGCTTGGATTTGCTATGATAGAATTGACTCGAAACTTTGGCATGATTAGCTTCTTAGCTGCAAAAATTTTGCCCTGTAAAGGAAATGCGTTAGTAGCCTTGCTGGAGTCCTTAACATGCCAATTGGGGTTAATTGGGTGATTAGTACACAAAAGTGCCGAGCACTGCGATAAATAGAGTTGAGAATAGCCTTATTTGAGCCTTTAATGCCTCGACCTCGACCCACCTTGCAGCCCGTCTCGTCGGCTGCGAAGTAGTAGGCCCTTGTGCGTGCCCTACAGCGTGTGTCTCTCGGCCCGTGGTGGGGTAAGGAGGAACAGCTGCGTTTGTGTCGCGCCCCATTGATGAAGGCGAGACTAAGGTGTCCCATAACTCAAGGTTTTACGCCTCCACAGGGCTGATCACCACTCGGGTTTCTGGGCTAATGGCCCAGGAAACATCTCACTTGCCTGCATACGGCTAAAGCCACGACTGGCCTTGACCCTAAAACCCTCGCGAAATAGAAGTCATCTGCTTATTTCCCGAGCTAGAAGAAGAAGGTTGACTCTCCCTCCTCTTATGTAACTACACCCGGCATCACAGATGCTCGGGTGCATACATCACTGCCTCCTTCTCATTAGCCATGCTTGGTCACGACCATTGAGTCCATATCTTCTGAGGAGAAGTCACACTTTCGCTGGATGGAAATTCAGCTCCGCCTCTCTGAACTCTTTTACATGACAACAACTCATGCACCATAAATCATCAGCAAACAAGGCCAATTCGATAAACTTAGCCACGTATTCAAGCACTGTCATAGTTTCTTCTCTCAATTCCAGCATGTCAAGCAGACGCCGAAAAATACTTTTCCATGAAGAGCCCACAGAACTCTTCCCATGCCATCACCTCCAAGTCGTGAGGGCTCACATTTGATCCACCATGCTTGGAACTCACCTGTTTGGAATATCGCTAGTCTTATCCGGTGGCATCGAGGTGATCTCGCGCCTCTGATATCATTTCCACTTCTTGAGACAATGATTAGCTATCATAGGATCCCGTCCACAGATCAGGAGGATAGTGTGCCTTAAACCTTTGGAGGTTATTTAACCCCCCTTGGCCTACCGTTGCACTAGCCTGTGCAATGGTAGCAGCCGTTGCACTCGCATGTGCAATAGTAGCAGTCCCAGCACTAATAGCCTCCATGAAGGCTTGTTAGTCAAAGGCTAGTGGTAGTGGGTTGTTGCTTTGCCCACCGCCTCGATGTCCCCTTCCTCGACTTCCTCTTCCTCTATTTGCAATCTACATGTGTCAAATAGAAAATTGAGATTCATTTTCTAGTCTAACTAGTAGTCCATCAGCCAACCACTAGTAGACATCATATCCTGAACTATTTCGTTAATTCATTTTCTGAACCCCTAAGGTTATGTTCTCACCTTAACATTCAACTTTCCTATATACATTTTACCATGTATATAATTCACATAACACACAATCATGTAGCATATTGAGCCTGAAAACATGAAATGCACCATAAAGGCCGTAATCCCAATACCGTACATGACCACACAGGTGATCGTATATCCCAGGCTCTAATACCCGATCTATGGCCCGCGACAAACCACGGGGGTCTGTTGATCGGCCAGATTAACCTATGGAATATACGTGAATGCTCGTATATCTACGTCTGCCGTACTATCGTGTCTCATTCACTTGAGACTCATTTATGAGTAAAAAGTAATACCATGGGCCACTTTGACCATGCTCGAAATGTACCCGAGACTATGTCACAATAGTGCTTAAGAGTTCATTATAACACTCTTATACAAAATCATATATTAAAAACCATTTTGTTCTAATATATTTTTATGAAAATGAATATTAAGGCCACGTGTCGGCCTTCTTATGATCTGACCTCTCGGATGTGTGTCGTCCTGGTGTTGTCACTGCCTGTGAAATGTTTTTCCTTAAAGGGGTGAGCCACGCCCAGTAGAGATAACTCCTACCAGAGGCTCACTCCCCACTGAGTGCACATGTAATGGTCTCGCACTCACCACGATCATTTCCATGTAAAAAATGCCAATTTCTATATGGAATCTACGTGAAATGAGATGTGACAATCGTGTACCATGCTCAAATTCCTCATCGACTCTACACCTGATACGAGGCCCGATGTGTGATAAACCCGTCATTGATGTTCTCATCAAGCGATCATTTTCACGAAACAAAATTCTTTTGTTTTATAAAAGCAAGAAACCAATTAGATATTGTCACCTGAATAATCTTTTTATTAGCAAACGTGGCCTTATCTTTTTATGGAGTAAGCCAGTACTGGGGACCATCACAGCTGGTTTCAAATGCCTTCTTACACTTTTGGAGGCTTTCCTTGGATTGAATGAATATATAACAAAAAATACTGAGGCTTTAACTTGGGGTATCTATCAGCGCTTTGCTACTACCTACAGACACAAGTTTTCATGTGCTCTGAGCAGTGGAACTCGTGAACAGTTGACGGTACCACGGAAACCTACTCGTTAACCACCAAGGATTGTGTGTGATGACACTATTTCATATTCTTCGAACAACGGAACTTCGTTCAACGTATCGAGCCCACTCATCAACCATCAAGGATGGTGTGTGATGTACTATTCACCACACCCATTCAATCACGTGTCCGCGCGTATGCGATTTATCGCGTCATTGCCTATTTGTACCATGTCACATATATGATGAATTTTATATGGACAATTTATCATGTATCATGAATAGTTATATCAAAAGCATATAACTTCCAAATAGTTCATCTCAATGTCAATATATTAGAGTTCATATATCAACATTCAATCAGCCCGATCATCGCGAGCAAATTGATGTGGCAAAGACAACTTGGTTCCATAAGACCAATTATAGCCAAAAAGATGCCCATAAGCATTCCACATACGTATCATAGGCCACACATTGACCCCACCGCGACCATGGGGCAGTCTTGAACCTTAGTCAATTAACTCCCAAAATCGGCATGAAATCACACCTTAAGCGATCGAAAAATCGGATTACGACAAATAAATAGCCCTAGCGTGGCGGAGTCGGAAATGGACCCGCTAACTTAGGTTGTGATTTGGTTCGATTTGCGTGATTCAAAAGCGTACATCAAGTTCACTGATGCAGCTACAATTTAGGTGAAGGACCCGAGTCTGAATTCTCTCGGGCTCCCACATGAAAATCAGTCCTAAAATCCGGCCAGTGCGTAGGATCAAAATAGGGCAGCATTCCACTGTTTGAGGAATTTGGCTTGACCCCTTAGGGGCGAACAACCACACAGTCATTAGGGTAGAAAATAAACCAAAGTAGGAAGAATCCCTACCTCTTGGAGTGTAGCCCTCGTACTTTACTTCTTGGTCCAACGAGTTCTGACTGTCGGAATGCAAATTTCCTTTTCTCCTTTTTTTTTTTTTCTTTTTCTTTCTTTCCTTTCTGTCCATTTTCTTTTTCCTTCTCCTTTCCTTTCTCCTCCTCCCTTCCTCTACGCATTGCCTCCATTTATAAGCATGCCCGTTATCTTGTGGAACTGTAACGCCACGTAATAATCACACTGTATTTAACCTTGCCATGCCTTGTGACACATGGCTTGCCATATGTCACTCGACACTCGTTGCCTTAAAAAACATTGAAATTTCATCGTCACCGATTGGCGAAATTCGTATGAGTGGCTGGATTTGCGAGAGAAGTCAACGGTGAGGTCGTTTATTCATGCGAGGTCTAGAAAAATTCGGGTTTTCAACTTTGTATATCGCGGTAGCGAGTTCACCATGTTTGCCTATTTTTGGAAAAGTTCAATTTACGGGTTTTACCACGATGGTAGTTTTCCTTATCAAGGATTATCCTTTTAAGAAATAAGGGATAAAATCTATTTTCCTTATCAAGGATTATCCTTTTGAGAAATAAGGGATTTGGAAACTAAGAAATCTATGGATAAATACCTTTTGCGTATTTTTTGCCTCAATATATTTATCCATAACAAACTTTCCAAATGTGGTAGAATGGCTGGTTGGGGGACTCGAGATCCCGTCACAGTTTAAGACTCTCGGGCATGAGACCAGTCCGCGTGGTTTTTAATGCAAGCCGGGCCCCGACTTAGGGCCTTGTGATGCGACGGGTGGCGAAGCGAGGCGTGGGTGTTGGGCCTATTGAGTAGTGGGTCTAGGCCTAAAGGCCACGGTACTCACAATGCCCCATTTTTTTCCCGACTGAAGGTTGGTTCTTCTTCAGTTGGGGAAAATACGGTGCTTTTAAACCTTGAATGGAGAAAGTTGAAGGGACTGGGATAATAAATGTGTGCATTGAACGTGTGTTTAGATACAAAGCACATGGAAATCGCACGTTTCTCAACATCATTTGGTACTCGATATCCTTTAAGAGGGGCCTTAATAGCTCCTCTTGTCGATAAGAAGAACTGCGGGGTTAGGCTCAGGCCCGTTCTTTACATAGCCCGAGTCATCCCTAGTCAGTTGCTAGGAGAGGTTGTCGGGGAGTCAACATTTTGTTCTTCTTGATCTTTGAAGTCAATCCGGGTAAGCTCTTCCCAAAGCGGGGTTAAGCTAGAAACTAAAGAGTCGAGATCGGCGAAGGGGCCTTGGTTGGCTTACGTTCGGCAGATTAGTTAAGACTCACGGCTGCTCGGCGGTGAAGAGAAAGAGGCCTGGCGAGAGCCATTGCGTGTTTAAACATGCGTCAACAGGCTAGAAGCCATAAGGCCGGACTTTTGAAAGTTCTAGCAAGCTTAGATCCTGAGTCTAACCTTTTTGAAGAGTCTTCAGCGAGCTTAGAGCGAAATGCGGTGTGAGTGCCCACGAAAACCGGGAGGTCTTGTGTGACTCGTCAACTGTAGAATTCTGTGGATTTCGGGTAACCCGATCTGTGGCTTGTTATGTCCCGTTGCTCGGAATCCCATTATTTTATGAATCGAGGCAAAGTCTCTCCTTTTTCGGGGAGCTGCCGATATCTGGCATATATAATAGTAATATCCGTGACTCGTCGAGGGTCTCGCGAAGTAGTAATGACCCGCATGGGGTGTGGCCGCCCTTACCGGGCCAGGCCGCTTGGGCGGATCCGAACCCGAGTCAGGGATGCACTAAAATCACTCAAATCATATCTTTGCGGGCGATTCTGAAGTGGGCAAAAGCCCGTAAACATTTACATTTAACAAAATCCATTTGCAATGTAGGCATCGAAACCTTTTCAAAATGATTTACAAAATAGATGCAGTATTCAAATTGTTTTTATACAAAATATCCATATCAAAAGAACACATGAAATGAGTGCACATGTCGAGACATACTCAGAGATTTCTTTTCTTTATATTCGACGCTCCTCGATCTTGGGTCGCTATCGATCACTATCTATCACTCGTACCTGCGCATTGGTTAAAAACAATACGGTAAGCATTTTCATGCTTAGTGGTTCTATACAAATCCATTCCTCAGTTCGAGCTTAAATCAATTCATGCAATTTAATAATTCGAGCTTTTCAATCATTTGGATGATCCTATAAATACAATATATACTTTGTTATATATATACAATAAATTATAGTTTCATTGATCATCTCATAAATACATTTTCTGTCCAGTATTTCCGCAATCTCAAATCAATTCAAATATGCTCACAAATTCAATTAGATTGACATTGATTAAATTAAAATCAATTGATTATGCGATCAATCGATTATGCGATCAATTCAGTTATGCCGCCGCGAATTTAGCACATGTCTTCGATATACGAGGATATCGAGTCAAACGCGATCCATTGGGCTGCGAGCGGTATCGCATGTTTTATAACGATGCAGATGCGGCGGGCTGCTGACGCTGGTTATAAACAATCAAATAGTGAACTTACCCGTCACGGTCCGGCGAAATGCGGTCGGAGTGACACGTGTAGTTAGCGATCTTCAGCTATTTGGCCGTGGTATAAATCCCATCGCGATCGCGAAATAAGCGGTTAACATTCTATTAAGGGCGTTCCGTCACTTTATAGAAAAAATATAGTATAATATTTGCGGCTTGTATAAACAGTTTATTTTTCAATAATCATGCAATTTTTATATCTGAAACATTTAACGATCACTTTTTGCCAATCAATTAAATCGATTCAATATGCTTTTGAACAAACATGCAAAAACTTGAAAGGAGAATAAATTCGGTAGAACAAACATTTCAAACTTGGGAAATGGGAATGGGATTTAGAAGAACCGACCCAAAATCTTTGCACTTTGATTCCAACCCTTGGAATCTCGATCTGATTGTCTTTTCCTCTCTTCGAGTCCACTATTCCAAAACCATTAAAAAGAATAATATTATTCATGCGTACTATTAGTTTTATTTAGGATTGATTTTCGGAGGTTAAATATGAGTTCCAATTTAAACAAGATATATATAGATGGATTCCTGACTCAATGGGCTCCATAGAGTCAAGAACACCGAATGGGAGTTCGGACCCGAAAGGAGTTATGACCTTAGAAGTTGGAGGTCATACCTGATCAAATCCTGAGCCGGCAGAGAGCAGACCCGAACTGGACGAGCTCATCTACCACCTCAGTCAAACATATTCTATACTCCTCAGGAATATTAATGTATTCTTGACTCAATGGGCTTTCCATAGAGTCCAAGAACACCCAAATCGGAGTTCAAACGAAGAAGATATGACCTTCCGAAGTTGGAGGTCATGCGCAATCAATCTTGACGAGCTGACCTGAACTGACGAGCTGCACTGAAGTGACGAGCTCAGTCTAACACCTCGGTCTGACATCTAATATCTTCCTCAGGCATATGGATGGATTCTTGACTCAATGGGCACCGCCGCGGTCAAGAACACCAAAATCGGAGTTCAAGCGAAGGAGATATGACGCCGGATTGGGGTCATGCGCAGCCAGTCTTGACGAGCTGGCCCTTTGTTGAAGCGTCCACTATTCCTTGGCGACCCCTCTTGGGCGACCCCTTGTCCCTTTGTTCAGCGACCCTTGTTTAGCGACCCTCGTCCACTGTTGGAGCGACCAGCGTTCGTGGCGACCCCTTGTTTGGCGACCCTCGTCCAGCATTGGGCGACCAGCGTTCGTGGCGACCGCGTTTGTGACCCTGAATCCCGCTGTTCGGAGCGACCTGCTGATTCGTGCGACCCCATTGTTGGCGACCCTCGTCCAGCGTTGGGCCCGACCAACGTTCATTGTGACCCCTATTGGACGACCTCTCAGTCGCTGTTCGTGTGACCCACGTTTGGCGACCCCTCGTCCCTTTGTTGGCCGACCAGCACATTCCTTTGGCGACCCCTTGTTTGGCTTGGCCACATGGGTGAGTCGCCGCCGTTGACTGTTCGAGGAATAAAAAAAACCATAACTTGGTCTCTGATTAAATTGAAGTGAGCCTAACATCAAGTTAATTGATGTATTTTACAAACTACTAGAAAGGACACACAGTGCATTTCTTTCTTATTTTGTGTAGGTATTGTAGTTGAAGCGTATGGGCTGCTTCCTGTTTGGCAGATGACTGTTTGGGCAGATGCTTACAGCTCTTCTCTGAGGTGAGAGACTGGCGCAGAGAGCTACCTCATAGAGTTTGTCGAGTCCGGTTCCGGTCTCTACTTGGCTCTTGTCCACTTCCCAGAGACTTCCCTTAGGTGCTTGCCGGGAGACCCCTATGGTGATGGGTGGGAATCCTAGAGAGGGTGGAGCCTCTCCTCTCCTAGCTTTCCCTTTTCTCCATTTTCTTCTTATGGATCATGTGTCGTATTTTATTTTATTTTTTTATTTTTATTTTTATTTTTTTAAAAAAGAAGGAGGAGCTTCCTCCCTCTTTCTACATGCCACATGTCATTTCTTGAATTTTTTTTTTTTCCTTTACTCATTTATTTCTCTAATATCATAGACATATAAACTTATTTATAATTGACCCTTGGGTCCCCATTTACAATTTCTATATTTTTCTCTTTTCACTTGGGTTCATTTCTAGATTCAACAATCATCTAATCAATATTAAAAAATTTCAGAAAAATACCCCGAGTTAGCTCGATTATACCAGAATATATAATAATTTTATTATAAAAATTTTAAGGGTATTTTGAGGTGTTACATAGGAGTCCATCATCCATATCCCAATATACAACTATATCACAATAGTCCATAAGAGTTTAACACTCTTATACATATATAGATACATGTCAAAACAACTACAGCACAATCCATTTTTTCTTTCACATTGAGGCCTCTATTGAGTGCTGTCCTCCAGTACTTGTCCTGTACCTAAAATGTGGTCCCCTAGCAGGGGTGAAATGCCTAGAGAATGAATTATACTAATTTTGCCTGCTGGGTGCGCGTGTCTTAATTTAAGCACATTCAGTAAAAACATGCACATTCGACTCGAATGTCTGCAGTATATGGATGAGAATGTGACTCACCGTGTCAGTTAGAGTCCTCCTTCGACTCCTCACATATGCATATGCCAAGTGTGAAAACCGTCATTTATGTTCCATCAATTACCATTTTTCCAAAAACAAAAGCTTTTTGTTTTATAAATCAAAATCCATTTGATAAACTCCGATATTCACTTGTTTTTACCAAGTTCCATGTGTTTTTGTGGGTAGCGAATTTTCGAGGTCTCACAGCAGGCTTTGCACACCTTTCGACACTTTCGCAAACTTTCATCCCTAGATACATATGTCTAACATATAATACCGGGTTTTTCACCCGAGGGGGTGTCTATCCCTTCTTGCTATACCTAACACAAGTATTTTTCATTTCCTTTTTGCAACCGTGAGACTCATTTTGGATGTTGTCCCATTTTACTAAGCCCACCATCGAACACCAAACACAATGTCTATCTACCATGTAGTCACGACATACCATCGAACACTAAACACAATGTCGATCTACCATGTACTCACGACATACCATCGAACACCAAACACAATGTCGATCTCTACCATGCATTCACACCCATGTCATGCGATGTCCTGTGCATAAATGCAATGCAATGCCATTGCATGTATCTCATGCTACATGCACAATGAATGCCAAGTATCATGAATAATCATATTTAATACTTATAATTATTCCCATTTAATTTCCATATGTACAACTTATATATCTGGCATGCTTCTGTCCTGATAAACATGTTATTCACTTTTCATGCATCTCGAAGCATATATATCAACACAAGTATCAATCATAAAGCAAGGATAACTTGATGCCCTTTATCAATTGTGGCATAAGCGATGCCTGAAACAATCCACACATCAATTTTTGACCAAGAGGGAGCCGGAAAACACCCAGCGCGTGACATCAAATGCCATTCATTAGCATATGGTTAAATTCTAGACTCAAAGAGCTTTTCGTAGAGTCCAAGAACTAGCAAATCGAAGTTCATATGAGAAATTTATGGTCGTTTGAAGTCGAAGCTGCCCGGTCGCCAGGTGTGCGAAAATTGTTCGAGACTCGAAGCAATCGCTACACCCGAGGCCAGCCCCCGAACCATAGCTTGATCAGGGTTTAGTCGCGGGACTAATCATCCATGGCTATATGGCCGAGGCTAGATGCTAGCCATGCCCAGTGTAACCAAGTACACGGGAGTAGCGAGATCCTCAATTTCTCTCAAAACACTAGGTCGGTCCTTGTAGTCAATCCTTTACAGCCACTAAGATTAGAGGCGAACAGAAAATAATGGCTCACCATGGCCAATAGGCAAGAAATAACCAGTGCAGGAGAAACCCCTACCTCTTTTGTTTTTGGCACCTACTCGTAGCTTTCGCCTAGTAGACCAACTTTAATTATCGAACTAACGACTTCCGACCGTCGGAACACTTGGAATCAGAACCCTTTTTTTTTTCTCTCATCCACGCACAGTTTTCCTCCTCTGCCCTCTTTTTTCCTCATTTTCTTTCCTTTCTTCCTTTTCTTTTCTTTTCTTCATTTTCTTTTCTTTTTCCCTTCCCCACCAGATTGTTGAATTTCCGTCAAGTGAGAGGAAGCTTCCTCTCACTCTACTATTTATCTTACCATGTGTCACCTTTTCCATTATCCATGTGTCACATGGACACATGTTCTAGGTGGCACTCTCCACACCACATGGATCTCATGCCATGTGTCCTTCTCCCATGGTGCCATGTGGCAGCCCCTGGTCATGACATATGGCACCACCCCCGCGTGTCTTGACACGAGTACCTCAGCGTGAAATTCCAGCCATCTCGAGTCGACAAATTTGACTTGATAACTAGATTTTGTGAGATAGATCAACGGTGAAATAATTTAGATCATCTTAGAGATTTAGAAAATTTTCAAATTTTCCACCTATACTATAGCTGAAATTCATCATTTTGCCATTTTTCAGAAAAATTGAATTTTTCAGTGTTTTTTGTCGGCCTTAAGAAAAACCGACGGGCTTAGAGAGTCAGTCTGGCGCCAGAGGGCGGTGGGGCTTAGGTAGAAGTCTAGCATTTTGAAAGGCCCGATGGCTTAGACGCGCAGTCGGCCTTTGAAATTGTCGGTTAATTTGGGAGCCGCAGTGCGGCCTTAGAATGGGCGGCCGGAGAAGCAGGCTCTGAAGCACCGGGTTTTAGAAAAGTGTCGATGACTAAGACCATAAACGGCCTTAAGAAATGGCTAGCAAGCTTAGAACCAAAGTACGCCTTGCTTTTGAAAGGGCGATAAACTAGAGCAAAAGTCGGCCTTTTAAAAATTACTTATGATTTAAACTCTAAGTCTAGCCTTTGAAGGGTGCCACGCAAGTCGGCTTTTGAAGGTGCCAGCCAGGTACTAGGAGCCGCAAAGTCGGCCTTAAGAAGGGCGACGAAGCAGAAGCCCGCGAGTTTGGCCTTAAGAAAAGGCTAGTAAGCTTAGAGCCAATAGGCTTAGAGCTAGAAGTCTGGCATTAAGAAAGTGTCAGCAGGCTAAGAGCCATAGGGTTGGACTTTTGAAAGTGCCAGAGGCTTAGAGCCCTGAAAGTCGGCCTTTAGAAATTGTAAGTGAGACCTTAGCCATCATCACGGACTTTTATTTTAAAAGTGTCCGATTATGGCCAATAACCATGTGTGGACTTTTTATGTGCACAGCAAGACATCAACCATGTGGACTTTTTATGTGCGGCAGGCGTCGACCATGCGGACTTTTATGTACTGGCTGGACATCAACCGTAATGCGGACTTTTTAAGAATGCCGGCGGAATGACAACTATATACGGGGCTTTTTTAAAAATGCTATCAGGACAACAACCATATCTTGTCTTTTTATTTTAAAAAGTGCAATGGGATGACGACCTTCATGTCCCGAACTTTAAAAAATGCCGACGGGGCGGCTCAAATATCTATCACGGTCTTTTAATTTTAAATGTGCTAGCAAGACGATAACCATGTATGGACTTTTAAAAATGTCGATGAAGACTGACAACATATGGTCTTTTAATTTAAAGTGTCGTGGCGTCGACCATATTTGAGTTTTTTTTTAAATGCCCGGTAAATTGCTTGACCATGTACCGGGACATAAATGCAGGCGGGATATCGACCTTATCCCAGACTTTGAAAGTGAAATTTGTGCAAAGATTGATGAAATTGCTTTAAAGAAGCTTTGCGATAATACCCCTCTTCGGGTTCGCGGCTTTCTCGATCTAAGTCCATGGCCCGGTTATTCTCGTTGTAAGCATTCAACATGACTTTCTTGACTCCTTCAAGTCTTTCTTACTTGTTCCTCACCACTTTTTCCGTAATCACTGCTTGATGGAGGAGTTGATCTTCTTTTGATTGGTTCACCAGGTTGCTTGACATTGTGAGGCCTTACTAGGCGAATCGGATGTGGAATCAGAGATCACGACATAGCTCCGTGGAAACGAAGGCTGATAGACGGCCGTTAGACAACTCTTGCTGTCGTCGGCGACACTTTTTTTGTTCGATTTTATGAAGCGATGCCCGATTAGTCGTGCCAGTTATGCCGACCTTGAGCATCGGCTCGCGTCGTGTTCTGAAAGTGCAGTGGTGATTGTCTTGGGCGGCGCTCAGATGTGAGTTGGCAAGGAGGGATGAAAAATTACAGTTAAAGTGCATGCCTTTCACCTCGTTAGTTTGTTTCTTGCGGTGCAGCCATGGTTGGCGGAAGTTGATCTTGTGATTTCGGCAATAGAATCTCTCCTTCCTTGTCAGAGACCAATTCTCCTTGATTTTTAGAGAGATGATATCACTAACTTAGTGATAAAATTTGACTTTCCTTATCAGAGATCAGTTCTACCTTATTTAAGATTATTGTTTTGAGGCGTATTGAATTAGGAGATTCGTGGATAAATACCCTTTAGGCGGTTGGACGGCCAGGCTGAGGAAGGCAGCAACCATGGCTCGTGCCTTCCCGGTGGCATTTTCAAATCTTATTAAGCGCTAAAGAGATGGCCATGGATCCTGGAAATAAAGTATATATAATATTAATGGCCCAGTAAAGCCACTACGAAAAATGGGGCGAGAAGCTATCAAAGCTACATTCCTAAGCGCCCTGACACCCCCTCCCAGAGTCCCGACTGACCCAGCGCGATCCTCTTGTCTTTGGCTGATGGCTGCGAGGGCCAAGGGGCACCTTGGGTTGACAAAGAATTCTGGAGGAAGTGGGTTGGCAAAGTCAAGCATTCGTCCGGGATCTCTGGCCGGTCCCCATAGATATTGTTCTTAAACATGCAGCAACCATAACCATAAGCAAAGATGAGCTCCAAAGATCCCTGGTAGTCCTTCACCATGTCTTCCTTATCATATGCCTTTCGAAGCATGAAGGAAAGACACCTCACTGGGCGGCTCCACGAAGCGACTCTCGGTCGAGTCTTTGTCGGGCAAGTTCAGGTTGCTTCGCGGGTAGCCTGACCTCTTTACACGCACCCACCTTCTTTTACTTGTTGCCCAGAAGAATTTAGGGCATTAGTCAGGTCAACCTCTACCCTAGCTTAGGCTTCTCCCATCGACACAGCCACCAACTAAGCCGCCCTGGCTTCAAATTACTACGCAATACCGGTAGCCACCTACTAATAATTAGTACTTACCAGTTCAACCGATCGATGGAAGTTGCGGTGCGGTGAACATCCGTCGTCAAACCACGCTTGGAAAATCGCTTTATCCATATAATTAGGAAAGCGAGGAAATGGTATATTGCTATGGCTTGAGCCGCCCGCGGGTGCCGTGGTACGTCGGATAAAGGTGCGGATTGAAGGGGTTCTAGCGATGGATAACCTTCAACACGTCCTCGAGGTTCGGAACCTCACCAACCGTCAAGGAATGGACCCTGCTGATGGCCGGAACGCATACGTGCCCTCTGCGACACGGTCGATGGCCGTTTCTTGCTTAGTCGGCGCGATGGACTTGAAATGAGGGTGCGGGGCGCTAACTACCCCTTATGGGGAATCCATCCCAACCTCTTCAACATCTCAAGGGCTTTTAGCTGGAACCCCCTCATCCAGAGATGCATTAGCCTTGGCAAACTAGTCTCCCAAGGCCAGCTGGTCATTAGAAGCTTGGCGGGGGCAGCAAATAAACTACTCGAGGCCCCAGAGAGGTGGCCTCACCCTCGGTCGCAGACCACTTACTTGCAGATGTAACAAACTAGACAGCTAGTGATCATTTCTTCCCTCTCGCGGGTTCACCCTCGACCACTCGTCGATCTAAGAAATCTTCCCACAGTCGGGGCGTGGCTGTCTTTGTTTTCAACGCCCTCTTCTCCCTATTCTTAGCCGGTCGGGGGGCAGGTTGTGGACTCCGAGGCTAGGTAACTCGAATTAACCTCCTCTTTGTCCTTATGCTTGACCTCAGAAGCAGCACTCTTGAGTAGAATCGCCTATGAGGGAGCTTCCGGGGACAAGCAGGGAGATCGATTAAGAATAAATGCTCCCCCTCGATGACCTCGGAGGCGATCAACGAGCCGATGGGAATATTGATATAAGGAAGAGTACACCACCCAGCTCGCAAATTCTTGGCCGGAGTCGCGAAGCTCGTGGTTATGCTCTGCCTTTTTATCTCGAGCAAATGTGTGTTCTCGGGGCTAACCTTTACCAATCAGAGTTACTACAGTCGGCCTGCTTTGCGCTTACTGAATGACATCAAGAACGGAGGCATCTTTAGTACACAAACCGCCCGCACTCGAACCTGATTTCGACTGGTTAAAGTGACTTGTGAACTCTGAAAAGCGAAAGGGCCGATTCACGTCAAGGGAGCCCCGAGAGAGGTGGGGGGTTTCATACCCAGGGCCCACGACCGGGACAACCTTCGCCTCGATCTTGGGAATCGGGAGCCTGTTATGAGATCGCGCTTTGAGTTGTGGGCGGACATCGATGACTGTCCTGATCAGAGCCGGCGTATGGCAAAGTAATCTCCAGTGAGATATCTGCCGAGTAGAAGGTTGAGCACACTATAACCCATCAAAATCAGAATGTCATTCGGATGAATGAGCGCAGGAGGTGCCCGGGAGATGTGTAGAAACTGTTTCACCAATGATGAAACAGGGAAGCAAAGTCTATTCTGCAGTTTGCTCCGGGTAAAATGCATATTTATTATCTGCCTCCTACCGTCAAAGCGGTTGAATGGTCGCTTGATTCTAAACTAATGTTGTCAAGGATATGGCAATAGGATCTCAACTCCTCCATGGACATGGAAGAAACAAGGTTGCTTGCAAAAGGCAACTCCCGGTTAGGCCCTCTCCTGCGCCCAACCTGACTGGTGGAAGTCTTCTCTTGACCTCTTGCCATTCTGCAAGGAGATGATAAAAAAAAAAGGGAGATCAGCTTGACAATATCCTACCAAAGAAATCGTAGGACTAAGAACCCTGAACTTTTGCAAAGCCTATTAAGAAACCCCCAAGCCTGGGTGCATCTCAAAACCCCACATGCAGTTCAGTCCCTAGAAACCTATGAAAGACCCACGTAAATGAAACAAAATAACTAAACGACCCACGCAAAATCAAAAGCAAAGCAACTGAAAAACCCTCAAAGAGACCAAAAGCGATCAAGATCCCCCAAGCGGCTCCTTCACCAAAAAATTTAGGTGTTCTATAGAAAAGCAGAGTATTTTCAAGAAAAAGGGAATAAACAAAGAAGCAACCTTCCGAGCCCCTACTCTTGTATAGGGTAAGGCATGTATAGGTGCATTAATGGCCCTGATGGATCAGCCACAACATCGAGAGACGTGCTCCCCTCCCCCCGACATTTCGTATTAGCAAAAAGCTTCTCCTTCGAGGGCAAAAAAAAAATAACAAGTGAGCCTTATGGGCTTAGCTCCGTCTGGCCGGTAGGCTCTTGGGCTTATTCATCAAAATGGCTCAGGCCTGTCAACCAAGCAGAGCCCTACGACCAGCCCTATATGAGAAATACGATAAATAATCTCCGTAAACAATAAAGGCTTCTCAGGAGCCCCTTTTAGATAACCAACTCCTCTTGTCGGGATACGAAGAAAGAATGGGAAATAGAAAATTCGATGTATCAATGAACTCAAAAACCCAATTTTATTAAAATATGCCAAATAGCTACATTGAAACCAAGACAAATTCGAACAACAGGTGGATCCTTGAGAATATCTTGATAAATGTACTTGAGAAGCTACTTACGATCGAGAGAAAAGGCGAAGAAGAATCGAAAAGGCTTGGCGAGAATCAAAAAGAGGCGAAGGGATAATCATAAAAGGCCAAGATGAAAAAGGAAGAAGAAAAAGAAGAGGAAGAGGAAGATGAAGGAGGGAAAATCAAAGACAAAAAGAATCTGCATTAACCCACTTGAAATTTCCCTTCCTCTCAGCTTCGCACCTTGGCTGAAGTCGCAGCCACAGGCGCCCTGACACAGGGGGCAACGTAGCCCGACACGAACTCCAAAGGGTAGTGGCATGATCGGGCCCCCTCGTCACATATTGTATTTGATCCACGCAGGAGCTGACGAGAGAGCTGCAAAGGGTGATATTAGCATAGGCGGGCCTCGTCTAAGACGTCGGATGGTTAACCTGGCGTCGTCTCCCGAATACCTGGCCTGTCATGGGCTACAGAAAAGCAGGCGCACGGGGCTTTGGAAGTCTCCACCCCACCATTATTCACAGCCTGCAGTCGGAGAAGGATTCCTAATGGAAGGATAAGCTAACTAAGAAAAATCTGCTGGAAATGGAGGGATAAGCTAACTAAGAAAAATCTGTTGGAAATCTCATAGAACTCGCTAAATTCACCATCATATATATAAGGGTAAGATTATTAAAGCCGCATTAAAAACATCATCAGGAACACAACATTTTCTGATAACATGTTGCTCGGGACATGTACGCATTAATCACCTCTAGTTCCCCACACTATAGGCCTTGACGCATAAGTATTTTTCCCCGCCCAGAAGAGCATGATATTCTAGACATGAAAAAATAGGGGCATTGTGAGGTACCATGACCACAGGCCCCAGGAAACCCACTATCTAATAGGCCCGACATCGCGCGGGCCATTGCACGATCGAGCCTCGTATGGCCCAAATGACTGTACCTGAAACCATCACGAGAGCTATTAATTAGTGCTCAAAAAGTGCTATTTTGAGTTCTATTTATTGTAGGTTTTGAACACTTTTTGTGTGTAATCAAGCGAGAATTAACCCGGTTACACATTAAGGTCATTTATTCTACTGATAGCATTTTATGGCTCATTTTGTAGTTTTTGCAAGCTATTAATGCCAAATTTGTTGAGTCGATCCAAGCACGTAGAATTCGAGTGGAACTTAGGATTGCAGATCTGAAATCAGAAGGAAAGAAGGAGCATAAGCAAAAGGAAAGAAGGAGCAGAAGGAGCAGAAGCAGAGAAAGAAGAGAAGCAGAGAATTTCGCACCACAGTGCACTATTCATGTTTATGTTGACTTTTTGACTTATGTTGGTCATCTTTTTAGCTTTCTTCCTATTTTGCCCCATTGTAATAGTATTTTCTTTTGGTTTTTTTGGTATTTTGGCCTTGGAAGGGTTGGTATAAAAGCTGAGTCTGTCCTTTGTGGAGGATGTCCTTCATTTTTATCAAATTTCTTTTTGGGGGAAGCTTTCAGCTCCCCCGCCTCTTTTTCTCCTGCTTCATTTTCTCTCATTTTCTCTCATTTTCTAGGTAGCCAAACACCCTCCAAGGATGACAACTTGGAGGATGAGTGGCTAAAACCCTTTCCTCCTTGAAGTGGGAGGCTCGCATTGTCTTGAATCACGAGGCATGCTAAGGGCTCCATGTTTTCCTCAACGGTATCCTTTGCGCCATTGCATTTTCCTTTTTAACTTTAGGTTTTGATCCCTTTTGATTCACCTTGGATGGTTATTACTTGGTAAACTTTTGGGCTCATTGGATGCTTAATATTAAATCCATTGATGTTTGTTAGTTATCATTTATGAGCCATTGTAAGGTGAGTCAAGGTGACTTGTGCTTTAACGAATGAGAGCTTTAATGTGTCAGTGGATGCCATTTTCAAAGAGATTTAATGCAGGGTTAGTTTCATAGCTAATGAAGTATCCCGCTAGATTTATCATGAAGCCTGTCCTCCCACAGAAACAATCCTGAAACCCCGCCTGTCTCTAGAAATCCAACCCCAATGATTCAACACTTCAAGGGAGTTCTATTTACATTTTAACTTATTTTATTTTCAGTTTTAAATCCCAAAACCCCCACTCGTTGCTTACAAACCCAAATCCAAATTGAATCTACACTATTTAACTCTAACTCGTGACGTCATTTCTCCAGGCGAAGAAAACCTATCCCCAGTTCTCCTAATCTCTGCCATTATATTGCAAGAGAGCTTTGCTACGGCAAGAGGGAATTTAGGTTACAAATATTGTTGATTCTCGGGGACACCAATGCGGCACGACCGCCTATATAGATGTCAATGAAAGACTCAGATCCCATTCCCAAGCTTCTGATTCTTCCCAGCCACTGGTCCAACCGCCTTGGCTGCTGTGGATATTTATCCACAAATCTCCTAATTCAATACGCCTCAAAACAATAATCTTAAATAAGGTAGAACTGGTCTCCTCATGGTGAAAGTCAAATTTCACCACTGCTATGATATTATCTCTCCAAAAATCAAGGAGAATTAGTCTTTGACAAGGAAGGTGATATTCTACCACCGAAATCACAAGATTATCTTTCCAAGAATTAAGGAGAAATTCAAGTATAAAACAAAAACTCCCTACGAGGAAAAGGTACGCAACTCTAATAAGAAAATTTTCCCCTATTCTCCTTCTTTAATCTCAGCATCGTGAGGCGACTACTCCGCAAGATTCACCGCCTTTACCTCTTTCAGTGAACAAGACACTCGCTCGATGCCCGGTCGACGATCCAAGTACCGATAGGACCCATGAAGTACTTTCTGGTATAGAACTCTGGTACTGATCAAAGAAAAGGGATTTCATGTCACAAAGGAAATATATCAGCCGACGATGTTGAGAAAGACGTGCTTCGAAAGTAAACCAACAAAACACACACTGGAAGATAATCACAAGTCAAGTATAAGATGGAGAGATCCATGTTAATAATAAAGTAAAGCAGTAATCAAAGGTTGGTGGAACATTTTACCTACCGGGCCTCAATACACCACCAAATATCGCTTATGTTGTCAATGTTATAAGCCATGCATGAGCCTTATAAGGAACATCTAGGAGTAGTTCACTGTATTTTGAGATACCTCAATGGAACTCCTGGGAAATGACTTTTTTCTTCAAAAAAATAATGATTCAAGGAAGATAAAGGCATTCACTTCTGCTGATTGGGCTGGGTTAACTAGTGATAGAAGGTCTACTATCGAGTATTGTACTTTTATATGGGGTAACCTAGTGACTTGAAGGAGCAAAAGCAAACCAATGATAAGTAAAGGGGGCAAAGGTAGTTACCTGAATTGTAACTTTGAGCTCTGCACAAGGTATATGTGTGAACTTCTATGGTTGCAAAAAGAATCAATATGGATGAGCTTTCTCTTCAACAATTGAGAGAATCCTATGCTTGTCCGCTGATCACAAGAAGTAATCAATATTGCTCACAACTAATCATCATGGTCGTATTATTGTAAAAACACATAGAGGTAGATAGACATTTCATTAAAGAGAAGATTGAAGAAATGCTTGTGTGTATACCCTACATTACATCCAAGGGACAACTAGTTGATTTCTTAACCAAAGACTTACCACGAGTCAAATTTGAAGAACACTTATCCAACTTGAGGGGGAGTGTTAGAATGATACGTTGACTCTCCATGTTGTTTTATGAAAGTTTTTTTTAGGAAAATAATTGCAATCTTTGTACGATTGAGTTAGTTCCTTTTTCATGACTATAAATTAGTTAGTTTCCTATTCCATCCTCTCTGTAATTATATATATGAGGCTTATCACCTCTCATATAGTTGTGCAAGATAATCTTACTAAGAATTCATAAACCAACCAATTCCACATTTCTAGTAGTTATTTACATTCTTGGATAACTAGTTCCATATTGAAATTGTACATTATCGAGTCATTGAAATCCCTTATGCAACACCAAGAGAGAGTGGAGCGATTTTTAACTCTCTTAGAAGTTGCCATGAATCCTTCTACTTGGGTCTTTCAGGGAATCCATAAAGCAAGTCAACCTCCAAGGGGGCGTTCTCGAAATATGGATCTCCACGTCAATGAAGTTCTTTGCATAATAACTCAGTTGCATCGTGTTCTTCTCCTTCCATGGAGAGAGAAGCTTCCTCCATTATTCCTTCTACAAAAAACATACCTTTGAAACGCTCATTGTACTTCAAAATTACTAAACCACGGTTGACATGGACGCTCTTTTAATTTTTCCTATAGGAATTTGGTACATCTCTTCATTTTAAGTCTAAACATATATTGAATTTGCATCGTGTCATGTTCTTCTCCTTCAATGGAGAGAGAAGCCTCCTCCATTATCCCTTCTACAAAAAACATACCTTCGAAACACTCATTGTGCTTCAAAATTAATAAACGACGGTTGACATGGATGCTCTTTTAATTTTTCCTATAGGAATTTGGTACATCTCTTCATTTTAAGTCTAAACATATATTGAATTTGTATTGATTATCCATCATCGAGCTAAAGAACATCGATCATTGTTTCACTTCAACATTACTAAATGAGGATTAATATGGGCGCTCTTCTAATTTTGCGGATAGGAATTTGACATGTCTATTTAAAGTCTAATGGGGCATTTTTTTACTTAATTCTTCTCCTTCCATGGAGAGAGAAGCCTCCTCCATTATTCCTTCTACAAAAAACATACCTTCAAAAGGCTCATTGTACTTCAAAATAACTAAACGACGGTTGACATGGACACTCTTTTAATTTTTCCTATAGGAATTTGGTACATCTCTTCATTTTAAGTCTAAACATATATTGAATTTGTATTGATTATCCATCATTGAGCTAAATTCACTACAAGAAAAATCGGAATTAGAGAAGGAAAATAGAGATCGACACTATCCGGCCTCAAACAGATGATTAGAGATGGATTGCATACAAATTAATTAGAGACGTGAATTTCCACTTAAATGGAGACGAATGATTCTCCTCCAAGGTTCGGGAGAGAGACTATTTCTGATCTCATCCCGATTAGAGACGGAATTTCCGTCTCTAAATAGAGACGGAATGATATCCATCTCTAATCAAAGACCAAATAAAATCCGTCTCTGATTTGAGACCGAATTTGAGACGGAATTTGAGACGGAATTTTCATCTCTGATTATTGACCTCTTGAAAAAAAAAAAAGTATGAGACTAAAAAATTCAAAATCTCTCATTCTCAAAGCACCTAGGTTTTATCCCTAATATTTGTTTTATTTTTAGAAAATATCCCATTTTGTCTATCTATCTTCAAGGTCCTATAATATTCATGTATTTTTTTTTCTACTTTTTATAAGTAATGTTTAAAACATAAAAGAAATAAAAAGAAATAAATAATTTGTTTTTTAAATAGAAAAAGTCTAGAATCATGCAACATATACTAGAAGTAGCTCTTTCGCCCAAAAAACATACCCTAATAACAATATATTATAAAAGGGTCCAAAAATTTTCCCCACATCATATCCAAGGAAAAAACTCTTGCAAATATGCACAAATAAATAAATTAGTCCTTTTAGCTTTAAAAAAATTATCAATGAAGCTTCTTAATTCAAAAACCAATACTTTGGTTTTTTGTCTACTATTGTTGACTCCTCTCATAAATAATTTAAAAATTTGTTTCATTTTTAACAAATGTCAAATTTGCTCATCAATTCATATATATATATATATATATATATATATTTATAAAAAAATGTTTGGGAAAAATAAATGAATAAAAAGAACGGAATAATTAGTTTTTTGAAATAGAAATGACTAATTAATTTTAATTAAATATTTACTTTTTATCTCTTTTTTCGTAAAAAAAAATAAAATAGAGAAGCTCAGTTAGGGACATATATTAAACATAATTAGAAATAGCAATTGAGGTAAGCAAATGATTAATTAGTGAACTGTAATTAATTCTTTGACAAAACAAATGTATTTTGAAATAGTTAAATAAAAAATAAAGACTTTATAGTTTCTGAATAGGATCAAAATCCTATTGTTGAAAAGAAAATGAGAGAGGGTGGTAGAAATAATATGACATACATTTCTTATGAATGCTAAAATGTCCAAATCTACTCTTTAAACATAGAATTTTAAACTTGATATCGAAAATTATAAATTAAGTTTTTTGAAAATCAATAAATTCTTATATTTCAAAAAAACTAATTTATTAGTTCCTATATTTAAATATACTTGTAATTTAGTCCATCTTTATTTTTCAATTTATTTTGATTTTTTTAGAACTAGTGGAAAAGAAAAGAAATAAGTAAAAAAATAGAAATATTATATAAGAAAATAAGATATTTTTGAAATAAAATAATATTAAATTGGCATGATAAACATTAATAATTAGTTTTTTAAATAGAGAAACTAATTAATTCATTTTTCTTAAATCAAATGGACTAATTTATAATTTATTCCTTGCCATCTCATTACTTTTTTTCTCAACCAAAATGAAAACTTTTGTTGTGAAGATACAATAATATATTTGTTTTTTCAATATCAACACTATATTTATTAGACAAAGATAATCATTTTCATTTTTCAAAAAAATCAAGAAACTATTTTTCATTATTGTTAGAAATAATCTTTATTTAGTAGATAATTAATTGATGTGTAAGCTTGAAAATAAGATAATTAAAGTTTTGTGATTGACAAATATAATATTATATTTCATAATTTTTCTTTTGGGTTAGCTTACACAACAGACTAGAAGAAAATCAGAATTGAGACAAATTCGGGTTCTATCCATGTCTGGAAACGGAATTCCAGACGGATTAGAGACGGAATTTTTGGTCTTTAAAACATCTAATCAAAGGCCTCACCTCAATTCGTTTTCTACTGTAGACGTGGAATATTCCTCTGTTTCAATATTATTAGATAACATATTAGGGATTTCATTTTAAAAAATAATTGATTCTCATAAAGTTCATTAAAATATATTAAGAGTTCAAATTCTCTTTGCATGGTAATTGGTACTAAAAAAAAAAATAATAATACAAGCAGAGATTCATGTTTGGGAAATCGAACCCGCCCATGTTTTTATTTCATTCCACTTATCTCATTTTTAAAGCACAGAAACCCTAAG
The DNA here is from genome assembly GCA_016808115.1 of Tetrastigma voinierianum. Taxonomy (NCBI): domain Eukaryota; kingdom Viridiplantae; phylum Streptophyta; class Magnoliopsida; order Vitales; family Vitaceae; genus Tetrastigma; species Tetrastigma voinierianum. The sequence goes on from JAEQBH010003030.1 coordinate 1,298,995, forward strand.
ACACCACACATTTCTCTTCCACTTCTACCGCTAACGTCTAGCCTCCTTCTTTCTCATTGCTTTTTTTCTTTCCCTGAGACTTCATATTTTGCTCAAATTCACTAGGGTTCGAGCGGTAGAGAACTCTAATTTTGATAACCATGGTGTGGTCAGGCTTCCCCAGTTTTCACTCTCCATCCTTAAGGCCAAAGTGACCCTCGAATCCAAGCTTGAAAAGGTATATTTTCAAATAGCCACGTTAAAATTGAGAAAATTCTGGTTCTGCATTGTTAGTACATATATACGTTGATTTCCCACCTCATTGCAATGCTACCCCTAGTAATCACCTTTAGGAAACCCCGCCTCACCTCACAAGCTCGCTCTAACGCCGACAGGATTCGCCTCGTCACCTCCAATCTAATTAAGGATTCAAGGTGACAAACCACGCCAGCTAGTTCAGGTTTTGCTCTTGCACCAATCTATATGAGGTTCCCTTTGCTCCCGCCGCCGACATTCATAGCAAAGTGTTCTCATTTTCTTTCCATCCGACATTCGTGTGATTCCTTAAACCCCGAAAATCATCTTGGCTTTGACTGTTCCAATCTATTCGTAAATGTCATTTATGGATGTTGAATTGCATTTTCAAGAACTCGCTTGTGTACAAATAATCCCTCAAGGCGTCATTGCAGCTGTTTTTCTTTTTCTCTTCCTTCAGAATAAATAGCTCTGGCTGTCAATCACAAGATATTACGTACATGCCATGCTCTTGCTGAAGCGGTGTAGACATTGCGAGCTAATCTTTGCAGGCCAAGGCTTAGAAATTATCTCACATTCCCCCTACTCTTCTAGTTCTCTCGAGCTTCCAAGCTTTTATCCTAGTCCGATTCTCTACATAGTTTGGACCTTTGGACAAATTATGAAAAGTAGTTGTGTTTATTACTTTATCTTTGTCTTTAGTGATGCCATGGAAAGATAATACTGGTGTTGATATCTACAATGAAGCTTATGGTAAGACATATAAGGTTTGAGGGACATTAGATGTTCATACCACATGTAGAATGCATATATTTCTTTTTACGCTCTTGTTTTTGTCTAAGGGATCTCAAAACTCAAAGCAGAGTATTGTTATGCATGACTTTTGGTAATTAATACACCAGGGAGAACAATCTCAATAAGTAGCTAATTGTTAATCTTGTAATTCTTCTAGATGCTTTGTATGGGTCATTTTCCCGGAGATATTCCTCGTTCTTGAAAAGACATCGATTCTTTGTTTTCCTTTCCTCAGCATCCTTGTAGATATCACTATTACAGTGCGCTGCTACCGGGGAATTTTAGAGAAAACTGAATGATAAAGAATGGAAAAGATACTATATTTTGAACTATTTGGACTCCGGGTCCACGACCACACATGTCCTTCAGTATCAATCGATTACAGATCTAGTTTCAACCAAGCTTCCCCTTGCTTAATACACTTCGTCGAATAATTGTTAGGGAAAAGAATGTTGTTTTGACCCATTCCAAGATTGATAAACCACCGCTACAAGATTTAAATTAAACACCCTTCTCCATATACCACAACCATATATTGATTTGCAAGAGTTCTGCTAGATTCTTCAAGTCACCCAATTAGTGCCAATAAATCAAGGCCCAAATATTGATATATTCTAACTAGTTGTGTCTCTAGCCCCATTAGTTCCATTAGCAGAGCTTTTACCTTAGAACACTTTTAACAAATTTAAAAAGTTGATATTCCATTACAAATGATGCACTCTTTAATGGGGTTTCATTGATTCCTTATTGATATACAATGATTAATTGATCAAAGTTCGTGCAAATCATGGACTATACTGCATATATTTGAAATTTTTGAAATGACTATCCAAATTTTTAACTTTGTTTCATTCTCTAGTAAAGACACAAAAATCATCAATTATTATCTTCATTTGTATGTTAGATTTTTCAGGATTATTTACTCAAGGAAAACACCATTCTTTCTTGTAATAAAGAATTATGCATAAAGAGCCAAATTGTGTTATGAAGGTTGTCATCTTTAATTACTTGATTGGTTGATTGAGTTATGATTGGTATGATTTTTGTTTATTTCGTAGGACGATGATTTGGTTAAAAGGAAGTGTGAGAGTAGTCCTGCAAATGTGTTTCTTTTTCTTTTTCCCGATGGTACTAATAGTTCTACGTCTAAGCTTTTTGGTCTATGCGATTATTTTAAAAGTAAAGTCTTTTTTATCGACATGATATGGTATTTGTAGGGTCAAAGGCCTAAGTTGTCTAAAGTCAAGCACAGGTATCCCATCAGACAATACCACTTAAAATTCTACGAGTATCAAGTTAGGTATTTATGCCTTTATTTTTATTTTGTCTCCGAAGAACATGGGGATGTGGGGAGAGCGTGGGACAAGAGGAGTGTCCCCAAACAAAGGTTAAATCTCCAAAGGCCCAAGCAAGACTGATCAAATAACCCCTGGTATCAGAGTTATAATGAGGGGGCCAAACAAGTCATTTCACAGGACATCAAGAAAGGAAACCTGGGTCTTCACATAGGGAGGAGGGTAGTCCAAAACCTAAGCCCTCATCAAGGAACGAACTGACATAAAGGCCAAAGCCCAAGACGCTTGGGAGCACAACATCGTCCATCTCCGAGAGAAATGCTGAGATCAAAAGAGGCACACGCGTGAAAAACAAATGTACAGAGAATCCAGCTTTGTTTCTCTCTTCGTTGTGGGAGTGAAGACACTGAGGGCGAAGAAAAGGAGCCTCAAGAAAAGATTCCAACAAAACGGCGGGGCAAAAAGAGATCAACATCAAAAGCACACAAGCCTGAGTGAGAGGAAAAGAAAGTAAAAAGGAAGACAAATCAAGAAAAGGGAAGATCATGGATCTGATCTCGCTCTCCCGTATAATCTCCAGAGAGAAACCTCTTCCTCTGGGCCTCAGGGTGGATGGTGAAGAAGATGTTTCTACTGTTGGGAGAATAAGAAGCAGTAGTTCCATAGTGCTGTGCATTTATAGCTGATCTACAAAATATGATCTCGGGCTCAACACCCAGGTGGAGAGGGAGTTCAAACCAGTATCTCACTACCTCAGTATTCCAGGGGAGACATCAACGAACTTGTGGCTGTGGTTGAAGAAGCTTTTGGATACACGCCAAGTGTGAGTGAGAGACTGCAAGGCATCGCCCTGGGAAAGCACGATAAGGTCATTCCTGCAGGAAGAATATCCTTGTTCCAAGAGCGTAAGAACCTTGGATCGGGCTAAGAGCTTCTACGGGCGGATCGTGGGTCGGGCTCCTATTGCTCCGGATCTCGATGGGCCGAATCCAAGTGCTCACTGATCATTCGACCGAGTGGGCTCAAGTCTACCTAGCAGCCCACCCCGTATCAGTTTTAACCTATTAGACACACATGGCCTTTAAGGCCAAGACTATGGAGTGAGCCTCCAGCCAAAACAAGGCCCTTTATTAAAGCCTCCTATGCCTTTTGAAGATAGAAGGTCTATTTCTAGAGATTCAAACATCGACGAGGAGGGGAACAAAGAACACAGCTGGGAAGAAGGCGAGATAAGAGAGGATCTAGCTCACGATGATGTTTACGTCTATATGAAAAGGTATGATGATAACCTCAACGACCAGTCTCCCTCTTCCCGATTCTCTGTTTTTGGCCACCCCTTGCTACCAGGGGGTTTTTCAGGCCTGGGGGGTACCACTGGGTACGAAGATCTGGAATTAATGAGGATGGAGGCAGATGATGGCAAGGAACAAGGTAGGGATTACGCATGAGCGACTAGAGTAGTAGGGAAGGTGGCCGGGGTAGATGGTCGAAGAATGGAGAAGGCAAAACACAAGCCTATAGAGTCCTGGACATACGACAGCTGGGAAAGTAGTTGCTTGGCTAAATTCAGCGAATTTCTAGGATTCCCAACCAAGGGGTTTGAGAAGGAGATTTTGGAATTATTGAGGAATTTAGTGGATTCACTAAAAAACGGTAAGGAGAAAGGAAACATGACAGTGTCAAAAAGCGAACGGGAACTAAGGAGACTGAAGAGCACCATTAATTATAACAGGAAGCAGACAAACAAAGGAGGATGGAGATATAAGGGGAATCTACAGATAAAGTTATTATGAAGATAAAAATTCTATCTTGGAACATAAGAAATGTGAATGATTCTGATAAAAGGAAAGTAATCAAGAAACTCGACAAACAAACAGGTGACCTAGTCCGCCAAGAAATCTAAGGTTCAAGAGATGGTGAACAATGATATGGTGCTGGTGGGTCATTTAACCGGACGCCCCGAACGCCGAGGGGTCCATGGGGTATTGGACAAAAGACATCGCATGGTGGACTCCATGGTCGGTAGTTTTCGCTTCTCAGCGACCAATGGTAGGATGGATTTCAATGGGCCTTTTCAGGGGTGTATGGCCTGGTTGAGAAGAATCTCAGAGAACTCTTTTGGGAGAAGCTTGGCTCGATCAAAGGTCTGTGGGAAGAAACCTGGTGTGTGGGAGGTGACTTCAATGCGATTATCTCTCCTGAAGAAAGATCTAAAGAGGGTAGGACTGACAATTCCATGAGAAGGTTTTCGACATCCCGAATGACTCTCAAATGAGAGATCTTCCGCTCTGGAGGGGAGGGCTCCTTACACCGCGGGTGGCTCCCACCGTAGATCAAAGTCCCGTCAGACATTTGTTGTCTCCGCCAATTGGGAGAGCTACTACCGCAGCGATGCGTAGTCATTCGCTCAAAGCGGCTCCCTCGACACGGCTCTATCCCGTTAGGATGCCAAATACGGAGTTAGAATGGGCCCGTTAGAATGGGCCCTTTCTTTCGCTTCGAATTGATGTATTGAAATATGCCAGACTAAAGAGATATCAAAGGGCGGTGGCAAATCTCCAGCCACTGGATCTTACACCCCCATCCTCTCCTCAGAAGCTAAAGGCCCCGAGAGGTATTCTCGGGCGATTCGAACAAAGATGTTTTCAAAGTGGAAACTAACAACTCAGATGGGGACATTCCAATCTGGGTCTCTAGATGCAAAGCTCGTAGTTTCCAAAGTGCACTCATCAAGTTTGGAAGACTAATCCTTCCGCTCGAGCTCACAAATTTTTCAAGCATTCTTTGATCTCTCCGTTGGAAATTTCGCTTGTCCATCGGTCCGGGATGATAGGTGGCCAAAACTCATAACATGCCTGATCCTATACCGTCATGAGTTTTGCAAATATTTTGTTTGCAAAATGGGCTCCCCATCACCACCGATGGCTCGTGGGTCCAAACCTGCCTCAAAATATTCTTTGCAAGAAACTCACAACCTGTATTAGCATCATTCCTCGATGTGCCACGCTTCCACCCACTGGGAGACGTGACCCATCGTTAGCAAAGATGTATAAATTTCAAATGATGGTGGAAAGGTCCCATAAAATCTATTCCCAAACATCAAAAAATTTGTATCACCATAATACCTTTTTAGGCATTTCATTCTCGTCGATATTTCCAAATCCTTTGTCATCGATCACACACTCACTCCACTCGCATAATCTCCGAAGATAAGTGGCCAATAAAACCCCGATCGGAGTATTCAGAGTCGTTTCTTCTCCGTAAAATGTCCTCCATATGGTGATGCATGGCATTCATTTAAATGTTGCCTTGTTCACCTCTCCGCACACATCTTCATTATCATGTCGCACCTCTCTCGACAATAGTGGCCATCCTAAATATAATATCTCACGTCGCCCGAAGTTTCCTCTTCCGCTGGTAGTCGAAGTTCGCTGCACAATCTACGTCGTATAATTCACAATATCAAAGATACTCATGGAAGTTGGAAGGAAACCTGAATAATCGGGCTTATCCGGGAAGTTCTCCGTTAATCTACATTTTCTTCATCATCAGCTTCTTTCTACTCTTGACAAGTGGTCACTTATCACATTATCACATCCTCATTCTTTATTTCCAAATCAAATCCTCGCAAATAAAGCAAAGACTCCACCTTATCAATCTCGGGCTTAGCTTCCTTTTCGACATCGTACTTGATCGGCCGCATGATCGCTGTGAATTACTACAATGGATCCTAAAATGTATCATTCCAAATTTTTCTTGCTACAAATACTATGGTTAGCATCTCTTTCGCTTGTTGAGTAGTTCTTCGTGGCTTCATTGAAGGTCTTACTAGCATAGTATATGGCCCCGAATACTTTCTTTCTTTGCCCCAACATTGCTCTATAGCAAAATCACTGCACTTCACATTATTTCAATCCTCGGGATTCCATCTCCTGCCCATTATAGGTGCTCAGACTAACTGGATCTTGATTTCATCGAAGATCCTTGCGTGGAGCCATCAAATCAACTCTGTATCCTTTTCCAAAGAATCTCGTGACAAGGGTCCGCTATTTTTGAAAAGTCTTTGATGAATCTCCCAGAAAATCCAAAGATGCCCAAGAAACTTCTTACTCCTTTTTATCGTGGTAGTGGGTGCAAGAGTCTCTGATAATGGATACTTGACTCCGATCAACTTAGTCTTAAAGAGCGGTAAATTTACGATCAAGAACAATATTCTTCATACCATAAAATGGCATTTTTCCCAATTCTGCTAGTCGCTTGTCTCGTATCTTGAAGCATCAAGCTTCGCATTGTTTAAAGACATCAAAGCTGGATCCATACACAAAGAAATCATCCATGAAAATTTCCATCACTTCTTCAACCAAATCCGAGAGGAACATGTACATCATGCACCTCTCGGAATGTAGCCGGAGCATTACATAACCCAAATTTAAGATCCTCTTCAAGGCAAAGGTACCATAAGGGCATGTGGAACGTGGTCTCTCTTTGATCTTCCGTGCAATAGCAATCTGATTGTATCCTCGAGTACCCATCCGTAAAACAAAAGTGAGGGTGTCCGCTAACCTATCCAACATCCGATCACGAAAGGCAAAAAGGAAAATGATCTTTTCTCGTCAGATTCAACTCTCGTAATCAATACATACCCTCCATCCCGTCACCGCTCTTGTTGGAATCAATTCATTTTTTTCATTTCGATCACAAGAAACCCCTTCTTCGGGAACCACATGAACTGGCCTCACCCAAGGACTATCCGAACAGAGATAAAACCAAAGATTCAACACCTGAGTACCTCCTTCGACTACTTCCTTCATCACCGGATTCAAATTTTCTCCGATGTTCTACGTATGGTTTTGAAGTCTCTTCAGCGTAATCTTATGCATGCAAACCGCCGGATCGATACCTTCATTTCAATGGACTAAGCTAGAGATTCCATGCTTCCTAATATTTTCAAAGAATCTTTGTTCTTCAGACTCACCGAGTCCTCGCTCGAAAATGATCACAGTTTTTTTCTTGGTAATTCTAAGTAGGCATACTTTAAAATGATATGGGCAACTCTTTCAAAACTAGACCTTCAGACTGTCTCTTTGATGAATTTCCTTTCACTATTTTCCCCATTATCTTTTCATTATTCAAGCTCAACACAGCTTTCTATAGCATGAAATCACGCATGGAAATCTCAGACAGACATCTTCAAAGATACCGGGAATTCATCTTTTTCATCGATAAAAACTCGAGGTTACAACTATCAAGCAAATCATGGTCGAAATAGAGATGTAATCAAATGGCATTGTAGCCTTCCTTTTCCCTGTCTATATTTTGCATACTTTTTAATAAAGTTAAACACAAGCAGCCTTCTTCTCCAACCCTTAAAATGAGAACTCCTTGCATGTCAATCAAGGTCATTCCAAGAGGCTAGGAATGGTCTTCCTAATAGTGTGGGTACTTGTGAATCTTCTTCCATGTCCACGATGAAGTCTACCTAGGAATACAAACTTCCCAACAAAGGACTAAATACATCTTCAATGGACCCTTCGTGTTTCACCATCGATCCGTCTCGCCATTTGAAGAGTAACAGCTGTGGGAATAAGCTCCCCAAACTAATTTCGCAACGTAAAGAGGCATCGATTGATACTAGCTCCCGAGTCATAGAGCTTCATGGAATTCCATTCCTCCAACAATACAAGGAATTGTGAAACTTCCGGCCTTCATCTCATCGGTAGTTCTTTTCGATTATCAGATCAAGTGGCAAAGTGAGATCTACTATTCCTTCTACTATTTTTCTTTTCGCTTCTCAAGATGTCCTTCGTGAATTTTGGTATAAAGTGGCATCTGGCTACTACTTCAAAGAAAGGTATACTAATCTCCAAATTTTCCGAAAGTTTCTTGGGCAAGAACTGCAACCATTCCTCCATCTTTGATTTCCGCAGTTTTTGTGGGAAATGGGACTGCGCTTGTTCCTGGATGTTCTTCTTTTCCTACTCCTTCCTTGTCATTCTCCAAAGGTCTCTTCCTTCGGTCTTGCTACTTTGTCACACCTTTTCTTTCCTCTTCTAACTCCTTCCCACTCCTCACCGCATGTACCATGCAATTTCTGTCTCCTTGTGTCACTGGGGAAGGCATCTTCTCCGACTTTGCAGGTTGCATACCGCTTCCTACTTGTGTCTCCAGATTCTTCAGGGATGCATTGGTAAGACTGAAAATTTGAGAATTTGTAGCAATCGGCTCTAATTCTCCAAATTTTGTTCATGGAGGTTCAATAAAATTTTTATTATCCCCCATAAACTCGCAAGATCTCTGCTCTCAAAAAGATGGGGCCCGACCTATATTCGTTTTATGTGCCTATTTCCCTTGCTCTCATGTCACGGAACTCGTGGTCGCGACACCCTCACGAGGGTTTCATTCCTCGCCTTTGGCCTCGAGAGAAGCCCCTCCACCATACGAGAAGTTCATGGTTCCCGAAAGGCCGGTGATAATGTGCCGGAAGGTTAGGATTGGGTTTTGAAATGGTAAGCTCTCGCTCACCTAAATAATTAAACCTCTTCAGATCATAAAGTTCTTCACATTCTCTCAAGACTTCTTCATTAACTCCCCTTTCAATTGTTCCTTGTATTTCATGAGCGGTGTGTGTCTTCCTTTCTTACTTGTCTAACTGCGGTATAATGGCATCCAACTTGGCCTCCATATCGGCCATCTTACCAAATTCTCCATGATCCCCTTTCTCTCATTTGTTTTCAAAGCTCGTAAGGAGTTTTCTATGTTACATTTAGCCGTATCTTCAATCGCTTTGCCTCTTCAAAGACTTTTCGCTTCAATGCTCCACAAACATGAAGCATCAATGATCCTTTGATATATCATTCAGGTACGATATACAATGTCCATCCGAGTCTTCGGGATCTATCCTATGCATCGACATCTTCTCAGCAACCGCTTGAATCTTTCCCAAGCTATACATGCTTTCATCTTCCCCATTGAACACAAATGATCTCCCCTCCTTCTTTCGTGGTTAGGCCGGGGGAAAAAGAATCTACCTAAGTAGCTCTCAGACCAACTCCTCCCAAGTACTCAATGGTAACTATAAGTGGTAAATGATTCATACCATGTAAATGCTGTATCTCTTAGGAGAATGGGAATAGATGCGCTTATGATTCTCCGGTCTCACCCCATTCAAATTTTAATAAGATTAGCCATCCCGAGAATCTTCCTGTGCTCGCTTCGATCTTCGCTGGGGTGACCAAGAACCGATGTCGCTGACCATTGTAATCGCAGTCGGGCTCAATTCAAAATTTATTGCGCGATCAACCGCAGTCGGCTTGGACGTCGAGCATTCTTCCCTGTGATAATCGGGTCTCCGGTAAACTCCATCATCAAGATCGGAGGCCTCTAGCTCCTTCTATATGCGTATCAACCCGATCCCGCCTTCTCTCCCCGTCATGGCCGAAGTCACTTCTCGGGTCTTTCTGCTTCGAAATAGCCCTTTCTATTTCGTGTCACTGAACCGGGACTCTGTTCCGTTTCTATGCATCAAAGTTTTTCCGAAGCAAAACACACTCCCATTAATAGGATTAGTAAACTATCAAAAATATTCAATGCTCTGCTAAAAGTTATGGGCTACAAGAGTCACCGTCAAACGCTATTTTTGTTCTTTTTCTTTAAAAATGTCCAAATTTAGTATTTCCTTCTTCTTATCCGAATATTGATTACAAAATCCTCTCGATCCCCGGCAACTACCCAAAAACTCACTGACGTACCAAAGAATTACATAAATTTATGATACTATTACCAAAGGACTATCACCTAGGTCCCCAGAATCTGCCACAAAAAACTTGTCGACCAAATCCAAAACACATTATTACAAATTTATGACACTATTACCAAAGGACTATTGTCTAGTCCCCGGCAACGGCGCCAAAAACTTGTTGACATTATACTATATAAACCACAAATCCTTATAAATCATTTTCAAAATTTGGTTTTGTCTGATATTCTCGCAAGTGCATGTGCCGACAAGTAATAAAATGGATTTAAGTTCAGATATCCATCCTACAGAGATCTCAAGAATTTTAAATCAACTACTCCCGACTACTCAATTTCCATACTATCTGGGACTACAAATGATAAGAGGGATCCAAAGATTAAGGTAGCCGGAAAATTAAACTAACAAAAAGAAAATAATCGAACTATCCAAATAAATCGGAAGATAAAAGAATAAAGAATAATTAAGAAAATAAATGGAAACAGAGAAGTTATCTTTTGGAGTGACCATCAAGAATATCATATAGTGAAGTATCAATTCCCGAGTTACCACTAATAAAATTTCTTGATCATTTCTGTGCTTTAAATCATTCAAGGCGTTTTTAGGCAATATAAATTGGATCTCTCCACACTCCACATTTCATTATCTAATTTTGACTCGATTCCTCTCAATACAGGGAATGAGATAACTACTTTAAAAGGGATTTCCTTAATCCGGTATTTTCTTTTCAGAATACTTCATACCCATTTTACTGACCAAACTTAAATTCTCCTAGTTATCTACAAGGCGATATACACCCTGTGTTTCTTCTTCCTCAAATTAGAATAGATCACCCTCTCCTTGATTAGATCTCAATGAACACTGGATCGGGTCTCACTATCCGAATTGAGGAACTCTTTGCTTGTTTAAATTGATAACTCGTTCAACTCGTTCTTGATTTCAAGTAAGAAGAAGATTTATCTAAGTAAACTTACAAAGCTCAGCAGATCTCAAATAGCAGGTGAATATACCTTCAAAGAAATTTTCATAACTCCCAGGAATGTCTTCTCTGTGTCACTCAGAGGACCTACTTGAAATCAGAGCAATGACACAAATCTTAACGGGTATAAGAAACTGCTATTCAGATCCAGAAAACATTTAACCTAAAATCGAGTAATTCACAAATCGAAATTCATGTCATTGAAACGACTAGCAGAAAGATAATTTCGACTACAATATTTACTTCCAATGGAAGCTAGGTCTCACACTGACTACACTTACAAAGATTCTCTCGATCATAAGAATATCAGATTTAAACTGAAAAGCCGACCTGTAAATTTGTCTCGAATCTCAACATTCCGTAGTAATTTAGTAAGAATTGACTCGTGATTCACTTTAGCTCTAAACGAAACATCCACCTTAAAATAAAAGAGAAAAACTGCAAAGATAAATCTAATTCTAATCTAATCTATCAACATTGAAGAAAAAAATAAAAGAAAAGAAAAGAAAAGAAAGAAAACTAAGAAAATGAGCCTTTCAAATATCCGTACTTCCCTTGGCCCGCGTCACAAGCTACTTTAATGAGCCGGATAGGCCGCGTATGATAGGGTTCCTCAATCGGGCCCTAATCCCAACGTGAGCCTCGCCGTGGATTTTAGGAGATCTGTGCCTAAGTCACCGCTCAAGTCGACTTCAGCTTTCTCTTGTTGTGACATCATCGATGTCGCCGACATCAATTCACGCCGCGACATCAACTTACCATGTAAGCTCGATTTGGTCATTCTCATGTCGCGACATCAATATCTTGCCGCGACATCTTCTCACGCCGCGTGTTTCCAATTGTTCTTCTCCCGGCTGTCGCGACCGCCGATGTCTTGGCCGCTGACCTCACTTTGCGAAGCTTCAACCTTCAACCGAGAGCAGTCTCGTGGTCGCTGATTTCGATCCTACGCCGCTTACATCGCCTTAGTTCTCCGGGCTTTCAATCAACAGCTCGATGTCGCGACCGATCCCACGTCGCAAGCATCAACTTAAGTCATCGGTAGTTTTTAACTTGTTCTGGATGTCGACATCAACTTCTCGTCGCGGATATCACCATGCCCTACAAGTCCTTTAAATCGCTCGCTCCGATGTCGCGATCGCGATCTCACGCGACTCGATTCATGACTGTAGCTTCAACCATGGTCTCTCGGCGCTCCACTCGATCTCACGTCGCGACCCCACCATTTCTTACGCCTTCTCCCGAGCAGCCATGTCGCGACTTATAACTTGTTATCCATGTCGCGACCTACATCGGGATTTCCTTCGACTTCCCGATGTCATGACTTGCTGACTCGGATCGTGTAAACCCCAAAACCCATCAATGACTCACCATTTCTTCTTTCATTCTCCGCTTCCGCCAATCGACCGCACTTTTATTCCACTTATTTCTGCATTTTCTAACGCTTTTTCTTCTTTCTTCCATTCTACCTGCTAATAACAGATGGGTGAGTTTCTTCATATTTCTGCAAAGTAATTGTCTCTTTTTATATGAAAATTAAGCAGAAAAATGGACTAAAAATAGATGACTTTAAGCTCATCAATATACAGAGTCCCATTTACTTATACATGTACAATTTCTATTACAAAACATCGTGAGGATTATGGAAGCTACTGTGAGCACCTATCTCCGAGTCGGCCTGGGCTTACGATGTGGGATGTCCTGGTCCCTCTAGCCTCCTCTCTGGGTACTTCCATACCTGGACAACACCCGTAAGCAAACTTTACGCTTTAGGTGGGAATATAAGCATGGACAACCTACCAATGGCGATCACATGTTTATACATATGCTCTCTTCTATATCTATACATATTTCTATAACTTTAATTCCTTATCATCTTATATTCCTAATAAGATGTCAATCTTTTCCTCGTTACATGTTTTATGTCTTTTCATCTTCGCTCTATGATTTATTGCATTCTATGTACTATTACATATATCATTTCTATCATGTACTTTATATTATGTTCCTTCCATGTAGTGGCCATACGCCCATGCTATACTATTCATTTCTTACATATTGTTTTATCATATTTTCTTACACATCTTGTCTTCATTAAGATACTTTGCATTTGTGTTTTCTATATATCTATATTCATGTAATCGTCTATCGATATATTGTTTTCCCTGCTATACTTTCTATTCTTCTCACTTTCATATTTGTACTATCGTATACTTTCATGTTATATGCGCTCTGATTCAGATTTTCATATCCCCTACATTCCAGATTATCTTATATACTCATATACATTTGTATACATTCTATTCCCATCTATCATATACTCAGGCTTTCGTATACTTTCAGATTTTCAGGTTCATATACTTATTTTCATATCAATTTATATTGTACTTGTTCTTATGGATCAGATACTTTCGTATGGTACTAACAAGGCTATGCTTCTATATCATATCATATCATATAATTTTCATATACATTTTCAGGTATATACTTTTCTATTTTCTTTTATATTCATGTCTCGCAAATACCTTGTAGCTTATCTGAAATAATCAAGTGTACTCAAGGTATTTATCACCGACGAGATGTTGATCTCGCCTGTAGTGACTTTTCTGGGGCTGCTCGTGATCCAAACGGATCTATGCTGGTCACTCAAACTGGCCTCGAGATCCGTCATATCCTCACGCAAATAATCGATCTTCCTCAGGCATGCCTATCTATCCCTCTACTCGTGTCTCCCCAAGGCATAACCACTTTATTACGCTTTATAAAAATTTCCATCTCATAAGCATGAATAATTATCACATCAGATCGCTTATGCAATATATACTATCATTACTTTAATCTATATCTGCTCATATCCTCAGAAATTTCATATTACTTGCCTTTATATTTCTCTATAATACATATATCTGTATCTTTTCTATCATTTAATTATTTATCATATATCATGAATGCATCTATGCACTCTTTGTATTTATATATTCGTATATATCATTATCTATTCTATCCCTTTATATCATTTACATGACTATATCCCTTACACGCTTTCTATCATGATTTAGCTATTCTTGTACTTTCTATATTCCTATCATGTATGATTTTATCTTATCATATATTCATATATGTACCTATCATTCATGTAATTTGTACTCATTAATTGCTTTGTCATCTTTTACTTCTCTCTATCGTCTACATTTCAAGCATTTCTATCATTTGTTCTTGTGCATGTCTCTATCTATTCATTTAGGTATATCTATCATATATTCATATCATATAATCCTATATTCATATTATATTCATATATTCTATTTCATGAATCTACTTTACTTAAAATCGAATCATTCCACCTGATTATCCAAACTAAAGTTATGGCATTTTCATGCCAAACTAGTCAATTTACCGATATTACACTTGGGACAGTTTTTAATACTCATTTTCCAGTGTCTTAACTCCATATTTGACACTTGTTCTTTGTACTCTTTTAAAGCTAAGGTGCTAAGGGTTCTTCTCCAACTGGAATCACCCAATTCGGAGCACCGAAACTCAAGATATAACCTAAACACCCGGGACTACTCTATGTTCAAAACAACTGCACCTGGCTTGAATTGCAGCCCCCACTCGAGTGAATTTACGGGCCACTTAGAGTCGACCTGACGGCGTCTATTTCCTGATGCCTTGGTTCCTCCTGAAGTCTAGTTTAATTATTCACTTGAATAACTCAAATCGGATAATAAATGAGCAAGTTATGGCTAAAATACGAACATTGGTCAAAATAGAGCAGGGTGTACCTCTAAGATAGAAATTCTCCTCGACCTCGACGCAGAGACAGTTGACTAAAATCGACTGTATTCCAACCGTAATTTACCACTGCTCTAAGACTGCACAGTCTTCAGGAATGACCAGAAATGGTGGTTTTCTCCCATTTTTCCATATTTTACTACCCAAATCAACTCTATTCTTATCTTACACCAAAAACCTATCATGAATTCCTCCCAAAACAAATATAATATGGGTTATAACCCATACACAAACCAAATACAAAGATTTGTTAGGGTTTGTTCTAAACCCTAACTCAATTACTTGCAATTTAACATGAATCCATCCTCAAAAGGAGGATTTCATACTCATCTTGTGCCATTTAGAGTTTTACCAACCCTACTTTCAATAAATCTTTGGTTAGGATGAAATCCTAACAAACCCTAGGTTTGTGGCTCATAAAAATCCCTAGAAACCCATACAAAACCATAAGATCCTTGCTTTCCATGTAAAATCTATACCAAAAATCATAGAATCCATACCTTTTTTTATCTTCCTCTCTTCTTCTTTTCTCTTCTTCTTCTTCTCTTCTTCTTCTTCCTCCTCTTCTTCTCTCTTTTCCTCTTCTCTCTACGGTTTGGTCTCTCAAAAATGAGAGACCAATTGCTCTTATCCATGTTTTGTTAAGGCCATGTTTGGCCAAGACAATAAAAACCCATTTTTGGCTTCTTTTCCCATTTTTGCATTTAGGTCCCTTCTCTCTTTATTAATCTCAATCTAACTTATACATATTATACTTTGGCATCCCATTTTTACTCAAATTCCATAATTACATATAATCTTATTGTTTTATGCCTTTTATGTCCTCAAGTGGTAAATGACCACTTTACTCTTGTCTCTAATATTCATTTCGGGTCTCTTATTTTATTTCCAAAAAATTCCATTTAACTTTTAATATACCCTAAACAAGTTCGAAAAATGCTAGGGTATTTTTCGGGTGTTACAAGAACTGACTTCAAACGGGGTCTCGCGGAGGATATCTCAAGACAAAAATCCAGAGAGACTCAAGCAAAGGAAGGGGACAGAACACGGTTCTTCCACAGACTAGCTTAATGCCCACAGGAGAAGAAATTATGTTAAAAGTATTAGCATCAATGGCAGAAAGCTAGAAAATGAGGTTGAGATAAAGGATGGTGTAGTGGTTGCCTTCCAAAATTTGTTTTTCTGGCCTAGCTAAATGGAGTCCTCTCCCCGATTTGAAATTAATAGATCACCAGCGAAGCCGTGAGGCCTTATGAAAGTTTCTCAAAGAGGAAGAAATTTGACTGCTATTTCGAACTTAACAAAGGATAAGGCTCCCATCACAGATGATTCCCAATAGCATTCTCGGATTTTTAAATGAGTTCATAGTTAAGAAGGTCCTAGGTTTTTTCAGGGAGTTTCATGAACAGTGCAGATTTGTTAAAAATCTGAATGCAATGTTTTTGGTGTTGATTCCTAAGAAACAGGTTGTAGAGGACTTCAAGGATTTAAGGTCAATAAGCCTTGTGGGAGGATTATACAAGATTCTGACCAAAGTTTTAGCTAACAGAATTAAGAGGGTCTTGGATAAGGTCATATCTAAGTCTCAAAATGCTTTTATAAATGGACGACAGATTTTGGATGTAGTGTTGATTGCTAATGAACTAGTGGACTCAACCATGAGAAGGAAGGAAAAAGGAATGGTCTACAAGCTAGATATTGAGAAAGCTTACGATAGTATCAGCAGGGAGTTCCTATACTCAAGTCAGCGACACGGATTCAGAAATCGATGGTCGAGCCGATAAATGGTGCATTTCCACAACCTCCTTTTCTTTTCTTGGCTCTCATCAATCTGATTCCTAAATGGGTCGTCTAAGCTCTATGGATCGAGATGTGGCGACCCCCTTCTCCTTATCTCTCAGGTTCTGAATGGAAGCTCAGTCATGAATAAACCGTGGTGGAAGGAAATTATCTTTCCGTAGCAGGATTATAGTCGAGAGGTGAGATCCGGTTATTTCTCACCTCCTTCACGCACTATACGCTTTATTTTCTAAGGCATAATAAAGAGCAAATAGCGCATCTAAGCCGGATTTTGATGTGGTTCAAGCGTTATCGGTTTCTGAAAAACTAACTTAAACAAGAGCCAACCATCCCAATTGGCATAAAGTGGATAACGGAGGAGTTGGTCTGCAGTTGGGGTGCAAGCTTGATCCTTCCCTGTGCCCTACCCGACTTCAGGCACCAAACATAAGGCTCAAGTAATGGACTCGATCAAGAGAGATTCCGAAAGAGGTTAGCATCTTGAAGACATGATATTTCTAAGGGAGGACGCGCTACGCTCATTCGCAGCACCTTGTCCAGTCTTCCAATTTATTACCTTTCTCTCT
The DNA here is from genome assembly GCA_016808115.1 of Tetrastigma voinierianum. Taxonomy (NCBI): domain Eukaryota; kingdom Viridiplantae; phylum Streptophyta; class Magnoliopsida; order Vitales; family Vitaceae; genus Tetrastigma; species Tetrastigma voinierianum. The sequence continues at coordinate 1,316,212 of JAEQBH010003030.1, forward strand.
TCCGTATGCCTCAAAAAGTGTGTGCCAAATTGGAAAGGATCCAAAGGCAGTTTCTCTGGGGAGGGAGCGATCATGATAAGAAAATTTCTTTGGTGAGATGGGCCACAGTGTGCACTGATAAGTGCAAAGGTGGCATCGGGATTAAAAGCTTCTCTAACATGAATAAGGCTTTGCTTAGCAAATGGAGTTGGTGGTTTGCCAATGGATAGGAACTCATTGAGAAGGTTATATGTTGTAAATTTGGCGAATCATTTGGAGGTTGGCATACATGCATCCGTGAGGCGCATGGGATTCAGTTTTTCCGTAACCTGTCTTTTGCCCAAGGGATGGAAGAAGGATCAACTGAAAGATGTTTGTGCGGAGGGAGGAAGGCCAGGTGCTAGGTTTCCTCCTTAATTTGGCTCTTAATAAGGAGGCCAAGGTCGCAGATATTCGGATAATGGCGACTTGTGGCCGATCGGGTCCTCAACCTTCCTAAGACTTCAACGACCTGGGAGATTGAAGAGATGGGTAAGATTCCTACAAATTCCTCCATGACAAATTTTTCAGCCAACTATTGAAGATATGCTCTTATTGAAGGGAAGTTAAGGCAAAGTTTCAAGAAAGGCCATGTATAAAGTTACTTATATCTCCCGCTTTTGATTTCCTTTATCGTTGATTTGGAACCAACAACTCTCCAAAATTGCATCTTTACTTCTGGAAGCAAGATGGGCAAAGTGCTCACTTTAGATAATCTCAAACGCCGAGGAATGGCTTTCGCAAACAGATGCTTTCTGTGTGAGGAGGACGAGGAGACCATAGACCACTTGCTGATCCACTACAAAAGTGCTAAATGTCATGACTTGCTGGCTTAATCATTGATTAATGTGTGTTTCCCTCTCTCGGTCCTTCACACCCTTTTAGCTTGGAAAGGATTGCCGTGGGTATAGCTGAAAAAAATATGGATGTGCTGTTCTTGTGTCCTGCTGACTCTCCGTGTTGTAAACAGTTGGCGTTCAAGAACAGTCACTCTCAAATTTAAAAGGATTAAAATTAACTTTGTCTCCAATTTGTGTAATTGGCTAACTTGTATAGCAAGGATACTGTTTTAGATTTCCCTCACGCATTTTGGGGTGTAGGTAGGGTTTAGGGTTTTTTTTCATGTCTTTTGTGTGTTGGCTTCCTTTTGTCCACGTCCTGTGTACTTCTTGGAAATTTCCATTTTATATACTTGCTTTTTACTGATCAAAAAAAAAATAATGATTATAGATGTATATTTGAAATCATCTACATTTCTATGTTTATAGATGGCGATCTTGATGTGTGATTCTATAGGAGCACTCTCTTTTTCTTGCTTTTAGCGTCCGACCAAAGGACTTGGCCGCCCCAAAATTATTACTGTTGTAGAAATATTTCTCCTCCAATTGTAATTAATTTGCTTGCACCTGGATAATACTTGAGTTCCATAAGTGTACTAATTAAATCATAACTATGGAGTCAACAATTTCTTATAATTGCTTTTGTATTAATAAATACTTTTGATTGGTCATAGATAAACAACTTTAGTTTTGTGGTTGTGCATTTCATTACTTTTTTATTAAAATAAAATATAGTTTTAATGATGGTAATTTCTATGCTTATAATGTAATTAACAAGAAAGTAATTTTTATCACAGGTTGCTATCCCATGAAGAATGCTCATAGAAAGCCACCAAGATTTTTAAGGAGCAACTTCACAAGGACGAATATATTTGGAAGAATGTTCCTGAGGACACTAAGAATTTGTGGTTTGATTAGTAGTTAGTATATTGAATTTAGTACATTTGACATTAATATTACTATTTTGTTATCTACGTGTACTATTGATTTTATAATTAATGAAAAATATAGTGTTTCAACTTATTTAATGATATCTATTAATTTAATTCTTAAATCTAGAACTTTATGATTACATATAATTGAAATTTTCAGTCATAATAGGTTCAATTAGTAATAAAAGCTAAAACTTTGTACATTGAAAATTGGCTGGCATCTCTGATAGTTAGGGACAAAAAATTCAATCTACGTCAGTCTCTAATTAGAGGCGGTTGAGACGGAATCAAATCGAGTCTCTAATTAGAATGGAATTCTATTAAATCTCATTGGGATGGAATAAATTAATCTCTGATCTTGTCTCTAATTAGAAGCGAGATGAGCAGAATTAAGATCACAGAGCGCGTTTTAAAGACCGAAAATTTCGTCTCTAATCCGTCCGGAATTCCGTTTCCATACGGATTAGAAACCAAATTGTCCGTCTCTAATTCCGATTTTTCTTGTAGTGAAAGAACATTGATCATTGTTTCGCTTCAACATTACTAAATGAAGATTAATATGGGCGCTCTTCTAATTTTGCGGATAGGAATTTGACATGTCTCTTTATTTTAAGTCTAATGGGGCATTTGCGTTTTTTACTTAATGTTGAATATAACTTTTATTTAGATCAATATTGAATAAAGCTTAATAATATTAAGTATGGAGTTATTTATTTTTTTAATATTGTATTTCTATAAAGTATTTAGTTGTTTGCTTTTTATATGCTTAAAATCAACATCATAAATATATTAAGAAAAATAATTTATGTCAATACTTGTTTATGTAATGATGACATAACTTTATTATTATTATGATAAAATGAAAAATATTTGTATAATATATGTATAACATATTTATAAAAATTAAAAAGATAAAATTATTATGATAAATAATCTATTATTATCATTCCTACAAAAAATAACTATTATATTTATTTTATATAATTAAAATAGAATATATATATATATATATATATATATATATATATAAATGGTTGGTAGCAATTAAAAAAACTCTAGTATCATTTTCTCTCAATTTTTTCTCTATTGGCCTTTTTTATTTAAGCATGGGTAATTTTGTCATGTTTATTTCGTCCTCTTTACACCTTTTCCATCATTAATTTCTCAATGGTTATTCCATAGATCTACCTTTTTTTGTTTTTGTGATTTAGTCGCCATGTAGTGCGCGTGTGATTGTTATCATGATGCTGGTGGTGTATTCGTCTTGGTGCGGTGGATGGTTGTGTTGTCTTGATATGATATTTTGGTTTTCGTCGTCCTAGTGCGACCTTTATTTATGTTTGGATGATTCAAACAGACAATATATGATCAGAGACAATAAATTCATCGGTGGTTTGTCGATATGCTGTTTGGGTCGAGTGTACCATAAGTGCGATATCAATACTCAAATGTGTAGGCTACGACTATCGATGTATAGAGGCTTTGAATCGATTAAGTTATCTTTATTAACAGATGATGTTTAAGTCGCTTTTATAGTTTTTAGCGATTTTGATTCTATGTGTCTATCGATGTATCGTTAATTTGAATCAATGAAATTATTTTTTCTCTTCAAAAAAATAGAATATATAAAATTAATCATAGATTGATGAAAACAAACTTAAATTATTTGTGTTTTTAAAATATTAAGGTGTCTTTAAAATATTTTGTGTAGATTCTAAAATATTGCTTTTTCTATTTAGAAGAAAATTTTTAAAAAATAGAAATAAGTTATGCAAAAAATAATAATAATAAACTATCTAAAGTCTGAAAATAAATTGCTTTCAGGAAAAAAATAAAAATAAAATAAAAACAAAAAAACAACAAACAAATGTCCCCTAACTCTATATTAAACTTGTATCGATAATCCATCATCAAGCTCAAAACATTATTTGCCTTGACATTAAATGGAATTATCGCATAACTTAGTGATAGAATGCTCATAGTTAAAATGAGCGGCTGTGTAAAGTGGAGTCGGCTGAGTCTAGTGTAGACAATTCTTGCTACCTTGAAATACAGAATATTAAAAAGGGAAAAAAGTGCAAAAAAAAAACCCTAGTGTTGTGATGTACCACACTGGAACCTTTTTTTCGATTACAAGAAATTTCCTGCAGGTTCTTTGTATGCTCTAAAATTAGCGCTGAGTCGTGTTATTAAAGTAGTGAACGATGTTAAATTGACTAAGTGTTGTATTATCAAATCAAGTAACCTTTGTGAGGTACCTTCTCCTCTCTCTCTCCCATCTTCTCTCTCTTCTCTTTTCTCTCTTCTCTCTCCCTCACGGTTGGACACATACCCCCACCCAACAACAGCTGCCCAAACCTTTTTTTGGGGTACGGGACATCTTTAGACAGAAAAAAAGTTTCAAGTGTAAATAGGATATCAGGTACAACACTTGGGGCGTTTTTTATACATTTTCCCATTAAAAAAAACATTACTAAATGGATGCCCTTCTAGTTTTGCCGCCAACCCGTGTTTGGGTCAAGAAATAGGAGCTTGGCCTGTCTCTTTATTTTGGCCCAACTGTATATTTGGAAAACAAGTAATTCCAATTACCATCCAAATGGCCAAATGTGGCCAATTTGGTATTCAAATCATCACCCCCAATATCCACCAAGTGAGAAGCCTTCACATAATTATGGGCAGCCCAAGTAAGGCTTGGGCCTGGAGGCCTTGCTTTGGGTTGGGTCGAAACAATGTGACACAATTTAATCTGATCGAGTTGCAGTCCTACCCCACCCAATAGTTGAGAGTCATAGACTGGGCCCATTCCGTTTCTGGACCCATACCCTATCTTTTTCTAAATCTTAAACCATTTTGTTTATTAGAGCACATCAATTAAAATTTTAATATTCTAATAGGGAGGGATATCAAAATAATTAAAGAACTCTTACTATTTCTTTTATTTATAGACCCAACTTAATTTAGGGCATGTTTGGTTCAGCTGGTAGTTGATAGCTAATGTAGGTAGCTAATAGCTATTGCAAGTAGCTATAGCTGATATAGGTAGTTGAACTGATTATAAATTATTATTTGGTAAAGTAGTTGATCGAAAGTCAATTTACCTATATAAACATGATAGAGTAATATAAAAATAATGCACATATGTATAGAAAAAGCAACCAAAAATTAAAAAAAATAAAAAAGACAAACATTACCTTAAGTTCTAAAGGTTTTTTACACATGATTGCAGTTGCAATATTAAATAATATTTATTAAAAGAATTTGGAACATAGATAATATTTAGACGATATTCTATGAATATAAAGATTTATTAAGAATATTTGCTTTCTGTTTTTCGTCATACTTAAAAAAATAGTAAAAAAAAAATCCATTTATAATAAAATAAAAATACTTACACTAGGATTTAAATTAATAAGAAAATTAACGAATTTTAATTACCATAATAAAGCCTAAAATATCTTTAACTAATAAAAAATTAGCAAATTTTAATTACCATAAAGCTTAAAATATCCTATAATCTTTAATATTCCTTAAATTCAAATTTTAAATAAAAACTATCCTTGAAAAATATTTTTCTATGAAATCAAGTGAAAGATCATGTAAAATTTACATTTATAGTTTAATAAGTAATGAGAATCATCAATAATTTAAAATACTTAAAATATTTTTTTTTCTTAAGTTTTCAAGATAGTGAATTATTTTACATTAATAAGAAAAGAATGATAAAAAAAAAAGAAATATAATTTTGATATTTTAATAAGAAGGTTTCTTATCCAACATAATGAAATTTATTAATGTGAGTTGCAATCTTTGCCAAAAACAACTTCTATTAAAAGAACTTATCGAGATGTTTAGTTCATTTTCCCCACAAAAACCTTTTATCATATTCCTTGATCCTCAAATTGGGAGAGTATCATAGTTTCACGCAATTTACATTCTCAACGAGCAATAAATAATTTGCCAGCAAGGTATACTACTATATTTGGTAATGGTACTTAAGTTACTTTCTTTCCTCATCTTGATAAATGCTAAAATAACATAAATACTTAGGTAGGTGTCATAAGAAAGGTATATAATAAAGTATGCTATTATAATCTACAATGTTGTGACATTCATTAGTTGCCTAAATTTTCCTTTTATAAAAAAATTAATTGAATAATATCAAAATTCAAACATATGCTTTTAGAATCAAATTTTTTAGATTACTTGTCAATTTAAAACTAAAATTGTAACTCCTAAGTTATGCTTTTTGTATGCTTACACTTTTATCATTGTCTCTCCTATCCATCTTTGCCTTTATTTTCTTGATTCACCCCTTCCATACGTTCCTTTCTTTTCTTTTCTTTTCTTTTCTTTTCTTTTCTAACCATGAATAAAGAAAAAAAAAAAGCAGAATTAACAGAAGAATTTTGAAAAGTAAAGTAAAAACTTTTCATATTAGAATTGAGAATATCTTCATTTTTCATAAAATAAAGGAATTTGTAACTGATGATATTTTGATCGAAGTGGGATTTGGAAGGCTTGTGACTATTGAGTCTGGTGCTAACTCTTTGAATGTGGGTTCCTCTGCAGCTGCAAAGCAGGAAGATGGAAAATGAATTTCTGCGGTGCCTGCCCTGATCTTTAAGTCGATTTCCGATTGAAAGAATATCAGCCGTTAGGGAATGAAGTTTTGTGTCTTGCTTCGGAAGAATTAGGCTTGTATTTATAGTGAGTGTTTTTCCAGTTTGATGGGTAATCTGGAACTATTCTTGGATGGGGGATTTTTTGCTTTTGCTCCGATTTTATTTGATTAATAAGGGATAATTAACGATTATTAGGAATTATTATTTCCTTATTGGTGGAAGTTAGATTCGATTTATAGGATGTAGAACTGCTTTGGGGGAACTTCGCGTTATGGTCCTTGGAGGATGGGCGCTCAGTTTGGAGCTGTGTGTCGGAGTGGGACCGTCTTTACGGGGCTTCTTATTAGTCTTCTTACAAATCAGCATTCTCAGACACTGAGGGGGTGGAGTCTGCGCGTCTCTTTTGGCCACAGTGGTCAACATTATAAATATGAAGAAAATGAGATAGAAATAGCAAATCTGACCAACTGGTTATCACATGATATTATCACTGTTTTTTAGACTCTGATAGCTTTTATTGATTAGCTAATTTGATTTTGATCTTTTACTTCAAGAAAATGTTCCCGATAATGTTGAGTTAGTCGTACGTCTGAAGCTTTTGCACTTTCAGTCTCTACAGGTAATGTTGGACACTATATAAAAAAAATAAAAAAATCTAGAAAGGAAAGTAGGCTAAAATGTGAGAATCTTGGTGGGACTAAAACCTAGAGTGATAACAGAAAGTGGGGTTTGGCCTATGTTATTAGTTTGTTACCAATCCAAACTTTTCCAGCTGTTTGGAAAGCACAGCTGTCTGAACCCAGAGAGAGACTTTTCACTGGTTGGCCAATATCTTTATGTTCTCATACCCAACAAAACTTTAAAACTGCATTTTAGGGACCGACCTCAGATACAAACCAACCATACTTGATATGTGGGATCACCTTCTTCAACTTCTAGGACAAGTGGGTTTTTTCTTTTTTCTTTTTTCTTTTTTCTTTTTTTATTTATTTTTTTTATATTTTTTCATTTTGACTTTATATTTTTATTAAACATCCATTTTCTAATCCACAAATGCATGATTCATGATCTTATTAATTCACTTTTCTTATATAGTATTTAAATGTTAGGATTTGACTTTTTAGAAATCTAAATATAAGTATATAAGGGCGAACTCAAATGATAAAAGAATGGGATGAACATACCTAAGACTCATGAGAATCCAGAATAGAGTACCATAATGTAAAATACAAGTGAATAAATGTAAAAAAAAATCTAAATACAAGAATATTTATTTTTATAGTGTATTTTATTTCATATCTTATAAAAGTTTCAGGATACCAAAATTACCCTTTACAGATTCTGACTTTAACTTTAATTTTTTTGACATGGCTCCAAGAGGTTTCAGTCATTCCATACAAGATACAACTAGTAGCATGTCCCTTTGCACACATGGCTATCTTTATCTTATAGTCAAAGATATGGTGAGCATGGTGTCAAATCATGAACCCTAAGGTTTATCTTAATTCATTGTAAATGTTCCATTTGTTGCACCAATCCATCAGTAGTTCCAATTCCCTCCAAACATGTGATAGGTACTATGAGTAGATGTGTAAGTATGATGTAAATTAGGGTTGGCACCAACTTGTCTACACCTCTCAACTAATTATAAGGAGTCTTAAGATTTAAAGGGACTCAATAAGATATTTAAGTTACACCCATGTGGGTAGATTAGTGTTTGAACAAATTTATATACACCTTGACTAATTTTAAGGGGTATTAAAATTAATGATCGAATTAATGCTCTAATAATCTTAAAGGGGCTCTTGGTAGAAGAAAATGGAAGCTTTTTGTAGAGCTTGGTTTGAATTGAAGGGGAATTAAATTATGGAGGAAGCTCCTAAATTATGAAAGTGAAAAAGGAAAGGGAAAAAGGAACTGTGTTGCGCACGAGTGAGGAGGAGCAGAGTGTTTGGGGCAGTGGGTCTTGGAAAATATACACATGTCACTTTCCCGGGATTTTCATTTCAATTTAATAGAGACATTTGGTTGTTGTTTCTCTCACAATTTTCCAACGCACATATCCACAAGGCGGGACTGTGCATGTTTTTCTTGGGACATGGGCTTTGTTGCATATGGAGATGGATGGACAAATCTTTATCGTCTCTCTTGAAAGAAGCCCCGATTTCGTCATGTTCGGAACCCCCATTTGGACTGTTGCTTTAGGTTTTCATTTTCTTCAATCCTTGCTTTAAATGCCTCTCTTCTCTTCTTGAGCCGTGATCTTCTGCGCCAATAAAGTACATTGTTTTTTTTTCTTTATTTCAAAAAAAAAAAAAAAAAATTTATGTCATTGCGTGTGAACCCCACAACACGTCCTGTTGGAGGAAAGGGTGTTGTATGATCAGGGCCAAGGTGTCTCTACTTTTTGCTTCTTCTAAGGGTTGATTTAGGGTTTTCTTATCCCTTTTTTCTCTGATGGGGTTTCGTGTCTAGGAGTTTCTTTCTTGTTCTATGGCCTATTCTAATCTTGGGGGATTTTCGTAGGAAACCTTTTGTGGAGGATTTTCCAGATGCCAATCATCATTTGGGAATTATAGTTTTCTCGTCAACACCGCGACCCCTTTTGTTTATTTGGGTTGTTTGTTTCTAGGGTTTCCCTTCCTCATTGTGGCTTAATTCTGCTCTTGAACATGGGTTCTATGCAGAGCTTCGTTGTTCAAGACCACAATGTTGACTCCGAGCAACTCCCATTTCGCCACATAGCTCTCCAAGATTTGCGTTTCGTTCTGTATTTCGCTTAGGGTTCTTGCAAACACTTGGCCTGCGTTTTGATTTCTCTGTTTAGTCGGTTGATTGTGTCCTGAAACATGGGTTGTATCCATGGAAAGTGCTGTAGTCGTTACCCACCATCATCGACCAGTGATTCCCGGGACTACCGTGAAAGGGGCAGGTATGGTGGAAGGCACATAATCTCAGAGAGGTTGTTGGAGTGTGTTGGTGTTCCTTCTCACAACTTCAAGTTGGAGTACTCTGTCTTGTCGCAGCGTGGCTACTACCCTGACTCTCCAGATAAAGAAAATCAGGACAGTTTTATCATCAGAACACAAATTCAAGGTAACCCAAATGTCCATTTCTTCGGGGTATTTGATGGGCATGGCCAATTCGGTGCTCAGTGTTCGAATTTTGTTAAGGAGAGGTTAATAGAAGTACTATCAAATGATCCCACATTGTTAGATGATCCTGTAAAAGCTTACAACTCAGCCTTTCTAATGACAAATTCTGAACTCCACGATAGCGATATAGATGATTCGATGAGTGGTACGACGGCAATTACAGTCCTCAGTATTGAGAATACCCTTTTTGTTGCAAATGTCGGTGATTCAAGGGCTGTGATTGCAGTTAAGGAGGGGAATCGAATTATTGCAGATGATCTGTCTTATGATCAGACACCATTTAGAAAAGATGAATATGATAGAGTGAAGCTTTGTGGGGCCAGGGTTTTGAGTGTTGATCAAGTTGAAGGGCTTAAGGACCCAGATATTCAATCATGGGGTGATGAAGAAACTCAAGGAAGCGATCCTCCGAGGTTGTGGGTACAGAATGGTATGTACCCTGGGACTGCATTTACAAGGAGTGTAGGAGATAGTACAGCTGAGAAAATCGGTGTGATTGCTGATCCTGAGGTATCAATGGTTCAGCTTGCTCCCAATCACATGTTCTTTGTTGTTGCAAGCGATGGGGTTTTCGAGTTTCTCTCCAGCCAGACCGTTGTTGATATGGTATGATAATGATCCAATTCTAAGATAGATAAATGACCCTCCTTATTCTAGTTTGTACTTGCCTTGCTTTATCCATCATTCACTGTTCCTATTCCATTTACTGTTTTCTTTCATCAATTTCAATTTGATTCACCTGTTGAATTTTGAAAGTCATTTGATATGGTGTGACCCTTGACCACTTGCTGCTTCTAGGTGTCACCTTAAGATGTGTAGGAGTTAAAAGAATTTAGCTCTAAATGTTAACATCTAAGCATTGTTTTATTAACACAAATGCATGGATAGAAGTCTCTAGGTTAGTCAATTTGCCATTGATTTGATATCACTATACCCGCAAAATAGTATAAATGCCAAAGGTTTCTTTCTTCCTTTCTCCTTTTTGGTCCATTTCTTTTTTTAAAACAAGTGTCCTCGAATGTTGAGCATTGCTAACACTCCACATTCTTCCAACCCATGTCTTATATGATTGCAAGCCAAGAATAGGAAATACCATAATATGTAATTGTATATTATTTTTTATTTTATGATCCAAACCTTGCAACAAATAAGCCTAAGTGTTCTGTCCTGTGTATCTGTCTTTCATTTTTTTCATTCTGTTTCCTCATTGTCTTACTGCTGTAACTTTCATCATGGAAATGGACATTGTGCACAATGTAAAATAATGAAAGTGGAGTGATTTCTTGGAATTCTAAAACCTGTGTCATGCATAGTGTGGAGTATATTGACTTCAAGTGCTATGGGAAACTAAATAATCTCATTTTTGTGTTCTATGTAAATCACATTGGTGTGGTGCATTCAGGAGGTCTGTTCTAACATACCTACTATGTTTCATCTGTGCAGATTTCCATTTATTTTTAAATTCTCATTTTTGTGTTCACGTTGGTGGGTGTCAATTTTATTTATAAATTTTTTGATAGGTAAATTTTGTTTCCATTTGAACATGAACTCAAACCCACCCACAAGATCTCCCCAACCCTTTTGGTACTTAATCTAGATCTCAAGGGCTGATTAGACATCAAATGTTATTACTTGTTTGCTGACTAGAATTTATTACCTTCAAACATTTTTTCTTCGAATTTCCTGATGATGGTAATTGCACCAAGATAATCACAGTTGCAAAGTTTGGGATAGGATATATGTTTCCATTTGATATATTAATTAATGTGAATTTATATTCTAATCATGCTGTTATTAGAAAAGGAAAAAATTAGCACTGAAAATTCCTAATTGAGTTGATCTCCCCTTTAACCGTATGGCTGCCTTAGAGAAATGATGGGCCATGAATATCTCCTTATTTAATGCCTTAACTAGTAGAACTGTGGAAGTAATAATCATCGTGGAAGCCATGAAAATGCAAGAGAAAGTTTTGTTATAACACGCCCAAAGTCCGAACTGCAGTTTATTCACATTTTATGCCCTTAACCGGCAATCAAGTTGTTTTCTTCAACTGCTGGCGGACCTTTGGTTAGTAATATCCATTTCCAACTCGTGTTTTTGAGCCAGTTTGTTCTGAATCCTTGAGGTAAAGTGGTTTTGATTTTTCATTTTGGGCAGTTCTTTTGTTATTTCTTGGAATTTTGTTACCCCAAACATACAGCCAGAGAGCGGTATATGAGTTGTTACATATCTAAACTTTAGCATTGGAATTATATCTGTTTTAGTGAATACTGTTCAGTTTGCTTAGACAAACTGAAGCAAAGAATCTGGCTTCAAGCATTATAATTTTGCTGTGGCATCGTTGCTTATTAGTTCAATTGTACTTTTCCATTACCTTCACCTAACAATTTCTAATGGTAATTCTTATGCAGGTGGCAAGCTATCCGGATCCTCGAGATGCATGTGCTGCCATTGCTGGAGAATCATACAAACTGTGGTTGGAGCATGAAAATCGAACTGATGATATAACGATCATCATTGTACACATTAAAGACCTATCTGATGTATGAATGATTCAAATCTTTCTTTGGATGTTCATTCATTACTTTTCTTTTCACTATAGGCTAAAATCTTATCTCCTTATTCTGCATTTAATGTTCACCGCTGGCAATGATGAAAACTAGTGGTAAGTAAGCCTCTACCTCTATGTTGGCTGGGTCTAAGTTCTAGTTTTATGCTACAAACAGCATGCTTTGGTTGGCAGCTACTGTTAATAATATTTCACAATTTTTCGACTTGTTCGACTCAAGAGAAAGCATAGGTTCAAATGGTTATAATCATCCGCTGGATAAACTCTACTGTAGACATGGACCCCTTCCAAGGAAAATAAATATCCCAATTCTACTCAAAATAATATTAAAAAATAATAATAATCTTAAAAAAAATCGCTGTGACCCCACCACCTTAGTACCATATGGGTGATTAGTATTCCATCCCACTCCATAGATTTGGTTTTATGGTAGCCTAATATCTTTTGTAATTGCTATAGTCAGGTGCCAATACCACGGCTATCTTGAGGACAGGAAGGACAGGAAGAGGAGGAACTCCTGATGTATCCATTACTACTGGATCAGAAGTTTTTCGCTCAGCGGTAAGTGAATCCTCAGATATGCTGCCTAGTCAGTGTGCTCTTTCAGTGAATCAAAGCCAAGCAATTTGTTGCTCCCGCTCCAACGCATTTTAGACTGTTGGAAATGGTGGGTTAATCAGGCTCTTTTTGCTCCCAATATAACCTTTTTCTTCCCAACTGAGCATTTTTCTTTCGTTTATTGATTGCAGTGACTGGATCAAAAAGAAGTTGAATTTGACTCACATTGTCCTGTTTCATTTGCCTTGAAATGGTACAATATCCATGTCTTGGAATTTGATTTACTTTTATGAACCAATCCAAGAAAAAGGTGTTCAGGGAGACACATGTAACATTATGCATTCAATACCTCATTTGATCTCAGTGGGGAATGCAAAAATAAAGTAGGGAAAGAATGGTGGTTGAAGAATTGAGCATCTTTATTTTTTTGTTGAAATACTGACCACTATATTTGACAGGGGAACATGGAACAGGAAATAGATTGTTGTTGATGATGTTGTATGCTAATGGGGGGCTGAGGAGGCATTCTGTTCTGTTCTGTTCTGCCCATACTCTCACTATCTCTACTTATTTGGCTGATCTCCACACTACAAGTCCATGCTAAATTTCTGATGACAGAATGATCTTTTAACCATAGAAGTTGGCTTTTAAGGTCATTCTGCAGCCACTGGCTTGCACCTGCTAACATACAAAAGCCAGGACACCCATGGATCGTGAGACGATATTACCCTCTTGGTCAGATTTCGGAAGAACAGATTTCTTTATGTTTATGCTGCAATACTTAACCATGTCTATCTAGAAATTTTAGTTATGATTTAAATCAGATATGTACTCTTGAACGGTTAGATTGCATTCTCATTCTTATATATATATATATGAATATCAATTTGCAATGTTTTGAAAATTGGATCAGGGAGTGAATAAAAAAAGTTATCGGTTTACGGTTCATCGGTTAAACTAAACTGGTGGTTGAACTAATGATCATGAAAATTATTTTACTCATTGTTAAATTAATAGCAAATTATAAAATGGTAATTTTTATAAGAAACAATATCTCCCTTCCTTATTAAGCATTTTTATAAAATTTCTTCCCTGTAAAAATGTAAAAATCACGAGAAATCATATTTCTAATACAATATTAAATGTTATATTTTCATAATGTAAAATAACATAATATTTATTAAAACCTTATTATTCTACTTTTAAATATGAGTAATCAAAGTAATAAAGTAATAATGATATAATTAACAAAGAATTACTAAGTTCATATGAAACGTCAACCACAACACTTATCAGTTACTCAACATATGAAATGTTCACATGAAGAGTTTTTCATATTAATAAATTCATACATAAAAAATATAAATGCACGTCTTCATTCATTTTGAAAATTAGGATGTGAAAAGAAAATTAGGTGATTTACATGGAAAGCAAAGTTCTCTAAATCCAACTATCGGAGTGATTACATGAAGAGCAAAGTTCTCTAAATCTAATAATTCTTTCTTAATTAACAATCGTTCTCTATATGTGTACGAAAGTATAAGAATATGTATCAATAAAAATCATTTTAAAGTAAAATAACAATAGTGTCTCATGAAAGTTTAATAAATTTTCTAATATTTAGAGTGATTGAACTTAGAGATATTCCCAACTAAATTCCTTATACAAAAGATTTTTCATTTCTTCAAGATTTAGCTCTTTAGGTACATCCTTATCAATTTACTAAAATTCGGTTTTATCGATACATGTATAGTCAATAGGATCATAGCTTCTTTTCTTATTGTAAAACTTAAAAAAAGAAAAACATGTGATTATTCATAACTATACAAATAAAATTCATAATAACTAACAAAATATTTATACCAATTTTTCAGCCGCAAATTGTAACAAATGTATACAAAATCATTAAGCCTTTGATGTTCCAATATGTTCCTCTTCTTGGTAAGTATGCGTTCAAACTTTCCCTGAGAACAATGAAGGTTGGCTTAATATTTGGATGTCTTTTGCAAATTTGGTACTCTATGTAGCCTTCACCATTCACTTAGTTTTCATTACACATAAAAAATGACAAAAAATCATTGGTAAGTTTAAAAATATAACAATCTATACTTTAAAATAAATTAGTATTTATTAAAGTATAACTACTTAAAAATAAGTTAATAAATGAATTATCATTAACCAAGTTGTAGTATTTCACAAGAAAAATTGGAAAGATCTCTTCCAAAACTTTCCAATCGATAACGATTCAATTTTAACTCATTCATCACTTTGTTTTGTCTTTGATGACTTTCTGATCAATAATATCCATGACACCTCCAATGACTTCAAGCTTCTTACAAAAGTTTTCTTGATCATATTGGAAACATGAATTCAACCAATAAGCTACTGAATGAATGCTTTTGCAAAGTTGTTCATCCCAATGTTGCATTATGATATTTGTATAAGGTTTGTATAGTCTCTTGTTATGATTAAAATGCTTCTTGATGCTCAAACGAGCCCTATACATGTCTTCATACACATATCTCATCGAAAGCCTCTAATCACAATCAACAATACGCAATAAGCAAATAAGTGGAGACATGAGTTTCACAACTGTGAAACAATCATTCCAAAACTTGTGGTCTAAGATAATGGAAACCACAACTCTACTTTTATTATCCTTTGAATATCTTAGAGTCTGTAAAGAACTTGCTAGTCACCAAAACTTGAAAATCATGTTTGTGATTATGAAAGCTCTTCAATGTAATGAATGTAGTAGTAAAGCGAGTTGCACCAAGTTTGAGGATCTCTGTCCATACTTCTCTTTTTCTTAGCCAACTTAACAAAGCAACATGATTATATACAAAAATTGTCACCTTTGAGGCATGTCTTGCAAGCTCAACAATATGATCAAACTTACAAATATCGTTAAAGATTAAATTAAAGACATTAGAGTACACTTTAAGGTGACCCGATTAATGTGTTTATATTTACAAGAAGTCGATCTTCTGCTGACCACATTGTTGTTGTATTATGAGGTGACCATTTATGTAACACCAAAATTAGACCCTAGTAGTTATTTGTTTTGTAGTATAAGAAAAGTAAGAAATTTGTAATTTAGAATATAAATGCTATTGAAAAATGATAAAAACGAGATTTATCCAAGAGTTAGGAATAAATTAGCAATTTGTCAATTCTAAGGACAAATGGCATAAGATGAAATATTACATACTAGAATTGGAAATAAGAAAAATTTGCAAATAAAAGAGAATAAAAGGACATAATGCAAAAGAGGAAATTGACCTAAAAATAGATAAGGAACAAACACGGCCTTAGAAAATCTTCAAATTTTGGCTTGGAGAGTTAAAGGTAATCAGTGGGAGAAGAGAATGAGAAAAAGAAGAAGAGAAGAAGAAGAAGGAAAGGAAGAAGAGAAGAAGAACTGCGCTTTCAACATATCCCTGCTTGGAATACTGCTTCGATATTTGTATAAAACTTGTTAGATTTGTATGGATACTGTTTAGAGGTTAAGAAACACTTCTTTTGTGTAGAATCCTTGTTCGGAATAAATCTTTAAGGTATGGATATTTGAATGGAATGGTTGTTTGGTTTATTGTAGTCCTCAATTGAGGAAAATTCGTATAGAAAAATTTGAGTTTTAGGAGATGTCAGTTTTCTGCTTAAACTCCATGCTTTTTTTTTTTCGACACCCCAACAAATACTCATCCAAACTGAAAGGATTCAAACTCTCTCGTGGCAGAATCAATTTCTGGTAACAAACTTCCCTGAAATAAGTGTATCCAAATTTGATTCCCATTAGACCCAAAATTCATCAAAGTGAAGCTCTGCTTTCTGTCAATTTCGGTTCACTCTCGATACGCTGGGTTTCTAATAGTTTTGTGATTGAGCTATAAGTTGAGTTTGACTCATCCAAATTTAGTGATTCAAATTTATGGGTAAACTAGACTTCTAAGAGAACAAATCTTCCTGAAATAAGTATATCCAAATTTGGACCCCATTGAACGCATAAAATTCGTCAAAGTAAGAGAATAATTCTATCCTCGAAACTGCCTCATACGCCCCTAACCGCAGCGAATTTCTGGCATTTGTTTAAATCATAAACTCGAAAGTTGTAATCGGTCCAAATGAGGTTATTCAAATTTATGTACAAACTAGACATTTGGGATAACAACTTTCATTGAGAAATTATGGTCAAATTATGTCTCTATCATTCCCATAAAATTTTCAAATATAGGACACAATTCCAGATTATGTTCCTGGAAACTGTCCAGGAGCAGTTCTGAATATTTAGACCATATCTCCCAAAGTAAAAGTCCAAATTACATGATGTTTGAACCATAAGAAACTTAAGACATAGGGGTATATTGAGTTAGAAGATCACTTTCTCACAACAACCCGCTTGTACAACAAAATTAACAAAATGGACTCGAGAACTGCCTTGAAATGTTCAGAGAATAATATAGAAATCGAAATTGTAGCAAAGATTATATAAATGTATTGTTATATGAAATAATGCACTATAGTAAATAAGGATCATGATAACATGTGTTATGAAAGCAAAGAGAATACATACGATAATTCCTTTGTTATATGAAAAAGTACAATTAAATGTTTATAAGAAATTATTTAATAATGAATATCTCATAAGTATACATTATATTAGTAGTTATTCATATATATGAGATATCTTTTTCCGATACCTAAAAGATTGTTAAGAAAACATAATAATACCGATTGTCCGTTTAAGGACTTAGAGTAGTTGGATAGGATAGGCATGCCCATAGGATACTATCAAAGATATACTTTGCTGCATACTGCTCTGCTTCAGCCAGATGACATGCATCCTAGCTTCGATCATTATACGCCCTGCTTTGTGGCCATACATATTGCATAGAGATCACTGCCTCAGACAGCTGATAGTACCTTCTGTGTACATACGTCAGATTCACTTCTAAGGTATTTGCAGACATGGTTATAAGAGTAAAATGTGACAAGAATATGTAAATGGGTATGACATGATATGAGAGGAATAACATTGCTATGTGATGATACGTAAACAAAGTGATAAGTACAAGAAAATGAAAGATGATATGGAATTAAACACATAGTATGAATAGCATGATATATGATAAGAGATTCATAAATGATATGTTCTAAACATGAATAAGCATGTGTGTGTATATGTAATGTGATGAATTAAAGTGGTGATGAGACTTGATTAGTGGTCTATATGTATTTATTCCACAAGCTAGAAGCTAAAACGTGGGTGTTTCATCCGTGTGTACGCAATAGCTGAACTGAAGTCCGCATTAATTCACATCACCAACAAAAGGTCACGATCACGTCACTCACTAGGTGCCTGTCATATCCACCAACTTTGTATGATCTATTTTGTATATGTATTTATTAGTAAACAACGAAAAGTTTTTATATATATTTAACACTCTCATTTATGGAGAGTAGAGAGAGAGAGAAAGAGTTGAATAATTAGTAATCCAGAGGTTTCGCAGATATGTATGAAATGTTTAATAAAGATAGAATGAACAGTTTATAGGAAACATCAATCAACAAGAATAAAAATATAAAATAAAAATAAAAAGACGTTTAGCTCCACACCTGGTATTAAGTTGAGGCGTCACTCAACTGTTATTACGCATTATTACTGGTCCAACTATGTAAGACTGAGATTATACAAGAGAATGATTGTTTAAAGGTTTCACATTCAAGATCATCATACTTCATAAATGATATTCCTTGGTGATTAATAAACCATGAAGTCACTGGAAGGTTCTTCGTCTACAGCCCTGGCCCAAACATCACCACATTGCACGCCAAACTTTTCCCAAGCTTCTTCACTGATATAGAATCTACAAGGCACTGAATCTTCTTTCTTACACTCTTGAAAATAGATTATACATATTGGTCATTAACTCAAAATTTGATTGTGAAGCTCATTGACTCCTTATACTAGGATCAATTGCAATAGATTGAAATATATTGACTTAAAGCAGGGTGAATCTTCATCACGTAAAAATCTCTCAATAATCATATATGTTGAGATTTAATACGGAAATCAACACACAATATTTCAGATCATTGAATTCAAACTCATATCTGATAATAAAATAATAATAATAAAAAAAATATAGATTACATACTGTCAAGAACACTAAACATTAGAGATTTCCCCTCTCTTCGGCCATAGGATCTTAACTCGATCTCTCTTCCTTATCAAACTTTGATACACACGTGTCTGTTTTTGGGTGTGGGTGTAATTGATGGAAGAGCACCTAACCGCATTAAGAGAGAGATGCTATGAAGGGGTTTCATATACAACTTATCGATAGAGAAGAGGGCTAAGAATACACGTCTCAAAACCGTCTAATCTGTTATTTGAATAACTGTCATATTCAAATACAAATTATATTTATTATTGAATCCTTCATTCCAAAATAATAAATTATATTTATTATAATTTACCCACTATCAAGGGTAAATATCTTCACAATAAATAAAGATATTGAGTATTATTTTAATTAGTTAAATACAAATGCTACGCTGACCCACTTGACTTTACACACTAAATAATATTCTCCACTTGGTCACCAACCATAGAAACTATAGATCATTTATTTCAATAAACTTAGTCAATACGCCCAAAATCATCATCATCATCATCATATCAGAATATCGAACTACTTAGATCATAACGCAACAAATAAAAAATGCTGAATACATATTACACAATTCATACAAGTCATGTTTCATTTAGTACCACATCAATAACCTCTATATAATATATATATATATGGGATTTCATTTCTCTCTCTTCTCTCTTCTTCTTCTTCTCTTCTGCTTCTTCTTCTCGCCAATCTGGGCCCATACGCCAATAGCCTCTGTAATTTGTCTCTTGTCAGACAATTTTGTTTATCAAACAATAAAACAAAATCATAATTGAAAACAAGAATAAATGTAAACACTTTAATGCGCAGGTAAATTGTCACCATACAACCACCATTCATTTCTCTCTCTCTCTCTCTTTCGCTCTTCTTTCTCTCTCTTTCTCTTTTCACACATAGCATATTATGGATTACTCAAAAGGCCCATCCTCTGAATATGCTTCCTAAATATGCCTTCGAGGTAATCCTTGAAGTTGGCACGGATCAGCAACCATAAGTGTGGTCCTAATATTTTCAATTGACACTTGTTGCTCTAGAGAGAGAGAGAGAGGAGAGAGACTCACCACCAACACTGTGTGTGTGTGTGTAAAAACCAAAGCCGATCCACCAGAAAATTTGCCATTCCAGAGAAGAAAACAAATAACAAGAGTCAGTGCCAACATTCTCAAAGGTTTAGCACATAGAGTCGACAACACCAAGCCCTGAGTATCGTCAAAATTCCGCTAACCATAAAGCATGACTTGTGCTTCAAACAAGCAACAAACCCGGCCTCATCATACGAAGGCATCTGATTGTTTTTCACTTTCCACTAGATCGTCCCCATCTGCTTAGCATAAATACAAACTCAAGCCTTCACTTACTATCAGATAACCACCATAATCAGAATTCGAGTAACCGACAACCTCTAATTGTTCTGTATCTTTATGAAGCGATATAACTTTGTCCCTTTATAAATCTCAGATCTTCTTTCAGCCTCTTTCCAAAGAACCCGCCGCCTCGAACCCTGATCACTCAGAGCCCCCAACATGCCTACCGCGTCGATATCCCGGTTCAGTACATGCTCGAGCGCATAATCGTTTCACCACAATCATGCATATGGTGGTGGTAGTGGCAGGCGGGTGGCGGGGGAATTCCTCTCTCTGCCGCCTCCCATTTGCTCCTCCACTGGTCTCGGGCACCGCATTTCACGCACTCACATTGGCCACATGGTCACCTTCAATATAGCACACTGAAGGTGTAGAGGTAGAACACGACCGTACATTAAATCTCTTGCAAAACCCGATCACATATCCTTTCGAGATAAACCTAGTAATAGGGCCTTCAGACCATCCCTAAAGATCTCGATGTCAATAACATAGTTTCACTCACCTATATCAAACCACAGAAAGCTTTAGATATCTCTTGCTTCCACCTAATAAACCGTGATCATCTAGCAAGCAAAATATCATCCAGACAGCAGATTACGTAAATATAAAGGGGGAATCGCTTCCACTAACTTTCAGACATACACCGATCAACAATGTCTCTTTAACCAGCATGTAACGGTATTATTAAACTGATTGGTAATTATTGTCCTGAAGTTTGCTTAAGACCGCAAATGGATTTCTTTAATTTGCAAACTATGTGTTCATTTTTCGAGCGAATCTGGTCGTTCCACAGATATCTTCATCCGGGTCCATTTAAGAATAGTTTTACATCCATTTCCTCTGATGTAACAATCAACCCCCTAAATAAAATGAGTCACAAGTGCTAAGATGATTCTAAGCGAATTTTCGAAATCGGAGAGAAGGTATTCAGAATCGATACTCAGGAAACCTTCACACAAGTCTCGTCTGCAATCGCCGATATCGCTTTGGCCAAAGGCTATTTTGCAATCCATTTATAACCGACGGCTACAACTATTGCACTAATGAGATCCTGATCCGCACGTCGCCTAAACACCGTTATGGCCATAGATTTCAACTTTCATTCATAGCTTCCAATCCATTTACTAGAATCATCACTTTCCATGTAGCTTGTAGAAAACGAAACCAATCCTTCCTTTTATCCCAACATCAGTTCAGATTCCCCAGAATACACCACATAATCATCTATGATGGTATTCTTTTGATTTTCAAAGGTGCCGTCGTGGTGGCTCTAAGATTTTCAATGGCACAATATTTTCGTGGTAATGGTCCATTTCTCTATTATGTTGTCATTTTCCTCAACTTGTCGAACGTCAGGACAATACTTTTTGAGGTAAAAGAGTGGTGGATATCCACTCTATCTCTTCAACATCTGTCTTTTCTAGTTCATTATCCACACTTCGCTTTATTCTAAGAACTGCACACTGACAACTATTCTCACACTGCGGTTAGACAATAAATCTGTATTCTTTCGACGATCCCGATATAGTTAATAAAGACGAAGGTCGTTTGAATCAAGCCTTTTTCACGTAAGCTATAGATTCTTCGGCTTCTCCGCTAGACAACCCCATATATGTATATGTCTCAAGCCAGTTTCCTACCAAATGTCCATAACTCGAAAGGGGAGTTTTGGAACTCGCCTTACTAGAACTCGTCAAGATATACATCGTTTTTTAAGGCTTCACCCCATAAATGAAATAGGCATACGTGTGAGGGCACCCACTCTCTCCGTCATACCCTAACCATTTATTATCAAAAGGACATTACTTCAAGAACACCATTCTGTCATTGTGGCTAAGTGAGTAATGTGCATTATACTACACCTAATGCCATGCTTTGCAAGGAGAATTTACAAAGGACCCAGACCCGCTTTTCTTCTGTCCTAATTCATCATATCTCACATAATATTCACCACGCTGACTCTGATCTCACAATTTTAATCTTTTTATCTAATTTGCTTCGACTCGTTAGTGAACATCTTCAAGATGTCAATGGCCTCGAGACTTTTCAAGGGCATTAGATAAGCATAACCATAACGAGATAGATCATCTATAAAGCGTATAAAATATTTCTTCAGAAATATGCTGCAGGGAATCGTGAGAGTGGTCCACAAATATCCGTATGAACTCATCCTCCTCATGAGCCCATTACTGTGGCACCTTTCTTTGCATGTTTAGCTATATTTCCCTTTATGCAATCCATCAGATACATGAAAAATCGCTGAAGCCGTTATTTCTGGTAAATTCCTTCCTTCACTAATTTCAATTCTTTCCTAGAGATGTGCTCTAGTTCGTACACAAGATTGAAGAATTTTCATTAATTGTCATGTTTTTGAACCAACATTTTGTTCTAACAAGACGCTTTATATAAATCATCACATAAAATACGTAACCTCGTCCTTCTTCATCATATCTGTCCTCAACTATAATGTAATTTCCAACATCAAATCTTAATTGTCTGTGGTGGTAACCCAATAAAATGTATCCAAGAGCATCGACTGGACAAGGAAACCAACCCTCCTCCACTCCTCCTTCCTCCTCCTCCTCCTGTCACTCCTCCCCTTCCTAGAGACACTACACATTGTGAAGTGTTTAAAAGATCAATCCGATGACCCGTCTCTAATAGTGCTTATAGGTACCACGCTCATCACCCAACCTTGAGATGTCCTGCATGCAGAGAGGAACTTTTCACTCTTCCTTTCGTTTCCCCTCGTTGTATGAAACTCATTAAATTAGTCACCAAGCCAGAGCTGTGTCACAGCTGGCTACGTGCAAAGCCGCCACACACACACACACACACATGAGTTGTAGCTCCATGTAATCAACCACCAAGTATCACATGTGAAGTGAAACTTCAGCAAATAGATCCTTTCGCTACAGAAGATACAAGATCCACCCAGCTCTTTCACCAAGCTCCCGCCAGGAGCGCGCCTCAGTTCTTCACACAAAAGCAGAACCACTAACACGTGGAATTTCCATCACACTTCTGCCATGCTAGTTACCTTCCCAGTCCACTTTTCTTAAGTGGAAAGTGTTCTTCCTTGAATTTTTCCTTTTCTTTCATGACCTTATGAGCAGTAAACAAGAGCAAGATTATGTCCTTCTGTTTAATCACTCTCAGACATTTAACATGAGCTCATTCAAGTTCTATCGACCACCTAGTATTATAGTGGATTTTGAATGAGAGCAACCATGATGGAAGTGAGTTAAGGACAACCGCATCAAGAAGGACTCATCCATAACACCCATGCCTAGTTGCCTTAAGCTTTTGCTATGCACTTTTTCAATATGTTTAAAATATTGTTGTCGACACCTTTCCTAATCACAGTCAGGCTTGACGAGCCATCATCAACAAATACATCAGCTCAGAAGTGGTGGGATCATATCAGCAAGGCTTAAAGTTTCCCTCACCGTATTTCTTTTTCAGAAATTCCAAGGCAAACTCTGTCTGAGGAGAGGTCTCGATATTATTGGCACAGTTTATTACCGCCTCAAAGCTGCTTATTCAACCCGCCATTAAGAGATAGGTTGAGCGCTGGTGTACTAATCATGCTAATTAACCCGATTTGCACATTGCTGTCCCCACTATTATTTTAATTTACTGATTCCACTTGCAGCACTCTTCCTTCTTCTTCTCTTCCTCTTCTTCCTTCTCGTTTTCTTCACAAAGAGACCATGCCTAAAATTGTTGAGTCGATCCGCTAATCTAAGAATTAAGTCAACCCTACCATTTTCATATGGTGTGTGGTGAACTCAAAAAAGACTCAAGGAAAGAAGAAAAGCAATCAGAAGAAATTGACCGTGCAGTGAAAGTGAAAAGAGTGCAGTGCAAAGTGGACAAAGGAGGCTACATACCAATCGTAGACCTACAGCACTAATGCATGCCTCTCACAGGCTAGGTATTTTTCCCCGCTGCACTGCCACACCAAAGCGAGCAGAATTTTGGTTTTCCATTTTACCCCAAGAACCCTTCGACATTTTTTTGTAATCTTCATGACTACATCAGATAAGTCTCAGCCACAAATCAGTGAGTGACTTAATCTCAAGATATGCGCAAGCGTGAAGGTTTTCGCCACTTCCTTTTCCTTTTTCCTTTCCTCTTTTCTTTCCATTTTCTACGCTCAAACACTCCACAGGACATTTAGTGCAGACAAACTGAGGATGTTCGGCCAGACCCCTTCCTCAAGAGTGACTAAACAAGGGCTGCAGGGAGGTAACTCACGGTTCTCCCTGCTTTAACGCATCGCATTTATGGTTGCTATGTTGTTTGTGTCTCTTTCCTTAGGTTAAATCTTTACATGCCTTTTAATGTGGTCATGTTGGGTTCAATGGATACTTTCACTAGATCCATTAAGGCCCTGCTAGTTGCCTCCCCGCGCCATCGTGGAGTAGGGTTTTGAGATGTGTTGTTCAAGGAACATTTATGTCCATTTAACACAAGCACAAGCCTGCAAGGGAAAATCATAGTGTTTAGTTTTTAGTAACAAGATCCTGGTTTCTAAACGACTATATATGTCATCCTCCCAACGAGGAAAATCAGACATGTTACACTAGAACCCTAAACCAAGGGTATTTCCTGATCAAGGAGTTCTATTTACATTTACTTTATTTAAATTTCAGTTTCAAACCACCAGCCCCCGTTTTTACCCAAACCCCAAACTAAATTTATCTACCCGCTTTGATTTCATCGTGTGTAAATCATTTTATTTAAGAAAACCCATCCCCGTGAATTCAATCTTTCAGATCGCCATATCAAAGAGGTTTATCACTATGTGCAGTGGTATAGAGGAACTTAGATATAATTGACTCACAACCCATCGTGGTAACGACCAAACGCGACACGTTGTCGGATGCAGCCTGGGCGCGACGATGACTTGTTGAACACTTGCATCCTCATCACAAGTTCTTCAGAATTTTTCTTTATTTGCTTTCATCACGCTTTTTTAGTAGTTCATCATATAAAAAAAGGTGCAGCAGATCAAGTTGGGGTTTCCTGTTGTCATAGATCCATTTTGATAAAAATTTGTTGTAAAGAACAAAGTTTTGTGAAAATTCACCTCCGACTGAGAGAAAATGGAACCCCACATGAAGATAATATTAGAATAGTAGAGTAACCCTAGGGCATATATGACAACGAGGACTATAGGAACCAGACAAATCATCCCTAAAGGTGGAGAAAAAAAAACCAAACCCACCCAGATCCATGAGGGACTACTGGGTAGACCATTGATGAGTGCACCTTCCTACATGAAAATACAAAAAAGGCCCACAGCAGAGGTGAGGCAAGAGTAAAGAGAGCCTTTGGTTTCATGACACCAACCACCACAAAATTAATCTCCCTAATTGAGCAAGCAATTTCAATCTAATACCAAATGGTGGGTGATGCCAGAGAATATAGAAATTTAACAACAACACAATGAGAAAACTACACGAGGAGACCTGGACCAAAGATTAGACGTCGAACAATGATTTTTGAGTATGAACTAGACAACCCCAAGATTCCATCAAGACCTGAATCATCAGAGAATGCCCACCAGAGAGAGTGTCGCAAGTGGCATCAGTAGAGGTAACCTGTCACAGCAAACACAAGAAAGCTTCCAAATGGGGTGGAAAATTTGAACTCTCGCCAGTGTCATGATCTCTATGGATAAAGAATAGCTAACCTTCCCATCGATCGAAGATAAAGGACATGGAAACACAGTAAAGGGCCCAAGAACCTACCCCCTTCAACCACCTTTAAATCAACCCCACCACATCACTCCAAACCAATTAAAACCCACTCCAAGCGTAGCCCCTACGACTGGCGGTACATATCGCCCACGCCGCCGCAGCAACTGGGGAAACCAAAGAAGACTGGCTCAACCAGCATGTGGCCTTCCAACCCATCATCACTCGATGCCATACAAAACTTCAAGATATTAGTGGCCTATGCAATAAGAAGTTTGTTACCAGAACGTAAGCATAAAAGCGTAATACACATGAGAGAAACAATGAATAATAAATAAAAGAAAGCTGTCTGATTGAGCATCCAACTCTGATTTCTAGGCTCCCCCCCTCTCTCTCCCCTCTGTCGCTCACTTCTTTTGTTTAATTTATTATTTTGCTTTATTTAATTGATAATATTTGATTTCTTTAATTTTTTCAGGATTATCTCACTTTAGTTCATTTATGTTTTTAGATTAATTTTTACTTTGCAAAGTTTTCTAATTTTTCAAGACCACTTTTGTCACAGCAAATTCTTGCTCCTGATTGAAAAATCGCAAAGAGTTATGAAAGGTGAGAAGTTTTCGCAATTATAGCTAAAATTTCATACTTAGCGAATGAAATTAAGCTATGAAATTTTCTGTTAATAAATTTCATTAATAGCTAAACTCGTGAGAAGCTTAATGAAAAATTCTTTCGCTAGAACAAAGGCTTCAATGAAATCCAAATTCTAGCTTAAATCAAACAATTTCTTCAACATGCTTCAAAAAGTTAAAAAGGTTGCTTTTTTTTATTTCTTCTTTCTTTTCCTTTTTTTTTTCTTTTCTTTTTTTTTCTTTTTTTTCTTATTTTTATTTTATTTTATATTTTATATTTTTTTATATTAAAAAAAATCAAAAAAAAATCAAAACTGCTTGTTTTTTTATATATATTATTTTCATTTAAAAAAATTATTATTTATTTTATATATATTATGAATGCTTTAATATAAAAAATTAAAATTGGAAAAAATCGTTTTTTTTTTAAAAAAGTTTTTATTTTGCTTTTATTATTTGTTGTTTTTATTTTTTATTTTCTCAGCTTCTTCTTACTACTAATTATTTGGCTCTAAAAAATTCAAATCAAAAAATTTCGTTATTAGGACATAAATAAATTTTCGCAAACCAGCTTAAATGTGTAATTTTCGCTAGCCATTAAATTTCGCTAAGCTACCGAAAATTTTCACATGGTCCCACTTTTGCTCCAATTTGTCACTTTATAACTTTTCATCCGAACTGCTTTAGCGTTTCTCGTACCGTTGGAAAGCTTAGGAGAGTCTAGAATCCAACATGACCAGCACACATTACACTTTAAAGGTATAATTTGCAAAATGAATCCAACTAGCCACTTTCAAAGCCTCCTTTCTTCTCCTAACTTGTTTTATTTGAAGCCCCGTCAGATGAATAACGGTCGATGAGCCATAAGTCACCCATCCAGAAATGATCAATATCTATCATGGAGGTGTAACACTTCCTTCTCACTTCTCCTCCCCCTCTCCTTCCTCCTTCATCTCTGAGCTCCATTTCTGACACCGAGATGTCTGGGTCGGGGAGAGTTAGCAAAGGAAGGGATTTTGGTATTTATGTTTTGTTATGTTATTTTGTGCAAGCCCATTTAGAGTGAAGGTTGCTGTTCTCTTCATAAAGCTGTTACTTTTACAAATTTACTTTTTCAAAATTGGCCCGCTTGCAACAACCAAATATAAAGTTACTTAACTCGTGGTTTGAAAAATTGGAAGTCAGGTCCAATTCTATTGATGCAGATTGTTCCATGCTTAGTCGAAAGAGAACATTGTTGAATTCTATCGATTTCTAATCTTTTCTTCCACCTTACCAACTTCACACAAAGCACATAGATCATACTGATAGATCTAAAATCAGGTAACCTTCCTTTACTTTGTTAACTACCTGCTTCATCAATCACCTTTAATAGGTTAAGGTGACCGTGAAAATAAAAAGAAGAAAACGAAAAGAAAACAGCGGAATGAAAAGAAAAAGAAAAAAGAAAAGAAAAGAAGAAAACATGTATATGAATTAACTCACTAAGGTCGTCCAGGGTATATGGCGTAAGGCCTTTAAAGCCCTATGCCTCAAACCATCGGGTTGGGAGTCACAGACTTTATGTTCGGTTAAGAAGGTAGTGAAGGATGGTGGAGCTTGAGTGTTGTAGGTGCTGGAGTCTCGAAATCATTCAAGTCCGTTAAACCCAGAGTTCAGGGTCTAAAAGATCCCATGACTTGGTGCCCAGTTTCAATTAGTTGGTCGCAGAATCCCATACATGGACTGCTATATTCAGATTCTCACATCAACTCACAACGAAAAGAATCATAACAGATAGTCCCTGATCTACTTAGTCAAGGAAGATGTTAGGGTCAGGTTGTGAAGCTAGGTCAGGAGAGTTGGGCTTGACGCTTATTACGCAGGCCGCTGCCGGCCAACTAACAAACACTCAGATTTCTACGGTTTTCGGTCAGAGTCATCGAAGGGAAGCCTTTGACACTCAATTTGTATGGCATTTTTCTCGCTGATAGTCGACACTCGCTTGATGATTTTTCCTTAGGTTAGCACAACAACCACAACCTTTTGAAATACAATTTTTTGTGAACACATGGTTACAGCTGCCATGTTTCTTCTTCTTTTCTTCGCTAAGGACTAGCAATGTGTAGGTCAGTGATTAGTTCAAAAGTTATTTGAACCCATTATTAGATCATGTGTAAGAATATTAGATTAAACTGATTTTGCACATTAAGGTCCTACTGTTTAATGATCGCATTTTGTACAAATTTCTTAAAGCATAGGCAAAGTATGAGAAGAATATGCCTAAAATCAAGAGCTCATCCACACTAAGAATTCAAGTCAACCACCATTAAATCAAAGATCGAAGGAAAGAAGAGCAAATTGTGAAGAAAATTGACCCCAGCAGTGAGTGCTTTTTGCCACGCTCACTGCGGCATCCCTCCGCGAACCGCTCCTCCCCGCCGATTTTCCGTTTCACGCCCAGCTGCTACAACTTTTGGTTTTTCCACAGACCCAATAACCTTCCATTTAGTTTTTTTGCAAACTTCTCTTATGATAATCGAAAGACTATATGTCTCGGGCCAGAACAAAAGATAGACTTGAATTTGATATGCAAAGTACGAGGCTCCACCTTCCTTTCCTTTTCTTTCCTTTCTTCCATTTTACACAAACACTCCTCCTCTCGAGGATGACAACCTGAGATGCCCGGCTAGACCCTTCCCTCCCTGAAGAGGACTGTCGCTTGCCAGTGGAGGCAATCCCACTGCCTCCATGCAGGCCACTGATTGATATATTGGGCCCCGCTTCTACTTAAAGTTAAAATTCTAAGCATGCTCTCTTAATGTATTGCAGCTGTTAATGGATATTACGATCCATCGAACGCGAGTTGTCTCCCGCTAGTTCGGAGTAGGGTTTTCGAGATGTGTTTTCACCGCAGAACATTTATGCCCATTTAAAGGCAGCGTCAAAAAGAAAATCAGCTGGGTTTGGGCTTTTAAAGCTAAATGAAGATCCGGCAGCATGTGGCTCGGGAAGACTGATATGTCACCTTCTCAACTGAGGAAAAATACCCGGGGACATGTGGTTACCTTAAAACCCTAACCAGTGGCCCGAGACTTCAAGGAGTTCTATTTTATTACTTTTCTCTTATTTTATTAAATTTCAGCTTTAACACCAACATGCTTTTACCCAAACCCCCAAAATCCAAATTTAATTCACCGCTTGATTTCACCAATCATTGAAGCACAGAAAATCAACCATCCTCAGTTCTCAATCTTCTAGACCGTTTATAATTTATGTTCACTCACGGCACAGGAGGAACTTAGATATAAATTTATACAAGATTCCGTCAACCCATCGCTGCACATCTCCCACCTAATCACATTACTCTAGCAACATCGACTCAGTTCCGCTTCTGATCAGCCTGGTGCAGATTGTCGCCCACTTCACCGAAAAGGTCATTCGTAGCTCTTTCAGGAGGTTTATCCGTTATTAAAGCCAAATAAGATCCACACACGCCCAGCAGAATTGAACCTTTTCTATACTCATTCAAAAGTTCGAATCGCACCAAAAAACAAGGGTTTCATTCCAAATGCAAGAGAGTAATGAAGGAACTATACAAAATAGAACAATACCACAATAAGGCCTCAAGTATAAATAAATAGCAATGAACTATTGATATCATTAAAATTCTCCTTCTTTCTCAAAATTTCTCCTTGTATATCTGCGTTCACTGAGGGAGCTTAAACACTTACTATTTCATTCATTTATACGTTACCTTTGAGATCCATTTTACATTTCTAAGCAACACAAATA
The DNA here is from genome assembly GCA_016808115.1 of Tetrastigma voinierianum. Taxonomy (NCBI): domain Eukaryota; kingdom Viridiplantae; phylum Streptophyta; class Magnoliopsida; order Vitales; family Vitaceae; genus Tetrastigma; species Tetrastigma voinierianum. The sequence continues at coordinate 1,346,565 of JAEQBH010003030.1, forward strand.
AACCATTAATTGTCAATCAGTACAATCGATTCTTTTCAGATAGGTCTCATTCTAATTATATAAGAGAATTATTAAGAATTTTAAGTCTCCCTTTATTCCTTTGAGGTATGCAATCATCCAAGGCTCACTAATTTAAAGTTACTTTGGCAACTATCTAAATTGGTTAACCTTACATTACAATTAATCATTTGGATAAAATTCCTGAATGAAATTAATTCTTTTATTTGAGTTAAAAATCGAGAAACGAAGTATCGTTAAATCAAAGGAAATAGTATCTTTAATAATCATGGTTCAATAATCAATCATAATAAATCAAAGAAATGGCGTTCATGGATATAATAATAATTTCCACAAAAGGATTCGAATCACGGGATCATGGACATCTTAAAAGAAATTTGGATTTATTATTCAAATAAGTAAGTAATGACAATCGGCTAACGATCTTTGTGATTCTATATTTCTCCTTTATTGAAGCTTCTAATCTAGTGTCTAAAAACGCGCTACAGCTTGGCCAGCAATGGCGCCCAGTAATGGCGCACAGCGACCCGCGAGCCCGGCGTGGCGGGCGGCCCCTCAGGCGTTGATCAATCGGCGTTGTGAGAAAAATAAAATGGCACCAACCCTGTAGCGTTGGCGTTCTTTATTTTTGATGAAGACGAATTAATGAAGATAAATCTCAAAATTTAATCTTTATAAAACAATGATTACGAATATTTAAATTCAATACAACTTTGATCTGAACATTTGAGATTTAATAGGAAATCGACACATAGTATTCGGATCATTCCAGTTTCAAACTAAATCTCGACTAATAAAAATAATAATAATAAAAAAATATAAAATTTTATCTTAGTTTGAAGAACAGCGACCATGAGATATTTCCTTCGAGTTTATAGATCTTAAATCCTTGATCTTCTTCTCTTTATCAAACTTTTGGTATTTTTACACCAATTGTTTTCACATATTCTGATGGAAGAGTGCTACAGCATATGAAGGGTTTTATGTATAACTTATTGATAGGAGAGGGCGAGCTCTGGATTCAAAAAGCTAGTTCTAAACGTGTTATTGAATATTGTTCATATTCAAAATAATAAATTATATTTATTATTGAAACACATTCTTATTCAAAATAATAAATTATATTTATTATTAAAGACTGTTCTTATTCGAAATAATAAATTATATTTAATATAATTTACCATCAGGTAAATATCTTCATAACAGTTTAAAGATATTGAGTATTCTTTTTAATTGGCTAAACACAAGATTTAGTGGGCACTTACATGTTTTAATCTTAAAAATAACAATATAATAACTCTCTAAAAATAGCTTCTTTCCCAGCTAATGCACTCTTAATAGAAGGTTGAGCCCCTTGAGTTGTTCTTGGTGCAAAATATTTATCCATTGTTGATTTTGCACTTGTTGAACCTCTTTTTCACCTTATTGCTCATCCCCTTCAAATTGTGACATCATATGGATTTTCAAATAAGCTGCTTGAGATGCTTTTTTGGATTTTACAACCTTTTGTAAGGAATTCTCAATTCGATAATTAACTTTGGGAGGAACTGATCTACATGGTCTGATATCCCATTTTACTCCAACAAGGTATTGTTTCATTCGATGAATTCCCCTACCTTTAGTAACTTTTTTTGCAATACATACATATGAAAGCTTTCCTTCCATTTGAACACATTTCTTCATAAATATGCTCCCATGTTGGATATATCTTACTTCTAATAGACTGTGAATTTGATGTTGAATTTTGACTAGAAGTTGGAGTAAAGTTTGAATCCATTTTCTATCAATTTGTAAAAAGCAAAACAATAATATTAATTTGATAAATTGTATTTCAACCAAGAAACAAAATATCGAAAATATCGGCCAAAATATCGTCGATATTTTGGTTTATCGTCAGGTTCGATAGGATATCTCTAGATAAGTTGGTGAAAAGAATATCGACCATTTTGGTGATTTTGTGACACCTGAATCGGTCAGATTGACTGCCAGTCGACCGCGGAAATACTCGTGGATGTCGGGTGACCCAGGCCTCGAAAATCGGGGCGGAGTCTCGCTTTATCTGGGGGCTCTGCCCATTATACATGTCTTGTGCATAACTGTTCAATGACATCAGAATCAATCATGAGTAAAGCAGTAAAGATTGTTTGCGATACTTGATACTCGTCGTAATGCATCAAGTATCCAATGGTTTCAAAGGAGTTAATAATTTCTCTTTATACAACATATATTAAAATGTAACGATGCAATATATACTCTACATAAGTGTTAAAGCAGCAAGCCTTGTCAAGCTTCTTAAAATTGTCTACAGGATTAAATAGTCTCCTCGTGCGCTCACAGCCACACAAAAATGATATCCATCGACAGGTGAAACATGTTCCAGTAGTGGAATCACCACAAATGTTTACTACCACTTTAAGTCGTATGCAATGCTCCAAAATAAACACACATTCAAGCAAATGCAGCAGTCTAGCAGTCTCTGCATGATCGACTCATGCCCCCGAGTCCTCATGAGCTCTACTTTCTATAAGTAGTGTATGAAAACTAATTTCAAATAAGAGTTATTTGTTTAATTGTAGTCAACCCTCCGATCTAAGTAGTGGGGCAAGTCTCGGGTGTATGTTGGTGGACTGCCACTCCCGGAATTAATGTATATATCAATTGGGCCGACTCAGGCAATTGATATTTTTATATGGACTATAGGTATTCAGTTGGCCCGAGCTTGACTGATTGATATTTAATGTTCTCCAGATAATTATTATTATTAGTCGACCATAGAACAATTCTCTTAAGACCGCCCCATTGCACTCACTCATAATGGATGCAGGGTGTGATGCATATGGAAATCGTGATCATCGATTCCCGATCTGATTGATATAAGCAACGTATAAATATATCATCATTGCATATATTCGTAATTAAATCAGCTATGAACATGTTATGCGATTTTCATTCCATTGCAAAAATTAGCTCTTGTGTGGGCTAATGATCAAACGAGCAATTCAACGAATTTTCTGACCGAAACAGGTTTCACCGCGAAAATTAGTTTTGATGTCACTATTCATATGAGCGTAAAACCTCGGGTTCTTGTTAGATCCACTCGTCGAATGGCCGGTTAGCTGTGAGCCGAATTCAGCGGTCATTCGGCTCGCTCCTGGCCGATACGCGGTTGTTGTGAAGCAAATCAGCCCGGCCCAGGCGATGCGTTAACGATCCTGACGCACGATTGGGCCAAAAAGTACAACAATCCGGTCCCGAGTTTTGGAGCGATCAAGCGGCCGTTAATTTGATCAATAAAAACATTATAAAGCAACCAAATAAAATTATAAAGCCAAAATGGATAAATCCCTGACCTCACGAGTTGTAAACTCTTAAAGCAGGTAAAAAACCGTAGGTCTCTCCGCGTAGAGTCGCTTTCCTTCTACTCAGAAGACTTAAATGGTGGATCTCATAAATCACAGAGAAGGTGGACGTTCTCTCGGCTAAAACAATAAATGGTACACGACATCACGTCCTTTTGCTTCTCACGTTTGGCTCTTTTAAGGATGACCTTGTCTCTTTGTCTTTTCTCATTATGATTCGAAATGGCCGATATGTCTCGCCTTTTTCTGGGTTTTGACACTCAGCCGGCTATCTGGTGAAGTCGTTTTAAATAACTCTCTACTCATTACGCTATGGCACATGAGTCACATGTTATATGTGACTTTCGCGCATCGAATATCGTTTTCACGGCACGAAGCCTTGATGCCTTGAGAAAGAGCGACCGACTCCGTATCTCGATTCAACGAAATTCGGCGTCTTTGCATTGGATTTGGCGATATGATTCCCGGCCAGGTGAAATCGCATTTAGATCATCAGGATCACAGAGAATAAATTAGGATTGCAGTGAAATTACGATTTCTTGCATTTTAAAATTAGATTTGGGTCTTCAAAGACTGCCCGATATTTTGGATTTTGCTGATATTTGGTGATTTTCCAAATTTACCAAGATATTTCAATATTTGTTTAAGAAGTCTACAGTTTTCAATTCAAATTTGTAAATTTGAAAATCGTGTGTGTGTGTGTGTGTGTGTGTGTGTGTGTGGGGGAAATTCGAACAGCAAAACGAAGTATCTACACCAAACTCTTTTGTTAGACTGCCATTGCGCTATTATATATATGTAAATGCATTATATTCTCTTATTATTTAACTATTTTTACTATTTTACATTTTTGTTTTAACATTATCACTTAATTTTATTTTTTTATAAAATCCTTTCACCTTTTTAAAAAAAATTAAATTTTAAAATCAATAAATTTACAATATTTTTAAATCAAAAATTAATTTAATAAGGAAAATAAAATAATATCTCATTTGAAAATTTAATATTATAATATACAATATTTAGAATCTTCTCATTATCTACTTAATATTTGTAATAATAATATAAACAAATAAATAATATCTCTTTAACATTATAATATCTTAATAATTTATTAAATATAACATATTTAATTTAATAGTTAGTGAATCCATTTGATTTTAATCTATCTTAATTAAGATATGAATCATTTTTCATATCTATATAAATAATTTTATAAATTTATAAATTAAAACTCAGAAACAAATTAATTCTAAGAATGATATTTAATTTAGTAATTATAAACATTATTCAATTAAACAAATAATTTTAATTGGAAATGATTTAATTTTAATTTAAATCTTAGCCCTAAATTCATTAATATTACTAAATGAACATAATCTTAAAATTTAATAACATATATATATATATATATATATATATATATATATATATATATATATATATATATATATATATATATATAAATTTAATGGAGCGATATTTCACCAAATGCTATATATTAATCCAAGATTATAGATATATCTTGTATTCTGGATATTTTGATCTTTGATTTCAACAACATAGAAAATTCATTTATATAAGAAATTAAAAATAAAGCTTGGGAATACATACTTAATCAAGTCAATATCAACTATAGTTATTTTATTCAAGTTAAATGTCAATAATATAGATTTTTTTTTTTTCTCGACTAAGCCAATAATCAAATATATTGAAAAAAGAATTAAAAAAAAAAAACCTTAACATTAAATTCCCTAAGAAGACAATTTATTGAAGCTGTAGAAATTCACTCATCTTCATTTTCATCATGCTCATCAACTCCATCCAAGATTAATTGCAGGAGTGATGATAGTGTGTACAACACATGTCCCCTGCTTGTTAATTTTAATTTTAATAGTGTGTCCAACTCCATCCAAGTTAATTTTAATTTACATTTATTAAAATTAATAATAATTATAAAAATGGTAAATATCTCCCCTGCTTGTTAAGCATTTTTATAAAATTTCTTACCTATAAAAATCACGAGACATCATATTTTTAATACAATATAAAACGTTATATTTTCATAATATAAAACAACATAATATTTATCAAAACCTTACTATTTTACTTTTACATATGAGTAGTAAAAGCAATAAACAATGATATAATTATCAAGGAATTACTAAGATCATCCATAATACAAATGTTAACCACAACACTTAATAAGTTACTTAACATATGAAATGTCGACATGAAGAGTTTTTCATATTAATAGGTAATTCATAGATAAAAAAGTATAAATACACATCTTCATTCATTTTGAAAATTATGATGTGAAAAGTCAAATTGACTACATTGAAAACAAAAGTTCTCTAAATCAACTCCTTTTAAAGTCATGCCTCCATCGTCCACATCATCTACAAAAATACAAGGAATATGTATCAATAAAAAATCATTTTTGAAGTAAAATAATAGTAATTTAAAATGTATAAGTTTAATAAAAAAATTTAACAAATTTGAATAGTTAGACTTGAGCCTTCAACTTCTATAGAAAGAAATCATTCCTCATACAAAAGATTTCTCATTTCTTTAAAATTTAGTTCTTCCGATTCATCCTCATCAATTATTCAAAAGTCAGTTTCATCGATACATGCATAGACTTCTTTTCTTGTCGTAGAACCTAAGAAAGAAAAACATGTAACTATTCATAGCTATTCAAATAAAATACATATGCAAAATAACTAACAATATATTTATACCGATTTTTTAGCTACAAATCGTTATGAATGTATACAAGATTATTAAGCCTTTGATGTTTCAATATTTTCCTTTTTTTGGTACGCATGCATTCAAACACGATTAATTCCTTTCACACCCAAAAGATGATGAAGTTTGGCTCAATATTTGAATGGTCAACTTTTGCAAATTCGGTCCACTATATCCATGTAGCCTCCACCATTTATCTAGTTTTCATTCACATAAAAAAGGACAAAAAATCATTGCTAAGTTTAAAACTATAACAATCTATACTTTAAAGTACATTAATATATATTAAAGTGTAACTACTTAAAAAAAAGTTAATAGATGAAGTATCTAAATTTCTTAGGAGTTGTAGTATTCTTTGAGAATAAAATGTATTTATAACGAAAACTTTCAAATCGATGCGCATTTGTTTTTGACTTATTCGTCTAACTGTTTTGTCTTTATTGGTATTTCTGATCAATAATAATATATATCTTATGACACCTCCAATGACTCAAAACTTGTTACAAAAGTTTTTTTGATCATATTGAAAACATAGATTCAATCAATAAATTGTTGAATTAATACTTTTACAATTTTTTTTTTTTTAACTAAGGCTAATACAGTATTTGTCTCTATTAGAAATCAAACTCATGAAAATGCCTATGACATAAGGCGCTCTAATGGAGCTGCGTGTCATTGGCAATACTTTTGCAAAGTTGATCATCTCAATGTTGTTTTATGATATTTGTATAAGACTTGTGATCTCTTGTTATGATTAAATCAATGTTTTAAAAATCAGTTCGGAACTTTCAGATCGTTGACCGTGCATAAAACAAGTCTTATTCACCATAAAAAATTGTTTTTCCTTTGAATGGGACATAAATCGCTCGAATCGATGGTTGGATCAATGAAACGCTTGAACAGGGCGATTCCTATCGAACTAAGCGGTTCAATGCTATTTTATTTTTAAATGCTAAACGACGTCGTTTAAATTGTGATACAAGTTCCTTCCCTGCTTCCCCTACGACTACGATCTCCCCTCTTTAGCTCTCTCTCAAGGTCATGTTTCCTCCTTTTCCAACTCTGGCGGCGGTGGCAACAGCAGCTCCTCCTCTCCTCCAACTCCGACGGTAGCGGCAGCAGAAACTCCGGCTGATCTAGGTAAAACTCTAACCCTAAACCCCCAACAATCCCCCTTCGATTTTCAGAAATCTTCCACGACATTTGATTTTCTTTCTTTCATATGGTTTCTCCTCAATCCCTTTTGCCTCATGGACTTGTTTTCGTTTTCCCTTTCAAATAGCCAGAATGAATTTTTTTTTTTTTTTTTTTTTTGGTCGATCAGCTTTCTACTAGTTGTGTGGCTTCTACAAGGGGACAGATGTTGGACACATTGTCATCATTGTTGCAATTAATCCTGGATGGAGTTGATGAGGATGATGAAAATGACGGATGAGATAGGAGGAAGCCGAGAATACTCAGGAGATGAGTCAATTTCTGCAGCTTCAATACATTCTTAGGGAATTTAATGTTAAGGTTTTTTTATTCTTTTTTCAATATAGTTGATATTGACTTAGACAACGAGAAAAAAAACAATCTATGTTAGTGACATTTGACTTGATTAAAATAATTATAGTTGATATTGACTTGATTAAGTATCTATTCCAAAGCTTTATTTTTAGTTTCTTACATAAATGAATTTTCTTTGTTCTTGAAATACAATTTATAACATTAATGCTATTGTTGTGCTTTTTACAAATTGATAGGAAAATGGAATCAAACAGCTCAACCTTTGGTGGATTTCGATATCAAATTCTGAAATCATTAAGAAGAGACGGACCTAACATGGGAATATGTTTTTGAAGAAATGTATTCAAATAGAAGAAAGCTCTATGTACATATATTTTGAAAAGTTACTAAAAGTGAGGGGTCATCCGTGAAACTAACACCTTGCTTGAGTAAAAGGGGATATTGGACCATGTAGATTGGTTCCTCCCGATGTTAAATATCGAATGAATAATTTCTTACAAGAGGTTGTAAAATCCAAAAAAAAAACATCTCAAGCAGCTTATGAGTTTGAAAATCCATATAGTCCAAATATGTCAATTTGAAGGGGTGAGCAACAAGGTGAAGAAGAGGTTCAATAAGTGCAAAATCTTACAAGACCAAAAATGAGTGAAAAAAAAATCAACAATTGATAAGTACTTTGCACCAAGAACTACTCAAGGGGCTCAACCATCCATTAAGAGTGCATTAGCTGGGAATAAGCTATTTAAAGAGCAGGTGTAGCTCTTGGGAGATTTTTTTTATGATGCATGCATCCCTACTAATGCTGTAAATTCCTTCTATTTCATGCCAATGTTAAATGTTGTAGCTACAATTTGTCCTATATATAAGGGTCTAACCTACTATCAACTGCGAGTTAATCTTCTGAAGGATGCTAAGAAGGAAATTCAATTACTTGTAGATTCTTATCGTGAAGCTTGGGCAAAAATTGGGTGTACAATAGTGGGCGATGGTTAGACAGATAATAGACAAAAAACACTCATCAACTTCATTGTTTATTGTCCCAAGAAATATCATTTGTGAAGTATGTTGATGCTTTAGATATTATTGTGAAAGATGCAAACAATATATTTCTGCTGTTTGATGGGATCGTTACATGTGTTAGCCCAAACAATGTGGTTCAAATGGTCATTGATAATGTAGCAAACTATGTGGCTACGGGGAAGATTGATTTCTCATAAATATAAACACATTAATTGGTCACCTTGTGTAGTTCATTGCCTTAATTTAATCTTTAATGATATTTGTAAGTTTGATCATATTGCTACGCTTGCAAGACGTGCATCAAATGTGACATTTTTTGTATATAATCATGTTGCTTTGTTAAGTTGACTAAGAAAAAACGAATGATGGACAGAGATCATTCGACCTGGTGCAACTTGCTTTGCTACTACATTCATTGCATTAAAGAGTTTTTATGATCATAAACATAATTTACAAGTTTTGGTGACTAGCAAGTTCTTTGTAGACTCTAAATATTCAAAGGATAATAAAAGTAGAGTTGTTCCATCATCTTAGACCACAAGTATTGGAATGATTGTTTCATAGTTATGAACTCATGGTCCCACTTGTGCAATTATTGTGTATTGTTGATTGTGATTAGAGGCGTTCAATGGGATATGTGTATGAAGGCATGTATAGAGCTCGTTTAGGGCTTCAAGAAGCTGTGTAATCGTAACAAAAGACTATACAAGCCTTGTACAAATTTCATAAAACAATGTTAGAATGAACAACTTCGCAAAAGCATTCATTCAGCAACTTATTAGCCAAATCAATGTTTCCAATATGATCAAAAAAAAATTGTAACAAGCCTAAAGTCTTTGAAGGTGTCATGGATATTGATCATAAAGTCATCAAAGGCAAAAACAAAGTGATGAATGAGTTAAAGTTGTATCGTGATCAATTGGAAAGTTTTGGAAGAAAGCTTGTCTATTCTTCTCATGAAATACTACAATATGATAAATGATACTCCATCTATTAACTTATTTTTAAGTAGTTATATTTTAATATATACTAATTTACTTTAAAGTCTAGATTGTTATATTTTAAAACTTACCAATGATTTTTTTTGTCATTTTTATATGTTATGAAAACTAGATGAATGGTGGAGACTGCATGGATATAGTGCACTAAATTTGCAAAAGTTGATAATTCAAATATTAAGTCAAACTTCATCATCTTCTGGGTGTAAAAGGAATTGGATCATGTTTGAACACATGCATACCAAAAAGATGAACGAATTGGAACATCATAGGCTTAATGATCTTGTATACATTCATTACAATTTGCGATTGAAAAATCGATATAAATATTTTGATAGTTATTTTGAATATAAATTTTATTTTGATAGCTAAGAATAGTCACATGTTTTTCTTTTTTATGTTCTACAACAAAAAAATAAGTTATGATCCTATTGACTATGTATGATCCTATTTACTATGCATGTACCGATGAAACCTAATTTTGAACAATTGATGAAGATGAACCGGGAGAGCTAGATCTTGAAGAAATAGATAATATTTTGTATGTTAAATGGTCTCTTCCTATAGAAGTTGAAGGCTCAAGTTCAGCTAATCAAATTGGTTAGAAAAAGTTATTAAACTTATACATTTTAAATTATTGTTATTTTACTTTAAAAATTATTTTTTATTAAGAAATATTCCTTGTATTTTTGTAGATGATGTGGACAATGGTGGCTTGGCTTTAGAAGGAGTTGATTTAGAAAACTTTTATTCTCCATGTAATCAATTTGACTTTTCACATCCTAATTTTCAAAGTTAATAAAAACGTGTATTTATATTTTCTATGTATAAACTTATTAATATGAAAAACTCTTCATGTTGACATTTTGTCACACCCCCACCTACTAGAGAGGGTGTGCGGCCACCAACAAACCCACAACCATTACTTGATGACTAGATAATCGACGGCGAAGCGTGTTGCTTCTTTGGCTTAGTATAAAAATTTTCTTTTCTAAACTTGTGATTTTATAAAATTTAATGAGTATAACTCGCTCTGAGGACATATCCCAAAACTTGTAGCATATCACAGGTTTACACTTTTCAAAATATAGCAACCAACGCACTCTTTCAAGAGCCTCGGGCTAAATCATATTTTATAATCAAAAACTATGTACATACATATACTCAAGCTAGCTAATTAAGTATTTACTTCAATGAAGTTATTTAATCTGTAGCGATACAAAGTCGGAGAGATCTATATCTCCCGATGTCAGTGCCTATATGGAAAATAGTTTTAAGCAGTGAAATAATGAATTCAGCGAAAGTACCGGTGAGTGTATCTTTTATAAAATGTTTGCTTTTACGAATATCTCAAGCTATAAAACTCTCTTTTTACAAGATATTTTCCAGAAACCTTGCTTGCTTTGCTTTAAAAGTTTCTAAAACTTTTCATCTGCTTTATTTGGCACTTGTGAGTTTTAATAAAACTTTTCGTAAATCTCTTAACTTGTTTGCTTTACCTTGCTTTAAAGTTTACAAAACTTTTCGTAAATGCAAGGGAACTGAGCCCCGGTAAACACTTTAAAGTTTATAAAACTTTTTATAAACAAGTCTGAGGCTCAATGACACAACTTTTAAAGTTTTATAAAACTTTTTATAAACACGGGGAGCACAGGCTCGGCCAGATGCACCGATGATTGATTTCAAAGCGTATGGAAATTGTTTATAAATCAAAATCAACCACTTCAGAGCCTTTGCTTGCTTGTTGTTACCCTAGTAAAACACGGGGCCAGGAGCTTGGCCGTCTGGGTGGAAGGACACAGGTCGCATCGCACAAATTAGGAGGGCCTTGGCTCCACTTCCCCTTCTAGGTAAATGGTGGGACAGACAGCCAGTACCGTCATCGTTTAGCTAGCGGCGCTAACCACATGCTCAGTGCGTGCCACGGTCCTTTAAATGTCGTGATCGTATTAAGTTTCTTAGATGAGGCTGAAATCCCAAAATCGTAGAGAATGATGTCTAGCTCACCGCCTTGCGCCGCAGAATACCTAAATAGAGTATGCTTGCTTAAAGCTAGGGATTTCGTTATGCTGTTTTTTAGAAAATATAATTTTCTTTGTTTGCTTGATTCGCTCTTTAAATATGGCTTTACAACTCAAAAACCATTTACAACACTTGCTTTTAAAAAGTAGGTTGAATACATAATAAGTACTTGTTTCTTTTCGCATATGGTTTAAATCAAAATAAATTCTTGCCTTGCTTTAAAATATAGTTCACAATGAAAACCATTAAATACGATTAATAAAAACGAGTTCATAATAATAAACTAGTATTTGAAAAATAGGTTTAAAGAACACTCACCTTTTTGTTTAATAAAACTTGTGAGCACGACTTCACAACTTTCAGCTTTGCTTTTAGCTTCCGCTTCAAACGAGATACGGCGAAACATCATTGCCTGCGTATAAGCGTAAAACTTAATGTACTTCACACATGGAAGTCCTTTAGGGTCACACAATATTCATATAAAGCCAAATAAACAATTCTTAGCAGCCTTAAAAGCACAACAAAAACCGCACTCATTTGGCAAACTTTTTCAAACAATACTCTCTGAACTTTATTACCAAAAAAATTATTCAAACGGTCTTCAAACATTATGAAACTCTCCAGATCAGTCCTTTATATATCATGACATCTCTTTAAATTTTTAATTTAAAAATTCCTTCTCTAAGGCCCTTAGCCACATAACACAAATTCTGACATTTTTTTAGTGCCTAATTGGTTAGCTCCTTCCCCAGATCACCTCTTTGTTATCCTTGATTTTTGGGGTCTTAACTTCATAAATTAGAAATGGTTTCTTCACTCATTTGAAGCTATGGTTCTAAGGTTTCTTCTCTAATTGGAATCATCCAATTTGGATCACCAAAACTCAAGTTATTGTATTTTACATCTAGATTACTCAATTTGGCATAACAGAATCTGCACATAGCTCCACTTTGACAAATTTCTAGGAACTTTAAGTTACAATTTGTATGCACTTCCTTCAGCTAACTATTCCCACAAGTCTATTTTACCCAGAATTTTGAATCACTCAATTTGGATGAGTGAAACTCACATATATTGGCCTTTACCTTGATACCCAAAGCAGGCATAACCCGGTGGTTACACGAGCTCCTTCGATCCGTGTTGGGAGCCTTAGAGCCTGATTTGCTCTTTGGTCACTTATACATTGTAGCCCTATATCTTAGCAGTTAAGATTCTGGTCAAAATCAAATTGGTTGGATGATTATAAGCTTGTCATATGAAAACGAACGAGTTTACAAAATTTTGTGACATTTCCTTTAAAAGCCCGACGTTCTCCTTCTTTTCTGGTATTATACGAACCCGATCCCAACGATCAGAGCGTACGAAAACAACTTCAAGCTGCTGGCTCTAGGGTATATCAAAAACCTAAGAACCATGAAATCCATATAGAAAGGTCAAAGTCCGATAATTAAATACCAAAAGCTTAAAGCGTTTAGTTAACGAAAATTTTTATTCTGTCCGAAATTGAATATGAAATTTTTCGATGTATTACAATCTTTAGTTTCGTTTCGAAAAATACGTTCCGTCTTGAATTTGGTTAATCCGTTTTTCATTAATGCAGTTGGTTGAATTTAATTCGACAAGGAAGCAGGAGCTTTTCTGCATTTTACGATTCGTATATAAAATATTTGAAAATAAGTGGTCGTTTCTTTGTTTTTGAAAATTGTTTCGTCTTTGTCCTAAATGTGTAGCGTTTTCGGCCCCATTTCGAAAGTTTGAATAGAGAAAGCAAAAAATTTTCTACCTCTTAAACGAGCCTTGGCGAAATCGAAATGTACATGATTCCATACAAAAACCCAAAGATCAATGGCTTTGCTCTTATATTTCTTCTCCTTAGCATAATGTAACTTCCTCCCTCTTCTTCTCTTCTTCTCACCAAAAACATTAGGCTAGTTTGAGAGACCAAAATGAGAGCTCCTGTTTGTCTCATAACCCTTTTATAATCTTATCTTTGCCTTAATTACAGTGAGTCATAAATCTCTCGGCGTTCTGCTGACAAGCTTTTATTATTTTAGCAATGGCCTCTCATCTTCTCAAATTATTGTTTTCATATCCTTTGTGGAAATTTACAAATTTACCCTTGTTTTAGTACAAATTCCGGGTTAAATAAATTTATGATTCTAATTCATTCTTATGTAGCTAAAAATATCTGATAGCGCTTGGTACACATATGCGCCCCTACGGTTACACGTTTTATATGTTGAGTAACTTTTAAGTGTTGTGGTTGACATTTGTTTTATGGATTATCTTAGCAATTCCTTGATAATTATGTAATTTTTATTTTATTATTTTTATTAATCATATGTAGAAATAGAATAATAAGGTTTTGATAAATTTTATGTTATTTTACACCATGAAAATATGATGTCTTGTGATTTTCACTAGTAAAAAATTTTATAAAAATTCTTAACAAATGCAGGGAGATTTTTGTCAGGTACATAAAATTCCACTAATTTTATAATTTAATACCCAGTAATTTTAATAAATATAAATTATATATATACATATAACATCACCGATTTAATCATCGGTTCGACCAATAAACCATGAACATATAACTTTTTTTGGTTTACTCACGAGTCACTGATCTGGTTTTTAAAACATTGAATAATTTTAAGTAATTTTTCCATTTCTCTTAATAAAGCTATAGAACATGTCAATTATGGGAAAAGGGCATAAAAATTTACACACCGTTTAGATTTTGTTTGTACAGAGGTGGCATCATCACTCTTTGTGACTAGGGCTGGTAACGAGCCAAGCTACTCAGGCTTGGCTTGGGCTCGGCTCGAAAAAAGTTCAGCTCAGGCTCATTTCGTGGGCCTAAGCGAATGAAACTTGAGTATATTAGGCTTGATAAATTCGGGCGACGTAGGGCGGGGCAGGGCGGAGTGAGCACGGACGTTAAAAGCGACTATAGGGGTACTGGCTACTAGCCCATGAGGGGTTTGGCCTCCTCGTCAAGGTTGATCTGGGTCGTGGACCATGGGAAAAGAAGGCTTTTAATTTGTCGAGACCCATGTCGTGAGCAGACTTCGCCTCACGGTCTCCGGCCGGCGAGATCTGGCAGTCTTCACTGTGCGATCGACTCGAGGGCGCGCGCGGGGTAAATGCCAGTCATGTGTCGGATATCCAGTGTAATGGATCTTGTTTCTGAATCCGTCGGCATGGATAAGCGAATCGTGAATCCTCACGAAGCGGAAGTGGAAGCGGCGGCGACGGTAGGGCTGACGAATCCTGCGTCGGTTGGAAATTGTGCCTAGATCCTAGATCGCTGATGGCGAAAATGGTACCGCGATAGCGAGAAAGGTG
The DNA here is from genome assembly GCA_016808115.1 of Tetrastigma voinierianum. Lineage (NCBI taxonomy): Eukaryota > Viridiplantae > Streptophyta > Magnoliopsida > Vitales > Vitaceae > Tetrastigma > Tetrastigma voinierianum. The sequence goes on from JAEQBH010003030.1 coordinate 1,361,587, forward strand.
CCGGCGACGGTATATTCGAGTGTGGATAGTGTGAAGAAAGGTGCCGTGAGAAAGGGACGTCGGGAAGGACATGGATGTTGGAGTATGACCCGAATACGATCCCGGTCGGTCACGGTGTGAGGATCAGGTCCACAAATATGAGGTGATGGAACAACGTAGGCCCATAGAGGTGGTGAGCGTGAGGCACAAATGAGGTTCTTAGATCTTGGGTAACGTCGGAGCCGTGCATGGACCAACGTCGATCAATTCGGCTTTGATGAACAAGGATCAGTCAAATCTGAGGTATTGGGGCTTTGGATCTTAGTCTTGGGCAACTTGTACATCACAGGCGTGGGTATGGAGTAAAAGGCATCAAGGGTGATCGTGGGGTGGGGTTTCATAGAAGGAAACGGAGCCGGCATGCGGGATTTGCCCGGAACGGTGGTGTAGCGTGAGGAGTGCCACTTGGGTCGGCTGCGGAGTATGAGGCCCCAGGCCGTCGGAGTTCGGCGTGGTGGGGATTCACGGATCGATCCGTGATGGTGAAGCGATGGGTCTTAGAGTGTCATGCAGCGGCCCCGGGTGTTAGTCGGAGGTGGTGGCCAAACTAACGTGTGCGTGATATATTCTTAGAATAGTTTTATTTGTTCTTTCAGTGAGGTTTGCTTGGCGAATCTTGTTGATATATTATTTAACTATTTAGATAATTGATTAAAATAAATCATTGTTTTAACTATTCAATGATTTGGGGATATCTTATTGCTTGACTCTGTGATTTACTACTTTGTTTTAATTAAATTGTAATTTTTCATTTAGAAATTTGTTTTGAGTGGAGTGCTGCGCGTAATCAGAAACGAATGTTGAAGGGGTGGCTTCTTGACTTTAGCATCAATTGCTAAATCAACTAAGGTAAAACAAAATCGTGAAAATTATTTGTAATTGATGTATTTGTTATCGTAATGATTACAAAGTTAAAAAGTATATGAATTTGAGCTCGAGGATTGATTCTGATACAAAGCATATAGGCTCAGGGATTGGGCTTGAGCTGAAGGGTTAAGCTCAGGCTCGTTCATATACTCGACGAGCTGTGGCTCAAGCGAGCTTTTTAAATCAAGCCCAGACTTGAGCACGATTTTAATTTCTGGTTCAGGCTAGAACAAGGCTAGAAGTCATTCGTAAATTAACAAGCGCAGGCTAAAGAATGTTGAAAGAATTTCATTCGACTCGTGGCCTCGTTATCGGCCCAGGCCATGAGATTGACCATGTAATCACCATAACGACTCAAAATCGATCTTCAAAAGATTGTACAGAGAAATGTCTTCAAATCTCTTATTTCTCGATTTGCCTAAAGAAACATTACAATAGAATTACAGAACGCCCAAAAGGAACCGAATTCTGCAGGAACCTGTGTGAGCGCATAATATGGATACAAAATTTGTCGAGTAGAATAATTAGCATATCAGAAGTAAACTGAAAGCTTTTCATCTATCATGTTCTGTAACAAGTTACACTTCTCTACCAACTTGCTTAATTTTTCAGCTCCAATTGTCGCCTCGGTAGTCCTTAATTCATCAGTTGAGCAAGTATAGCCATTTGATTCAATCAATGGAGCACCCTGAACAAAATTCCTTTCATCCTCCTCTAAATCAGGGGTGTTTGATTCCTGAACATGAGAACTATCATAAGCCATCCTTGGTAGAGGTCGAAAAGGCCGAGTTTTCCCGGATGAAAGAGGGCTACAGCCAACTTCAACCATTTCATCCAGAGTGGGATGAATTAAACAATATGGTGATGATCTGCTACCTTCAAGCCCTGGTTTATCTGAACCTCCTGATTTTGTTGAAGCAGCACCACTGTAGTTCTCCAAGACATAAGCTGTAGAAGCAGATCCGATAGATAAACTCATTAACCGCCAATTGGAAACCCGTCGGAAAATTGTTACCCACTTTGGAACTATATAGTAGCTTGAATTATGGAGCTCAAGTTTGGTGCTGTTCTGAAGCATGACATGAACCTCCCTCTTTGCCAGTGGCAAGCCCATCATCTTACTCAACTGAGTGAGGTATCTGATCAAGCAATTTTCGAGCAGTAATCTCTGGTTCTCAATCTCCTGGCTGATGCTGGAACCTCTGTTTAACCAAGATATGTCATCCAGGAAATTAGGGAGTTTGCAGTCCCTTAATGCACATATAAGGGGTTCAATTCTTGCAGCTGAGCTCCATCCTCTCATTGGCAAGTACCATGTAATGGCTCTATGCTCATAACCAGATGCCTCCAGCAAGGCAATCTCAGGACATGGCCAACCGTTGCAATTTGCATCAGCTGCACCAGAAATCTCTCCCTGTGTTCGATCCAATGCATCATTGAAGGCAGAGATACACTGGTCTGGACCCACATCATAAACGCTCATATTTTCAAGAACCTCGAAAGAACAATTAATGTGGGTCAGAACCAGTTCCCGTGTTTTGGCACATTGAAGAATGGGTTGCAGGGGTGATTCACTTGCCAGCCAACACAGCCCCTTTCTTAATTGGTCATCACCAAAAAACCCATCGCAGTGTTCTGTTTGCTGGTCTCGAACAAGGAAAATGACTGAAAAGCAACTTACACGCGATCTATCAATGCTGTTGAGCCCCAATCCGTCAATGATGGAGGAAGCATCTGAAGCATCCTTTTCATATCTGCCGCTTAAGATCAGCAGTGGCAAGCATGAACCAGAGGGTATCGACATCAAAAGGTTATGGAGTCTGACCTTCTGAAGCTCCCATGGGATGCTTCCAGATACAAGGAAAAGAACTGCACTTGCACCGAGAGCTGTCTCGTTTGGATTATCAAATTGTGCTTCCACAATAACAGACAAACAGCAGGTCATATCAGCATCAGATTGACTAGGAATCCATTTCTCCCAAATAGACAGGCCAGGTAATGAAATTACTAAATCATCATCATCATCTTTTCTGGTAGGCAGGAGCTTAGAAAGCAACCACGTGCCTGCTGCAAAATGAGCAACATGGCACATATGGTCTTTTTTTTCTCCTCCTGCGTTGTTCATCTGGGAACATATAATAATTTTCCAGCATAGACACCTAGAATCTGGATTTCTTTCACTCAATTTATCAGCTATCACTTCTGAAACATTCAACCTGGACCAGGATTGTTCATGTTTTTGGTATCTCTCTCTCATAATTTGGTCAATATTGAACTCCCCAAAAGTTCTCGATTGCTGCATAGGAGGAAAATGAAAATGAAGTTAGAATACAAAATAAGTCAAAAGGTCAGGGAAAATCAACAGATGGATTATTGTTGGCACAACGAGTGAAGTTAGCCATTCAACTATAATCCCAAACATTTTTTAGAAAATAAAATTATCCCTCCATAAAATACAAATGCATATGAAGGATCATATCAAGTGAACAATCATTGCAGCCAATCATTTCCTTGCATGATTACAGTCAAATCCTGATGTGTAGAACCACTGCACAAAACATTCTTTATGATTTAACATTTCTAAACTGGCCGAGCAAGGTTTCATAGTAAGCAACAAGATGCTTATTATTGGGTTTCGAAATGCCAAACAAACGAAAGTTGGGAAACCAGTAAGGAAGAGAGAATTGAAACAAGTTGTTGGGCTACCCATACAAGATTTGCTCATATGTATAGATTGCATTGATGTTGGCTATCGGACATGGACTCAAATAGTTGAGGAGGTGGCACATGTAAGTGAGGAAGATGGAAAGGAATTTGAGATTACCACAAATACAGTTTTTGATGTATAAAAACTAGGGCGTAGGACAGAACAAAGTGCATGAAGAAGATGCACACAAATACACACACACAGAGACAAAGAGAAGAATTTCAGTTCAATTTATTTTTATTTATTCAAACAAAGAGATAGGAGGAAGCAACAAGAACCCAAGAGAGGATAGTATGGACAAGACTCAATGAAAAAACACAAGCAAAAACAAAAACAAACAACAGAGGAAGAAAAATAGAGAATGAAGTTACATGTTCATTATGTTGAATTGGTGGGCCCAGTGACAGCAAATCTAGTGCAGCACTTGCTGCTAATTGCCTCTGTTCACGTAACTCCCTTCGCTTTGAGGAACGTTGCCTCCATATTCTGACCAAAGAGACATGGCAAAAAAAGAAAAGTTAATTTTAAGGTAAACCAATATTTATAGATTAACAAATAAGACAGACAAACCACAACCTTAAGATCAACTTGAGTTTAGCTTCTGCAACTTCTTCATCCTGACTGGCCACAACATCAATTTCATCCTCTTGGTGAATATCAGTAAGTTCATCTTCTTTATCTTTAATTACCATAACTTGAGGTACTGGAATGTCCACAGGATGACTAAATGCAGTAACAGGAAATCTTTCTTGCATAACTGGTGTTGACACAACCTGTGATGGCATTGCTTCCATGTGAGACTGTCTTCTTTTCTCCAGGGAGTTTCTGAAGAGTGCATCAAAATTTGGTTGCCCCACTTTCCCAACTTTAGTCGGCTGAGATTCAGGGGACTTCTGAGCTAAGGATATATCACATGCCATAGGAGTAACATTTGACACCCAATCGCCATCCTCACTTGACTGAGAAACTGTTGATGCTCCAAGCATCAGCTGGACTGGCATGCCATCTTTTGGGGATGGAAAAGCTTCAAAATTAGTCATCTCTTCATCCGTTGCAGGGGCATAATTACTTTGGCCAACAGATGGAATGCCTATTGGCTCATGATTGTAGTCATTACTCAATTGAAGCTCTTTTGCTTTTGCAGAAGGCAAGGATGTTGGTTGACAAAAATATGCAACATCCTCAACTATATTTCTTGACTTTTTCGAATGGACAAGTTTTGAGCATTTGGTGGGATAGTCCTTATCAGCATTAAGAAATGGGCCTTCCTTCACCATATAAGGCTCTTCAAATTCCTTTATCAAGAACCCATGGTACTCTACAAGGCTTTCAATGTCTTCTTCCTGGTTTCAATAATCAAAGCATAGGACATATGAGAATTGAGGTAAGTTGGGAATGACTTCAATGTGTAAAATGGATATAGGATAACACTGAACCAAAAAAATTAAGATACCTCCATCCCAAGCCACCTAGCAGCATGGGCAACAGGAAGACCTTGGTTATTCGGTAAGCCAGAGTGTAGAGAAGCAAGAGCCTGTGTTCGTAACTGAAACAAACAGCATAACATATGAGACAACACCAAAACATTTGTGACTTCATGAGCATGTTTGATAAATAGCACAAGTGTGTAACTAAAACAAACAGCATAGCATACAAAATCCCCCACCCCCCACCAAAAAAAAGGAAAAATATAAGGATTCTACATAAGCAGATCAAAATGTACATCTCATGTTAAGACTCAGATAACACGCTATGACAATCTGGAGCTTGACCAATCCCCTTCCAGGAATTTCAGCAGTTGTGATTTACTCGATGAGTATCAAAAAAAAAGTAAAGAAAGATGAGCATATTGTTGATATTTGTAAAATGACTCAACTCTCCTAAAAGCTCAAGCTTGTAAGATTTGGGTTTAATATGAATATCATGTCTTGAACACCCTCCCTCACGTGCAGCCCCATACCCGCACGTGGAGAGTCAAATAAATTAAATAGAGTCCTCTATAGACTTTCTAATCAACAAATGGGGAATAAATTGCAAAGAGGTGGCTCGAACCAAGGACCTCTTGCCAAACCATACTCTAATACCACTTGTTGGGAAACCCCATGCACTCATCGCCATCCACATTGGTATGATATTGTTTACTTTGGCCTAAACCCTCATGGTTTTGTTTTTGGGCTTTTCCCCCAAAAGGCCCCATACCAATTGGATGTTATCCATGCTTATATACTCATAAGTCATCTCATTCCTAACCGATGTGGGACATATTGTGAGACTTTGGCTGCACGCAACGTCCTCCCTCGAACAAGTTCCACCGCGCCTCATAAGCCCGATGTTCGCGTGCGTTCGACGCATGCCTTACATTAAGTCTGAGGGGCCACCACATCATTTTGTTAGGCTTCCACCCACACAGTTAAGTTTGAACTCTGCTCTGATACCATGTTAAAGGACCAACTCTCCTAAAAGCTCAAGCTTGTAGGATTTTGGTTTAATATAAATACCATGTCTTTAACAATATTCCCAATCTTGTGCTTTATTTGAACAATCTTTAAAAGCACCCTACTTTTCCAATAGTAGGTTTTTTATCCTTGATTCGCCACTGCGGTCGAAGTTTGAGGCTACGTTACGTCTGTGTTAAATGGCCATTTCTCGCTCGAGCTTGTAGGATTTTGGTTTAATATAAATATCATGTCTTTAACAATATTCCCAATCTTGTGCTTTATTTGAACAATCTTTAAAAGCACCCTACTTTTCCAATAGTAGGTTTTTTATCCTTGATTCCTCCAGACTTTTTTCATTTTCTTTCTCCCTTTTTCCTTTTTTTTTTATAGGTAAAGATAGATAAAGTATATGTTAGAAAAAATAATACACACCAGAGCGTACAGAAAGTATACAAGGACTGAGCACCTGAAGGGGGGCCCTGAAAAAGAATACAAAAAAAAACACACACATTACACTGAAGAGGACCCTGAAAGTCCTCTTATTACCCATCTAAAAGTGATTTATACTGCGCCTTCCCTTGGGCTAATTTTATTTGGCAATTGGAAGTTCAGCCGTAGTCAAGATTCTTGTTTAGTTTGCTTAGCCCAGGGTGAGAGGGTAGATTACCCTTTTCTTTGTTATCTTGTTGCTCTAGGGTTATGAGACAAGTCATTCTGCTAGGCGAGGTGTTTGGGCTTCACCTAAAGATGTTGCAATGGTAATTACTATAGCTTTTAAAGGTCTTATAAAGTATCCTGAGTAAAATGCTTTGGAAGGAGGTTTCATCTGCCATCTTCATCTAATTTCAAATTTACTATTTTTTAAAATTACTAAGAAATAAAAATTAAAATTAAAAATAAAACTTTTGATACCAATGGCCAGTGTCATTTCTTATTTCAAGAAATGCATGTGATATGATCAGAGAGCAATGCTAAGAATTTTTTAGGAAGTGTGAAATGAGAGAAGAAAATAATACTTTTCTTTTATTGAATGAGTGAATATAACATAGTATAGAGACAACTATATATATACAAAAGAATGGAACAAAAAGGAAACAAAATAAAATACAAAAAGGAAGGAAAATAATGTACAAGAAAGGAATGAGATAAACCAAAGAATATCCTAAGAATATCTTATATGATTTCTCAACAAGAAGATTGCAATGACATAGAGTTGTTGTGAACAAAACCACCAACCCAGTTCTAAGAATGAGTTACAAAAGCTCTTCTGGATACTCCCAAGGGCCAAGATTGACAATGTTGGGTTGAAGGATACATGGTCAACAGGAAAGAGGTATGGTGTGTGGAAACCTTAGGTAAATGGGAATTCAAGTGTTCTCAGAGATTCCTAGGGACTTGACCAGTCCCTTTGGAACACAATTTCCCCTTGGGAATTTGACCTATCAATCACTCACTGGGTTTTTTGGGCCTAATGGGGCACCAAGGATGAAACATGCAAATTCATAAAGTTATAGGTCATGTTTAGCAACTGTTTTTCAAAAATTGTTTTATGAGAATAATTCTTTAAGACTATTCTTCGATGTTTTGTAGAATAAATGTCTATTTATTTGGAAACTTGAAATATTTTTAACTTTTTTTTTACATGAAATATTTTTAACTTGTTTCCTATATTTTCAAAATATGTTTTAAGAATAACTTTGAATTTACGATGGAAGGCAAGGGGAAGAAAACAAAATGCTTCATCACAGAACGGAGTAGAGGTGCAGCATCGTGGATCCGGTTTGGAGTAGAGGGGATGGAAAAGCTTCTGATGGGAGTTGAAGAGTGTTGTAGGGTCCTCGATACTACTAGAAGAACCTTAGCTTGGAGGGAGAATGGAAGATCTTTTAGTAGGAGTAAGAAAAACAATCTTTGGGGTTCCTTTCTACATTCTAGTTACTAATGGGGAAGGAAAAAAACATTGGCTGGTCTTCCCGGAAGGAAGGGGGTTCATTAATGCATTTGTGGACTATCTTTGGTAGAAAAAAATGGAAATTTGAGATTCAAACCTCGGCCGGAGAATAATCGAGAGGAATTTACGCTACATTAGACGATCAAAGGGGGATGAGAAGTGTACCAAGCCGGAGAGAATATAGTCACACATGTGAAGCCCACTTTAAAGGATGTGGTTGAAGGAGGCAGAAGCGTGATAAATGCGGCGTGGGTGGAGGTAGGAGACTGTGTCCATGGGAAGGAGTTAGTCCCGCTGCGGTTACGCCGATCGGTAGGTGGAAGACCACAATAGGTGCCTTACCACTATCTTTGGGGAAATTTGGAGACCACGGATTTAGAAATGCCTGGAGGCTAAACGAGGAAGTGATGTTAACGGTTTTAAATGAAGATCTTATGCTTTTGGAGTTTAATTCGCCAAAGAAAGCAAAGTGGGTCCTCGAGTCGGGTAGAAGAAGCTTTAATGGAGGTGTGCTACAGCTGGAATGGTGGAGCCCAGAAACGGGGTGTATAAGGAGCAAAGGTGTTGCGAAACACGGATCAGTCTTTGGGGCTTCCCGCCATCTATGGACGCAGGATCATACGAGAAAAACTAGGTGATGCGTGTGGAGGTTTCATGGGCGTAGTAAGAAGTTACAAAGAGGGAAAAAGAGGAGGTGGAAGTGAGTTTAGAATGTTGTCGTCGGAGGCAAGTCTAGGCGAAATCTGCAGTTAATATTTTAGAAGGCCCGAGATCATTATGTTTGCCAAATATAGTGGGAGATTCCTCCTTGGGTAACTGGGGTATACCTTTGGAGGTTCAAAGGGAGTGCGAGGAAGAATCCCAGAAGGAAGGAAGATGAAATGAGTGCACTATGCAATTTAAGCAAGTGGGACTTCAGCCTAGCATGTTTATAATGATGAAGGCGAAAGTGCGGGACGTAGGACGGAGAAAGGAGTGGGGCTGGGTCTTGTTAGGCGAGTGAATGTCAAGCCTATCGTAATCGGGGCTTTAATGAAACGAGTGGGACTCGTGGAAGAAGGGGACGAGGGCTGGATTCTCTTAGATTGGGTGAAGGGATTTTCTGACGTGCGGGCTCCTTGTTGGGCTAGCTAAAAATTTGGTTAGGTCGAGATTGCATGGGCGATTCCTAATAGGGGCAAAGCGAATGGGTCGAAGGGTGGGCGGTCGTTTGAAAAAGGCCTCGAATTTAGGCGAATCCATGGGGCCAGTGGGAGCGACATATCGGGTGGGCTTGGTGGGCCTGTGTCGAATGGGCCAAAGAAGGTTGGCTCCTCAACTGGCCCAAGGACATTAAAGGAGGATGTAAGGGGGTATAGGGGGGTGGAAAAAGGTTTAAATGTGGCCCGTGTTGTTTCCAAAGGGATTACTTATGTTTCAAAAGCAGAGAAGAGGCTGGGAGACGGGGGCTCTCGACTAGGCGCGGTGTCTTCTTTGGATTCCCTTAGAGATCCAGAAGCTTGGTTGTGCTCGAGATCCTTCTTGAATGCCAGGCGGGTCACGATCTGGGGGAACCTCACGGTTTTGGTATTGGGAAGAAGAGTGCAGGCGGCGACCCGGTATCCATTAATGGGTTTTGCACGAGTTCGGGGAGAAGAGGATGCCAATTTATTCGTTCTTTTGCTCACAGGGGAGATGACCCAGATTGGGAGTGGTGGTGTGAGTGAGAGTGGGGAAAGGGTGACGGTAGAGAGTGGGGGAAAGGGGTTGTAGGGTTCCTGCGGAAGGGCGAGCAATTTTATGGAGCCTCGGGTCTACGAGTGAGGGCTTTCTATGGTAAACTAGAGGGTAAGGGATATAATGCACAGGAAGATAGTTGTCTTATCAAATTCGGCCAATTTCTGAGAAGTCTAGCAGCGGGTTTTAGAGATGAGATTTTGGAGCTGCTGCGAAAAATGGATGTTCGGCAGCATGGAGATAAAAGGAAGGGGGACCATGCAGAGACAAGATGTGAGAAGGAGTTAAGGAAAATTTGGAATGCACAATAAGCTCTGATGGAAGGGCCAAATTAGAGGTGGAAGGCAGGGGAATTTAACAAAGTTGAAATGAAGTTAAAGTTGTTCTCGTGGAATGTTAGAGGAGCGAACAATCTAAACAAAAGAAACGTTATCAGAAATTTTATTAGGTCTCATAGGGTGGACTTGGTTTGCTTAACGAAACGAACTTTCAAAGATTTGTCCTCGGTGATGCTCGCGATTTAGGGGTGAGTAAATGGAGTGGAGAACGTGAAATTTAAGAATGCTGAGGTATCTAGTGCAGGATCTGAGTAAATTGGAGCTGATGGAAGTGAAATGGTAATTTTTACATTGCTTGCATGTTTAAAAATGTGGAGGATGGTTTTCTTTGGGCCTTTCTGAAGTCATGGTCAGATAAAGAGGTCTGAAAGCATTTTGGAAGAACTGGTTGATGAAAGGCAATGGGAGGGCCTGGTGCATTGGTGGAGACTGATATGGTTCTTTCCCCCGATGGCCAATCGGATTGTTGGCTATCGCTCTATGGCGTTTTAATGAAGTTCTTAATGAGTTGGGGCAGAATCTTCCTTTGCAAGGGTCGTTTCACAGAGAAGTGGCCTGATGTCGGCGGATGTCACTTTGAATGAATTTTGGTGACAACGGATTAGGAAAACCGGTTTAGCGATGTGACTCAGCGTACTCTCAGAGACCGGTGTCGACCATTGTCTGTGTTGCTAAGGTGATAGGATTCATCAGGGCCTTCACCCATAGGTTTGAGAATATGGTTGAAGTTGTAGGCTTTAAGGATATCCTTAGAGGCGGTAGCCAGTCTGCATTTTTAAAACTCCTACAGTTTATTAAACCCGAAATTAAAGGCCCTGAAAGGAATTTTGAAGGCCTGGAATATAGAGGTTTTTGGTAGAGTGGATCAAAAAAAAAAGGAGGCTTTAAATAGGATATCTTTTGGGATGATGTGGAAAAGGAAAAGGTGTTGTCATGGGGGAAGAGAGCGGAGAAGGAAAAGGCTAGAGAGGATTTTAAGGAGTGGGTGGATATGGGAAGAGGTCTCATGGGGCAATCGAAGAGATTTAGTTGAAAGAAGGGCAATCACGGGGTTTTCATAGAATGGCGATTCTCATAGAAGGAGAAATCCATTAGTAGCATCGGTATCAATAGGAGAAGATTGGTCGGCGAGGAGGTGAGGTTAAGATGGTCTGGATTGGTGCTAAGAAGTCTCACTCTACGACCTCGAACAATTGGTGCAGCCTTACCCGGACCTACATTTCAATTTGATTGGCAGCGGTCGATGCTGGATTGGAAGAAATGTTCACGAGAGGAGAGGGAAGTCTATGGTTGTCTGCGGGCCTTATGATGATAAAGCCCCAGGACTGATGGTTTTCCAATAGCTTCTGGTCTTTCAGTTGGGATTTTGTGAAAGAAGAGAGGTTGTGGGCTAACACAAGGATTTCTTCCAGAATGAAGCGGAGTTTGTTAAAGTCTTAATGCTACTTTTTTTGGTTACACGGTGCCCGAGAATTGATGCTTGTTGAGGATCTAAAGGACTTGAGACCAATCGGTTTAGTGGGCGATCTACATAAAATTTTTATCGAAAGTGTTGGCAGCGGGGAGGTGAGGAGTTATGGGTTGATTATATCCCGGACTCGAATCTGCGTTTGTAAAGGGAGGCAAATTCTTGATCACTACGTTGGTAACAAGTAATTTGTGGACTCGGTTCTAAGAAGAGAAAGAGAAAGGGATCCTGTAAGTTGGACATTGAAAAAGTTTATGATCACATCGGGTGGGATTTTCTTACATGAGACCGCTGAAGATGAGGTTTTGGTGAAATGGATTAGGTGGATTCATTGGTGCATTTCCACGGCCGTTCTCAGTCATGTTTGCGGTTCCCCTGTGGGTTTTTCGAATTCGAGGCTGAGACAAGGGGATCCTCATCGCCCCGTATCTTTTGTTATCGGTATGGAAGTTAAATTAGATGCGCTGCCGGCCCGATTGGAGCGATTTATAGCTGGGGGTGCGGGTTGAGCGAGTAGAGAGGGTGGGGAGATGGTCATCTCCGCTGTGCCTATCTTGATGATCTGTATTTTGTGGCCCGAAATCGGCAGTTGATGTCTTCAAGATGAGGCGTTAATGTGATTTGGCTTTTCGGGATTGAAAGTGCTGAACAAAAGTGAATTATCCTCTAGGAAGGGTGGACAATGTGGAGTTGTTGCGGGCGAGAACTGGGTGTAGGGTTGGTTCGCCACGCTCTGTGCTTAGGTATCCCCACTGGGGAGCCTCCCCCGCAAGGCCTTGAGAGTGCAGGATTCTATTGAAGAAGATTTAGAAAAGGTTGTCCTCCTGGAAAGAGCGTTATATCTCGAAGGCGAAAGGCTCACACTTGTCGAAGTACTTTGTCTAGCTCCCCATTTTACTTCCTCTCCTATTTAGAATGCCAAGATTGTTTGTTCGTGGAGAAGGTCGGAAGAGACTTTCTCTAAGGTGGAAGGGGGATCTTGGCGTAAAACCACATCGGTCAGTGGAAGCTGTTTGCACAGAGAGAAGAGTAGAGGGGATTAGGGGGTGAGGAGGCCTTTAGTGATGAACGAGCACTCTTTGTGTGAAAGTGGTCTTTGGAGGTTTGTGAGGAGGACTCTGCGGAGAATGGTGATGGGTGCGAGTTTGGAAGGAAGTGGGTTGGAATCCCCAGGGCATCGAGGGTGGTTTATGAGTGCTGGCTTATGGAAAGACATCAGAAAATAATGGCCCACCTTCTCTCAAAATTCTATTTCCTTCCTAGGAAATGGTAGAAGGCTGGGTTTTTGGAAGGATCCTTGGTCTTGCTGAGGTAGTCTTGAGCCATGCCTTCCCATCTGTTAACATTTGCTCACAAAGGCGAGGGTGCGGAGGCGTTGGGATCTTCAAGGGAGGAGGATGGGGTTAGTCTCCAGTCTTCCTTAGACCTTTTAATGATTGGGAGATGGAAGAGGTGGAAAAGGTTCCTTCATTTTTACGTGCTATGAAGATTAGGCACAATGAAGATCGACTTTTGTTAAAGGAGTCTATTGCGATGGCTTTTTCGAGTTAGACATATGTATAAATGGCGATGTTTTCTCCTCCTTTAGATTTCCTTGAATTAATCTGGAACCCAATCGTTCCCCAAAGTGGGTTTTTGTAGGAAGCTTCACGGGGTAAGGTGCTTCACGTTGGACCAACTAAAGAGGAGGGGATTCCCTTAATAGGTGTTTTTTATGTAGAAGAGGATGAAGTAATGGACCGCCTTATCCATTGTTCGAGGCCCGAGGATGTTATGGGACCTTCTTTTGCTTGAGTCACGGGGATTGGTGGGTGTTCCCCCGTTCGGTTCGGCAACTTCTCCTGGCTTGGCAGAGCGCTAGTGTTGGCAAAAAAAGGAAGAAAGTTTGGATGGCGGCTCCTTTGTGTTTATTATGGACGCTCTGGTTGGAAAGGAATAGGGTGGTTTTTGAAAATGAGGCCCCTCTACTCATGGATAAAATCTTTCTTTTTGTTTACCTTGTGGGCGTGGGCTAAGGTGTACAGTGTGGATAACTTAAATTCTTTGGTGGGGTTTTTGGCTTGGATGGGGTATAGGTGAGAGTGAGATAGTGTTACCTTGTACTCCTCTTGTGTACTTTTTGGGAGCTTTGTGCTCTTTTTTTCTATATACTGCTTTTTACTGATCAAAAAAAAAAAAAAGAATAACTTTGAGTCTTTTACATGTAGTATTATATTTTCAACTATTCTCCATGGTTGTATAATTATTTCTTAAAACAATCTTACAAAACAAGTGAAAATAACCAAAAACAACCAAAAGATGTTACCTGAAGACACCTTTTTTCCCGCTTATAGAATAGAAAACTGTTTGTTATTTTCTAGTTATGTAGAACAGAAAATACTCTATTTTTGTTCCAGTTAACTGAAAACTATTTTAAAAAACAGTTACTGAACAGACCCATAGATTTTCAAGCTGGGTTGTATCATATACTCTCAATTGTAACTGGCCAACCAGCTTTTGACCTAGTTAGATAAGAAGCTTTGTAGGGGATTTCATGACTATATCACACTAGTATGTGCTTATCAAAAAAAATATCACACTAGTATGTGCTTATCCATAGACCTAAATATTTAACTATTTTTTATATGCTTTTTTTTTAATAATAAATATTTGAAAAACTTCTCTATTTAATCAGATAATGTCAAAACTAGAAACAAGAAGATCTGATGGGATTATTTTTTTATTAAGAGAACATTCAACACCACAACCACTTAACTGCATACATGATAGCTAATAAACCTACCAAAAAAAGATATAATACCTAATAAAATGATCAAGAAATGCAATTAAAATTGTAATAACATGTTCTCTGTCTGTCCTCACAATGTGCCAGAAACTACACACACATGCAACCCACACAGCCCCATTACCCACCAGCTAATGCAGCAGTAATTGAATTCATGCATGGTTTAACATAAAGAGAGCTTAAGGTTTCTTGAGCACAAGGACCAAATTTTGGTAGTGATATTATATGTTATAACCATTAAAATCAAAAATAGCATTGACTCATACCTTCGCAAAGTGAGCATGCATTAGGCATGCTTGAAGATAACTAGCTTTCTTCCCAAGCCGGAAAAAAGCAATGAAGTTACTTGTTCTGCAAGCTCTGCATTAAGAAAATCACTCTAATATGAGATTCTGTTCAATCCTTCAACCTTACAACTGGATATAAGGGAGGCGAACCTTGCTACATCTCGGGCAAATATGACCTCCGGGGATTGTCTCATCTCTGGGGTCATCTTTGCAAGATCCAGCGAGAGCTCAGCAGGTTCAACCTAGTAAAAACAGCTTATCTTAAATAACAACAGCAGAAGCAAAACCTATACAATTAAGCTGTCAACAACTGATATTTTACCTTGTACCCAGGGTGCTTGTCCAGCTTAAGAAGTGCATAATAGCCACGGAACTCTTTTTCTGTTGGCACAATTATTCCCTTCTTTCTGTGATCATCATACATTTGGAATAACTCAACTGAAGTTTTGTTCATCTGCTCAATATTGAGGTGTGCATCAAATCCCTCAGAAAATCCCTCTCCTTTTGTGTATTCGCATAATTCATGCATGGCTATTATATGAAGTCTTATCTGACACCCACAGAAATCAGAAAACTATCTTAGTCTTGAGAAGAATCATATGACACTTTGGAACATATCACTTAGACTAATGTATATCCTTCAGCAGAATAAACCTATCACTCAGGTAGACGAGAAGATTGATAGAGTAGATGGAAAACAGTTCAGTGACAAGAAGATTGACAAATAAATAAAGGGGAAAAACAGAACAAATGAATATAAAACTGACACAGAGATAACTCAAGCTTGTACCAGAAAATCACTAGAAATAGAAAATCTACAAATCCATCCTCCTAAACAAGTACTATTAATTATAATGCAGAATGTGTGGTTCTACTAAAGTTCTAATCATCATTCAGCATATTTTCAAAAGGAAAACAAGGCAAGGCTGTTGCTTCTAAAAGCAATGCCATGCAACTGCAACGAAGACACTAAATTTGAAAGGTCTTATTGGGGAGATCTTAAAGGTCAGTCAATTAAATTAAATGATGAATTATATAATTGTAGCACTTCTTATCTAAAAGCACAAAAAATATGTCACAACACATAAAACATTTCATAAGTACTTCTCCATCAACTGGATTTTTCTTTTGTCATTGAGCACTTCTTTCTCTCCTCCCATCATGACTCCAGTTTCTTCCACATGTTATACAAAAAGCTTAAAAGATGACTAACCATTTGTTCCAGCATACTGATAGCCTGTAGGTCAAAAATGTGCTGCATCCTCAGGTCCATCCGGATTGCTCTCATCCTATCCCACAAGAAATTATACATGCCAAGGAACCTGTCGTCATAAGGCTCATCTAGCAAATTCAGAAGATAATCAATTGTCTGCTGCAGGACTGGCATGGGACGTATCAAGTCTGCTTCTCTCTCTGCTGTCCGATTATACTGAATCAGAATCACATAAAAACATCCATCAAATTTCCTCTTATGAATTAGGACAAAGTAATTTAGACAAAGAAAACATGTGTTCGCTTAAAAGGGAAACAAATGACCAGAGAGTACCCTCTTAACAACAAGATATTTGCTCAAATTTCCTTTTATGAATTATGACAAAGTAATTTAGAAAACAAAAAACACATGTTTACTTGAGAGGGAAAAAATGGACAAGGACTACCTTCTTAACAGCAATATATTTGCTGGTTTGGTTTCTATCCCCATCCAAGCGCTCATACTGATCAAGATCCCCTTTCCTTTCTCGTTCTGCCCTTTCTGACTCTGAATCATAAAGCAAGAAAATAAAGATCAAACAAATTTCAGATACCCTTAAAGCTCTCAACATAGAAAACACAAAAATTAGCTTACTTTCATCAAACACTAAGAAAAAAACAGAGATTCAATTCAAGTTACAATTCTCTTTGCATTTCAGAACTGTGAGCTATTCTTCACTAAAAAATAAAAAGGAAACCAACACTCCATGCAGCAAGTATTCTGATTCACATAGATGGGATAGTATCGAATCCATGACCTCCGTATTGCAACTGAAAATTGTTTGAGTTCGCAAGTTAGCTGCTAGATTGAGAAGCTAAGAAACATACCAGGACACATATCTGGACATAACCCAATTATAACACTGGGTGGTTCCAAGCCTTCATGATCAGCCAAAGCATTGCCAAAGGGGGAACTCCCTGCTACATCTATAGAATGTTCCCCAGCTAAATGTTGCTTCTCTACCACTGACAGATCACGTCCAGTTGCAGAAATTTTTTTATTAGCAATATCAGGGCTGCTTTGCACAGGTTGCTCTAGTTCGACCTTGAAACGGGCCAATCGCTTTGCCTTTGCTTGCATTTCCCTATAAATCACATGTCAATATAAGCAATATAATGAACCACAGTTTTTTATGAGCAGTCTGAGGAATAATTAAAATGGAATTAATCCATCAAAATTTTACCGTTCAGTATCCTCTTGAGTGGAAAAGGAGTTTCCCTGGAAGACATGATCAGTGGAATGCAAAGGGGGTGACCTTGCCCGCTTGGGAACCGAGATGCTAGTAGGCTTGGTTGCCACAGCTTCAGCTTGAATATTGTGAATAGATGGTGGGGACTTCTTATATATATGAGAAGCAGGAGGAGGATGAACAGACCAATTGGACCTTGGAGGAGAAATAGAAGGCCTAGACAAGATAGAACGTGATGGTCAAATGAAAAGGAGAAAGGAAAAAATTGATGAGGCAAGTATTTAAAAGTTTCAATTCAATCCAACAGAGAGACTAAATTATTCTTTTCCTATCTTCAAGTAAATAGTAAAAGAAATCTGCTCTTTCTTTGAGGTCTTTCATAGAATACTCTCCGTGTAACTCTCCCCTCGTTGTATTGCTTTGCAGCATTACCAAGAATTCATTCTACCAAAAGTTGGATAGATGTACATAAAATAGAGTTTTCTTCTTGGTAAATGTTATTCTACATCTTTGTTTCTTTTTTCTCTGACTTTGAGTGTGGGTTTTATGGTGGCTCCACTTCCATTGCCTTTAAAGTAGAGGAGGTGGGATGTGAGTCTCAAGTTTTAATATTCAATTTAACAGGTGGATGGGAGTGGTGGTTACATTTTGATGTTTAGAGTCTTAAACATTAATTGCCTTCATCAAAACATTTAAAGGATCAAAGCTTAAAATTCTTAATTACAGTTTCCTACTCTAATTTTTCAGTTCAGTTAACTTGAGTCAAAACTTTAAATTTAAAAGGTCAGAATAGGGAACCTAAACGCTCCCATGGGTTTGTAAACAGAAAACCCTTGAAACAAGCTCTTTAGAACTGTATTTGTCGGATGGCAAATGGAATGTTGTTATTAAAACAAAAGAAAATCAACCCAAACCCGTTTCCTCCTAAGATTAGGCCACAATGGGAAGGAAGAACTTCAAAGAACATGGGAAACATATACAATCTCACTCCCAAAAAAAAAAAATTTATCTTGTGTCGCTATTTCGGCGACTCTTTTAGTGCACTTTGATTCTTTATCAATCAATCAAAAATAAAAAATAAAAAATAAAGTTTATCAAAAATAAATAAATAAATAATAAAACAAAAATAACATCAATGAAATATTAAACATTAAATAAGAAAAAGAATAATTTGCTTTGCTTGGATCAATAAAGAAATTATAGAAATAGATTTTTCTTTTTTATTTTGTGGATTTAAGCTACTGTTCTAAAAGCTATGGACAAACATTTCAAATCCTATAGCGGAGGGTTCATTTCATAAATCCTCCATTTTGAGGTAAAATTAGTATATTTGTTAGGCAAAGTCATTACCATTGCTATACTGCAATCCCACCACGTCACAGATGCCACTGCAGTCATCACCACTCCACTGCTGGCACTATAATTGAGGGTTTAAAAAAGTTCAGTTTGATTGATGCTTGGAGGAAAATTGGCCAAATCCACATGATCAGTTTATGATTCAAAAAAACCAAACCAAACCAAACTTCTAATGATGGAAAAACAAAACCAAACCAAACTCATTTCAGTTTGGTTTGGCTTAGATAGATCGTTGGATGCAACTAATCTCACCCAAAAGCCTAATTAGTTTCTAAAGGTTGTTTAAACCCATTACAGCTTGATGAATCAAAAAAATACATTCAAAATCCCAAGCCCTAAATATAATGGATGCATTCAAAGATCAATTTATTTCATAACTAAATGACAATGAATTAATTTAATAGATTTTTCACACAATACACAAAGCAATGAATATAAATGAATATGTTTTAACATCAAACAATTCAAAAGGAATACAAGTTTTGAAATATTAATTTGGTTAAGCTCTACTTCCTAGGAGACAAGGAAATTGAAAACTAAATCAATTAAGTCCATTTCTAGAATTTCCAAACTGACCGAACTTTGCTATTGTTGAAATTCAAACTGATTTGATCAATTCTGTTGGTTGGGTTTCTATCAGATTTTTGGTTTCCACTTGCATCCCTAAGTATAAATTAGCATAACTATTGTCTCCACCAAATTGGAATGCAATATACTCCTCTAAAGTGTAGAAAATTTGAGATCTTTTCAGTTATTGGGAATCCAAATCATCCATCAGACAGTTTTTTCCCCTAAAACACAGCCTAGGAGTTTCAAGTACTGGTATTTCTGAAATTACCTTTTAGAGTTATTTTGAGCAAGATGATTATTTCCTTGGAAAACTTCATTTGCAGGTAGTATTGGTGGAGACCTGGTTCTTTTGGGAGCTTGACCATCAGCAATCCTAGTTGGAGAAGTTCCTCTAGGATCATAAGTACCAACATAAGGTGAGACAGAGCCAAGTGATTGATGAGTTGGTAGGTTAGCATAACTGTTTGGCACCTTTGGACGGTTACCCCATCCAGAGGAAGATAAAGAAGGCCTGCATTACAAAGTGACAGCACAATCACAGAAAGACCTGAAGAAAAAAAAATACATACACCTCAATCTAAGACATCTAGTCAAAGAATCAGTTAAAGGCACAAACATAGACATTAGGTTTTTGAAAATGATCTTCAACCCATACAAAGAATGGTCCTTCATGAAATTTCACATGAATAACAAAAATAACAAGAACATAAAAAAACCTTACTAGAATTACAAGAATCCCCAACTAACATGGATATCGAGAAAGTAAACTTGCATACAAGGTTCAAAGCCAAAGAAAGGGTTCTCATGAATTATGAGACATGAGTAAACACATAGAAGTGTCAAACTAGTTTAATCTTACAAGGCTAGATTAATATAAGAAGGAAGGAACTCAGCAAGCCCAAAATTGATTGGACAATAATAATCAATTTTTTAAGAGCAGAATAGCACAACCATCCCCCCTCTTATTTAATATACTTTTTGTTGTCTTTGCCTATCAAAATAAAATAAAAGAACAGTGCAACCATCCTAGTGGTTATCATGGAACAAATATTTAACATGAGCCTTGTTATGAGTTTCAGAAATACAGTTTTAAATTGATTGATAAGATGGGAAAAAAGTGAATTCATGCACACATATGCATGTGCATATATCAGCAAACGAACCAATTGACCTCAAAAAGTTACTTATGGGTTCCAACATTTTTCTTTGAAACAAATGAACAAGAAAGAAAGCAAGACATGCATATACATGAAAATGCATGTAACAGTAAACGGAGTAATTGAACCTAAAACCCTTTTTTTATTGGTAGCAGTTGAGCTAAAACTTACTGTTGAGCTTCTGCAAAAGGAGGACGAAAATCATCAAAAGAATGATTCTTTAGATGTGCCTGGGGAGGTGATCGTGTTCTCTGTAGAACTAGGCGATTGTGATTTTCAGTGGGAGAATCAGCATGGCTACCCAATCAAGAACAGAAAGAGTCAGGAATCCTCTGAAAACAAAAAATAATAATAAAATGAAAATAAATTTGCAACTGGTAAAGAAAATTTAAAAAGTCATGACCTTTTCATATACAGAATTGTTTTCAGACAAATAAAATCAGTTTGGTACAAGGTAGGAGCTGCACTACATTACACCATGGGAGTTTTCATAATCATAGTCTATATAGCCTAACAATAAAATTGGATTCAGAGCATGTACTAAAGGGACTAAGGCTAGACTGAAATGGGAAAAAGAAATAGAGAAATTCCTCAAAATCACCATTCAAGTTTAAAACAAGTAAAAATAAAAATAGAAGCAGTTCTGTTGATAGCATGAAAAAACATATCCGGGAATTTTTGGTTTGTGGGGTCTAGAAAAGATAAATACATCTCCTACGGTTGTATCATAATTCATATGATTCCGGACACGACAAATAATAAGCCTATAATTATGACTTTAGGATCTAATCAATAAGACAACTAATACATATATGTGGACATTTCAATATGTCATGCACATCAAGAAAGAAATGATGCTATCAATGAAAACTGCAGAATACGATGTAAGAAACTTACCTCTTAATGGAAAATCTACTAGAGTGTCTTGAAACTTCTTCACCCATGTACGGTGAAGGAGAAGATCTGACTATTTTGGAATCCTGGGATCTGGAGATTCTAGCTGAGATGCCGGTTCCAGAATTATGCGAATGAACAAGTGATGCAGCTGCTGAAGACTTCTGGTAACCTTGGATGTCGTAATTACTCCATCTAGGAAGGAAAAAAGATCGACAAATTAATAAGAAATTATGTGACATCTTAGATATTGACATTCCATAGTGACAAAAAATGGTATGGCCATATTTTTTTTTCCTAGAAGGGAAAGAAGATTCCTTTAATGCAATCAGGAGATGACAAACTGTTTTCTTCACATAAAAGGATGTGTTACAATTGAGTATTATTGATTCCAATCTGGGTTTGCCCCCTCAGATCAACGAAAGATTCATCAAGTAGTTTTTAACCTAAGGAATATCACTCCCATGAAGCTAAGGTACAGCTCCTGCAATTTCAATTCATTCTACAAGGAATACACTCCACTAGTTCCCTATACTAGCATAGTGTGCATGGTGGGAAATTCCAGAAAATAAAGAAAAATCCCAAAATAAGATAGCAGAAAGAGAGTACCTTGGAGATCGATGAGAAGCAGTAACTTGAGAATATGGGGGCGGAGGCGAAGGTGAATGAGCCATATGGAGAAAAGGGTTGTCCAAATCGGTGTATTCCCTGTGTTGTGGTCCCGAATTCTTTCCAAACCCCAACCCAGTTGTCTCTGAACCGTTCATTGCTTCTTCTGCATCCACTTTTTCCTCAGAATCCCTGAACCAGGAGGGGGAATAAACCCTAGAATTCGTTTCTTTTTTCTCAGGACTTCCGAACCAGGAAGCTTAACAAATAATTTGTACGGCAATAAGATTGGATTAAGATTCTTTCTTTCAATCGATATTCAAAAATTCAAAAATCTAGGGTTTAGTTCAGAAATCCCCGCGGACAGTGCCTTTGGATTCTGCCGCTTATTTCTAAATCTGAAATTTATCCCATTTTTTCTTTCCTTTTTTTCATTTTTAAATTTTCTAGCCACTTTCCATGTCACGTTGTAAAATATTCGACCCTAAGATCTCCGTTAGTCCATAACCCATCCACCCTTCGCCATTGAGCCAAGCTACTTTTATTTTTAAAGTAAAAATAATCATATTATACAAATATGTTTTTATTTTTTAGATGGTTATATTTTACTATTTTCTATTTTTTATATTTAAAAATAAATAATAATAATAAGCATAAAGTTTTTTTTTTAATGTACTTTTTTTTAATAATTTTAAAAAAAAAATTAAATCCTAGTTTCGCCCACCTCAAATATTTTATGCTAACGGTGGGGTAAACCGTAAACCTATCTTGTAATTTTAAAAGATTTGTTGCAACATATTATTACAATATAATATAAAAATAAATAAGTGTCAACAAAATATTTATTAAATTTCAATTTTTTTTAAATAAAAAGTAATATTATTGATTCAAAATTGTAATATATCTATAAATCTAATATGCAAATTACTAAAAATCGTATATGATGAAACAATATATAGATTAATTGCATGTCATCGGTATAAAAGCACAGAAATTTGATAATTTATATTTAAAATAAAAAGTCGCAATAAAACAAAAACACTTATAACAAGCGAAGTGAATCAACGTCGTAATAAAATAGCAATAATCAGAAAGCGTCATGTAAGATGACGATGCATAAAATAAATAAATTTTTAATTTTAAAAACAAAATAAAAAATAAATTGTGGTGTCTATCACACCTAACTAATGCAATAGAGTGCTCAACTTTTCATAAATATATGACATAATATATAATATGGATTTGTCTAATATATTTAAAAGATAAAATATTATTTTAATTAAGAGATTTGTTACTATAATATAATATATAAAGTAAATAAATGTCAAAAAAATATTTATTGTATTTTTATAAAAAAAGTTAATAACCTAATATTAATTTTTATTTTTAAAAACAAAAATAAATAAATTTAATTATGATGGTATTATGTCTTATTTATATGATAAAACGTTTAACTTTTATTATATTGTAACTAAAATATTTAACTGTAAAATAAACAAAATGTTTGGTTTTTGAGATCAATTAAATATAAAATGGATTTCTCTTATATATTTAAAAATCACTCTCCAAAATATTAAAATTTATTCAAATGATATTCTTTTAACTAAATATTTTTTATGATAAAATATAGAGAATGGTTAATCATATTTATTTGCAACATTATGATTCATTAAAACACTTTTTTACATCTTTCAAAAAAAAAAAAAACACTTTTTGACAGCAATTTATGTTGATGGATTATGTTCGTATTACATATTATCTATCATAAATTTGGAAGTCACCCTTCCCCCTTTGATGGGTTTTGAGGCCACATTCATTTTCCTCTCTGTATATTTTCCCGGACAACCGTCTCACAATATCACCGAAACTATCGTCGAGAGATTGTGAAAAAACTCTGAGAGTTGGCGGTAGCAGCCATGGCGGCAGCAGCGGATTCTGTCCAGAAATCAGAGGATGAGTGGCGGGCGATTCTCTCTCCAGAACAGTTTCGGATTCTCCGACAGAAAGAAACAGAGTAATAAATACCTACATGTTTTTTCCATTTCCGCTTGACCTTTATGTATTATTTGCTTTTCTGATTTCTGAATTATGGGTCTTTGATCCTATCCATGTGATGGATCGAGGGTATTGGACCTGTAATTTTGGATGACTAAGAAAATAAAACAAAACCCTAACAAGCGAGACGGAGGATTTTGATTTTGGATTCAGTTTTACTTTTTTCTGATCTATCTGTTCTTTCTTGATTTTGGGTTCACCGCTTACTGATGTCTGATATTGGTTCTTACGGTTCCCCTGTTTGAGCTTGGCTTTGACCTTACCCATATGAGGTGAGGGATCATGTGGGGGGTTTGTTGAACCAATCAGTTTTTTTCGATGACCAATTGTGTTGGGTTTCCCAAAATTGAAAGATTAATGTGATTTATGTTAAGAATACTCTTAGATTTGACATGAATTTCTCTGGATTTCCTTCCTCTTCCCACCAACCAAACAAATTTTGGGTTTCTCCTCTGTTCCTGGAGTTGGGAAAGTGTTCTACTCGATTCACACTCCTACGTCTTGGAGTCTGTTTCACACTGACATTCCTTGGTGTACATTAATTAAGGCTATCTGTGGCTCTCAGAAATGCTGGGAAAGAATATTAAAGGGAAAAATGGAAGAAAAGAGAAAAAAGAAAGAAAAGGAAAGTAATATAAAAATTTTATTTTTTTATTTGGTTATGTATGAAAATTTTAAAGGAAAAAAAATAATGAAGTTATTTTATATCTTTTTTCCTTTTCCCAATTTTAATATATATTTTTCTCTTATTTTATATTTTATAGTAATATAAGAAAATAAAAATATCTATAAAAGATTGGGAATTATATATTTACATTGATAGTACCTTCTCCCTTTTTTTTCTCTTTTTTTTTCCTCATTAATTTGTAAGTACTACTATTTGTAAATAAAATATTAGGAAAAATATTACCATATTTCTCTAACATTTTTCTTTATATTTTATTTCATGTCTTCCAAACTTACAAAAATAATTATTTTCCATAGTATTTTTTTTCAATGAATTTTCCAGAAAATTCATACAAAACCCCTGGACCAGAACCAGAGACTACCCATAACAAGATCAGGGTTATTCATAAAGAGCTATTGATTAGTATGAACTCTGAGTCAGTTCATCTATTATTAAGATTATGCTTATAGTTAGATAAATGCAGGAAACGAGGAACAGGGGAATATGACAAGTTCTATGGAGATGGGATCTACAAATGTGCTGGTTGTGGTACCCCTCTCTATAAATCCACTACCAAATTCAAATCTGGTTGTGGCTGGCCTGCTTTCTACGAGGGATTCCCCGGAGCCATTAATCGTACTGTGAGTTCCCCCCCTTCTCAGTTCTCTCTCCATGCATTCCCATCTATTTGCTCATTTTCTCGAATTATATGTTTGTGTTAAACGATAATAAAATTTGTGTGTCAGCCGGACCCAGATGGGAGGAGAACAGAGATTACATGTGCAGCTTGCGGGGGACATTTAGGCCATGTTTTCAAGGGGGAGGGATTCTCGACGCCTACAGACGAACGCCACTGTGTCAACAGCGTTTCGATCAAGTTTGCCCCGGCCAACTCCTCTGCTTCCAGCTGAATTATGTGGATCTTGTGTTTGTGTTTGTGTTTGTGCTGCAAAGACCAATGTACAGGTTCAGGGATCAGTACAACAATAATAATTATGCAGGATAAATGATGTGTAATAGGAGTGAGCTTTGTTGCCTTTATCGTTTTTACTATCAGTCTATTTTCCTGACCTCCAAATTGATGTTCATGGATAATTTCTGATGAGGCAAATCATTTTCTCTGGTTTTTCACTCTCAACCAGCTTTTAGTGGTATTGCTCAGATCAGTGTGGGGCGCCCTGCAGGCAGGATTCTTGATATTAACCTGTATTATTACACAGCACACTTACTACCCTTCCAGGCATAATATTTTCAGAAAGTACCCGCCCCCCTTCGGTTCCATGGTTCGCAAACAAACAAGCACATTTTAAGTTTTCCGAATGCTTTCTTCATACCATCGTACACATAAAAGATTCAAGCATGGCAAGAATCAATCGTGGACAAGAGATAACAAGGATAAAATTGAGAAGCAAGCAAATGGTTCTTCGATATAACCAATATCCATTCCAAGGTTCATTTCACAGTCACATTTAGTTTATTCCACAATATTTGGAAGAATCATAATCAATGAAACAGTCATTTTTCATTGGATGAACCTGAGAAGCACATCAAGGGAGACAATGAGACGATATTCAAATATGGTCGGTACAAGTATTTTGAATTTCACAGAACCAAAATCAAGAGATCATAAACATAATCCCAGATTCACAATATAGTCAGTAACTCAGCTTCTTGATGACAAACTTCTTTCATGTGCCTTTGTCTTTCTTCCTCCTGTCATTGCATGCCTTCAAAGCTTGAACCTCTGATACAAATTAGAACAATGATGCATTAAAGAAATGAAAAATGAAATACATCCTTTTTGATATGCAAATTAAAGAAATGAAATATATGAATACAATTTAGAACAACGAAGCATTAAAGAAATGAAGTATATGAATATCCGACAGTATCTTACACAATAGCCATTCGTAAAGAATAGATGAGCAAAAGAATCCTCAAGTAGAATTGTTGATGCAGGTTTAAGCTACCGGGAGGTAGCTCCAGATATGAGGTCTGGCCAACATGGGACATTAGACTTCCACCCGTTCTACGTCATAGAACCCGACTCAATTGTCGGAGTTGAGCCATCAAGTTTAGAGTGAGCCAAGCCAATCTCACTCTGCTAGCAAAATATGCAAGATCACATACACTACCCAAAGTCTAAGTTAATGGGATATGGAGGTGGCTCCACATATAAGGCCTTACCAACAACCGTAATCTTTCATTCATCCTATCATCAACAGTCTACTGTAACTAGGGTCGGATCCACCTAGGGTAAGAGGGCAAATTCCCTTATTCAAATTTTTATTGAAAAAAAAAAAATCCTCTGTAGCTAAAAGGTGATTCAAACCAAGTTACTGCACTCGCCCCCACAAAAATTTACAAATACTAAATCATTGGGACAAAGCATCCTATGTTACTTAAGTTTGGCCCCACCGATATTGAATCCTGGCTCACTGTAAAAGAATAAATCTATGCTTTTTTGAAAGAAAGTGTGAAGTTCCTCTTTGCTAACATTCAACTCAACCACTAAAACAATTTTTTTAATTAACTTAATAAAAATGACAAATGAATGCATTCAAGCATTCTAATTGAGGATAAGACCAGGAAAAGAAAATGATTCTTTGAAGGAAAGAAAACCCTAATGTACAATAATAAGAAGCAATCCAACTCAAGTTGAAGAAACTACAAAATCAAAAAATGGCTAAATAAGATGTAGGCTAACGATAGGTTAAAGTTTAGATTGATCTAGGGTTTATCAAGTTGATTGATATTGATACAAATTCTAATCAATTTCCGAAAAGGATGACAATAACCTAAGAACATGCCCTGGTTTCTCAACAAAATAGGCCCAAACGCTTATTCAAGAAACAACACAAAGGAAGAGACAAATAAAGAGGGAAAAAGCATACCCTTCTGGCAAGATTTCCAATTTCTGTCAGTTTTAACAAGACAATCCTGAAAAACATCGAAACCGGGTTCTTCAATTCAATGACAATAGTGAATACCAAATGAGGGTTTAGGGTTTAGGGTTTTATGGAACAAGATTTCAGTTTTTTTTTTCCAAAGCAGAATTTGTAATGAACACCTGTAATAACAAGTAGATAGAAGAGCATTGTTGAAGCTGCTTCACGTTCTCATCATCTTCATCTGCATCGTCTTGATGCAGTCCCTTTTCTCGTGCCTCCATCTCTTTCCCTTCCCCTCTCCCATTCATTCCCAAAACAAGAAATACATACGCAACCGAATCAATTTTTTGTTTTCAAAATATTTTAATAACGTTTTATTACTAATTTTATTTAATAACTCACCAAATTTAAAAATATAGATAACAAAACCATAAAAAAAAGTATAAGATATAATATATATCATTTTTTAATATATGATATTTATTGAAAATAAAATCATCTTATATTCTGCTATTTGCTAATAAAAAATATGAAATTTCCTTCTTTTTTTTAATACACTCCAGTTTTAAGAAAATAAACTATTTCTATTTTGACTCAAACCTGCACCTCTCCTTCGCATTGTCTGTTTAATGAGAATGCTTTTACCACTTGAATTGGACAATAAATTTCTTTTTTTTTTTTTAACAACTAATCATTTTGTTATAATGTAGTAATCTGTACTTATTGGGACTCGAACATGGGATCCCTCCTACCCTGGATGTCCTGTCTAAAAAAAGACATAAAAATTTATTTTTTAAATAATAATAAAAACCTACTTTATTTATATTCTTTTTTGAAAGATAAAATTTTAGTTATTCAAAGTTAAATATAATCTATGTAAAACATTTAATCAAAATTGCAAAACTTTAGAGATAACGCAATATCTAAAGTTAATAAAGAAAATTCTCCGCCAAAGGCTTAAACATTTGATAATCCAAAACACTAGTGCTCCAAATTTACAAAAGATACCA
This sequence comes from Tetrastigma voinierianum, assembly GCA_016808115.1. NCBI lineage: Eukaryota > Viridiplantae > Streptophyta > Magnoliopsida > Vitales > Vitaceae > Tetrastigma > Tetrastigma voinierianum. The sequence continues at coordinate 1,389,833 of JAEQBH010003030.1, forward strand.
ACGAACACACTGATACGATAACTCACAGACGAGCTTCTCGCTTTACGACCAGTTAACCAAAACCTACGACAAGCCTAACTATCGACATAAACACGCTAATAGTCGACAATAAAAATACGAAAAGACAAAGAAAAAATAAAGACAAACCCACAGCGATGTGGAATAAACTACTTTATTAAAAAATAAAACTTATATATGCGGAATAAAACGTTGGAAATTGTGATTTTATGTCAAAAATGACAAAAAAAAATCATTATTCCTCTCTAACAAACAAATATCTGGAAAATAGAGCAAAGGGGGGTTAGGGTTTCAGAGAAAGATGAAATAAATAAAATTTTACTTTATTTCCATTATTTTATTATTATATAATATGATTTTATATACTAATAATAAATGTGTTACATTTTTCAATAAACATTTTTAGTTCATAATGTCTAACTCGCTAAGAGAAAGATTTAAAATTTAAAACGCTGAATATCTATTGAAAAGGCGGCCTCAAGCTCAGCCTACTTTAATTTCATAATAAGAATCACATCACTAACACCCTAAACCTCAAACCCTAGCCTTATGCCATGCTTCGTTAAAGGTAAATGCTCTAGCATTTGAGCTATACATAATAGACTTTAAAATCAATAATATAGTAAAGAATGATGGATGTACCGGAAATCTTAAACTAAGTCCTTATAAGAACAAAGTGCTACAACAATGTAATTACAAAGTGAGCGAATATAAAAAAATACACTAAAAATATATATAAAAAAAGTTAATAGTATAAAAATAAATTTATAATAAATGATATATATAACTTAAGAAAAACATATTCAATGTAAAATGATTATAAAAAAATGTTGGATAATATATGATACCATTTATCCTATCTGTATATAGTGTTTAATTGAAAATATATTGACATAAAACAGGGGATGTGTTTAATTGAAAACATAATAATTGGACTAACACACAATCTCTCACCAACATGCCCCAAATTTGATTATGTATTGAGCTTTTATACCTTAAAAAGAAAAAAAAAGGCATTAATAGTATTGTGTTCAAATCCTTGGTTTATATAGATTCATCTTCCATTTATGGGGGCAATGTGGTACATTACCACTGTTATCATGTTCATATCCAATAAACAAAATATTACCATAATATAATTAAACTCACAATAGTTACATGTTAATTATGTTAAATGATCATAATGTTGGAATTTTCCTTTTACGTTTTAATGAATTTAATTGTTTTTTCAAAATGTTTGCCGTTATGGAATTAAATCTTTTCAATTTCATTTATGGGTTTTGTTATCTTCCCTTTAATTAGAATATTTTTCTTTTTGGTAAAATTCTATTTGTGATAGAGATATGAACATAACCAATTCAAGTGACTGCAAATAAGGTGTTGTTACTGTCAGTCAAAGAATACCGTTATTTTCTGAAAAGCAGACGTTGTCAAAGTCTCAAGACACCTACGAAAAAGTTGTGTTTATGCTTTAAGGAAATTGTGACCATATAAGACTCGATTTAATCTTTTATAAGTTGTATTTTTGTTTCTTCTTCTTTCGTTTTAGTTTATGTATTATCGTTGTAACGCATAAATCAATCATATTTTAGTATTTTTTATCATATTTTTTATAACAATATAATAAAATAATATAACAATATATCTACTTAAAACAGTATTTTTAATAAATAAATAGTATTTGTAAGGTAAATATTCCTTATATAATAATAATATTTATATGTTCTTCTACAATTTTACTATAAAATTTTATGTTTAATTGAATTATTTATTATCCTATGTTTACAACTTTCTACTCTTTAGTCTTTGGCCATTAAGCTTATTGGGATAGCCGATAACTAATTCCCTAAACCAACTCTTATGCTATACGATAAAGACTCGGGCTAAACAACTCCTAACTTTTTTCGAAAACGCTCTTATTAAAGTATTAAAATTATATATCTTTTATAATTCCCTCCATATTTGGGTAAAAATCGGTTATGGTCTTTAAAAATTAAAGAAAATAATATTTTAATTATTTTAAATAATTAATAACTTTTATTACTTTTTTTTAATAAGACTTTTATTACTTATTAAACTATAAGTGTTAATTTTACATGATGTCTTATTATAAAATCCTTTATCATGATAATTTTTATTTAAAATTTGAATTTAAGGAATATTAAAGATTATGAGATATTTTAGATTTTATTATGGTAATTGAATTTTGTTAATTGTTATCATTTTATTCTTAATAAAAATATTATTTCCATATATATATATATATATATATATATATATATATATATATATATATATATATAAGTTTTTATTTCGCTTTTTTTTCCGATTTATCAATAACTCGTCATGGCAGATAAGTTTATTATCGACTACGACGCTTATTATCGACATTTGGCGATGGCAGATTGTGTTTCGATACGATGATGGTGATTAAGATAACAAACGTATTGATTGTGACGATAAATCGTGATTATCGATATAATATAGACCGAAGCGTATGTATTATAATGTTTATAGGATTATCGAATATATGGCTTTGATTGATTATTTATCTTATTGAAATGAATCTTGTATAATATAAAGTTTTAATTTTATTATGTTTATAGAATGTATTATTACTTTAAATCAATAAAATTCTATATTTTTAAAAATATCCTAATACAAGTATTTTTATTTTATTTTACACCGATCGGTGAAATAAAATAACTATTATTTTAATAAATTCAATATTCATGTCTAAATATTTATTAATGCAATAAATATTCTTACTATTTCATCTACAATTCAATAAAAATCAAACTCTTAGCTACTTTAAAAAAATAATAATTTATAATCAGTTATCAATTATCCGCATAACTAATGACTATCAACTATTAACCGAACCAAATATGTTATTTATCAAATAATAGTTTTTGTCATTAGTGGTATGATTTAAATCCGGAATCATGTACCCTTTTATGGGACTAAACTTTTTTAACACTATGAAAAAATTAATTAAAGTATAAATTTAAAGACTGTATATTATATTTATAAAAAAATTGAAAGTTCATAAATGAATTAATTTGACATAATTATTTAAAGCACTAGGTCGTGGGGCATGACGGATCTAATTTCAAATCCAGGCTGGGCCTCATCAGGATTATATTGAGATTCACGTATAATTTTTATCACAGAAAAAAATAAAAAATAAAAAAAAATAAAAGGGAATGAAAGCAAAATATGATAGTGTTGGCATGTGATGAGAACAAGGGACAAAAAAGCAATAGTGGAGGAAGTATCAAGTATATGGCCTGTTCCATAATGAGTGGTACCACTTCAAATCTCTCCCCTTTTTTCTTAGTCCCCATTTGTGTGGCTGCAAATTATTATTTTTATTTATTTTTATAACCTTGGGTTTTCAAATCTCAATTTATATAAACTTCGATTAATATAGAAGCAAGTGTAGTTGAATAAATCTTTAATGACCTCAAAAGAATTTTAATCGATGACCGTTGAGGAGTAAACCCTAGACATAACCAATTGAATTTGAGACTCAAGGGAAGCAAAAGTTAATGAATGTGAGAGTTGTAACCCAAAAGAAATTACTATGGAAATATAATCATGAGAAATTCTTGTTTCTTCTCACTTAAGACATTTTATTTGACCTTATGCAGTATTTTTTAACAGCTTGATTTATTAACCAAAATAATGTCTCATTTCAAAATTAACTATCTTCCCTCGTTCTCCCAATGTAAAAGACGTCTTTCACCTTTGAAGGATTTTAAGATTTTTTAGTTTTTATGGTTTAAAGGTCGAAGGATTTTGGGGTTTTTAAGATTTGACAAGTTTTTATATTTGAATGGATACATCACATAATATATGGAATGTTTTAGTTATCTGCATTATATTGTCATATGAGTCGAGGATGGATCAGTAAGGATAATAAGAATTATATACGTATAAAACTAATTAGATTCTCCATAGTATCACTTACAAAATAAAGCATTAAGTGTGAATATATTTTTATTAATTTTCTTCTTTTTAGATATATTATTCTTATTTTTTGTTTGAAAATTTATAAGAAATAAATTAAATAATAATATAATACATCTTATTCGTATTTTTGATCTCCCGAATTAAAAGCTAAGTAAAAAAACCAAAGAAAATGCCCTTAAAAACAAGAGTCAAGAGTCTTTCAAATTTCTTAAATTTTCTTATAAAATATTTATTAATATAAACATATAATAATAATAATAATAATAATATAAAATATAAATATATTTAAATAATATCTCTCTCTCTCTCTCTCTCTCTCTCTCTCTCTCTATATATATATATATATATATATAATGTTAGAAAAAAGGAAGAATATACATGAAGCCGATTATTCAAATTGTTCATTTAATGCAGTTTTATTTTAGAGAAGGAGTATGGCAAAAGAAATCCCAAATAATAATAATAAAAAAATCTATTATAAGAAATGAAAATATATTATAGTTACAAATCTAACATCTCCATTTTTTTTTTTGGCGTGTAACACATGTTTTACGTAAATGCTGAGGGGTGGGCATGACATAAAATTAAAATCAATAGTTGATTTTTGATTTGTTATTTATATAAACCAAAAATCTAATTATTAATATGATTAATCAAATATTCGGTTAATCAGATATCGGTTTTTCAATTAACCATAATTAAAAAATAAAATTGCTTTTCCATTATCATATAGTAAAGTTTAAATTATAATTATTATTATAAATACAATAAAAAAAAATGCAAAGAAAAAAATGAATAAAATTTATTCATTTGCAATCACATGACGCTTAGTTTATTTATAATACACATTTATAATACATGTATAAATAATATGTGAAACGTATGATATTAGATAATTTAATCAGGTTTTAATTAGCAGTATGATTTAAACGATAGAAAAAAAAAAATTAAGTCAAATAAATTATACAGACTTATATCTTTGATTGGAAGAAAATGGCTAACGGTTAGAAAAAAAGTAAAAATGACGGATGAGTGGAAAGTCACACAGCTATGGCAGGAAAGCATATTTTATATATATGTTTTTGAATGAGATTAATTGAAAGCCTTAGCGTTTTTGTATTTTATATAGCGAAGCAAATTTATGTAATACAAACACAAAATGACCCAGATTCGATTAGTTAACACATTTTTTAATTCGATTTCGGTTGTTTTTCTATTGGTTCGATTTCTTAAGTTTTTTTTTGCTACATATACACAAATATAAAAATTTATTAATTATTTATACACAAATTTTAAAAAAAGTTATTTCCTCACAAAAAGACGATGATTTTTTTTTTCTCTCTCTCTATATATATATAAATATTTTAAATTTTATTTAATTAATTTGCATTATATCCTTGTACTATTATATTATCGGATTCTAAATTTTTTTTTTCTCTCTCTGTATATATATAAATATTTTAAATTCTATTTAATTTGCATTATATCCTTGTACTATTATATTATCGGATTCTAAACTAAGATGTCTCGTAAACTCATTCAATCTCATTCTTTTAGTGGCTTTTACCACTTGAGTCGGGCTTTAAAGGCCAAAATAAATATTTCTCTTTTTTTTATAAATACACTTTATAGTTTAAAGGGAGTAAATTATCTTAGTGGAACTTGAACTTGGACCCCCTTTCTTATGCTTTATGTTTGTTTGAAACGATGAATACTCTTTCACTTGAGCTAACCATAACGATTATAACTATATTAAGGTTTGAAAAGATTGAGGATTAAATTTACAAGATGGAAATGACATTCCTTTTAAATCAAATAACTATAATTTTTATATCTTTTTATAATGTTTAAGATATTTATAAACCATATAGTATAAATGATTAGAAATTAGTTATATGATATGAGCTCATTTGACAATAATTTTAATAGTTATTTAAAAAAAAAGACAATGATTTTAAAGTGTTATTGAAATATTTCTAATTACTAAAAAAATAAAATTTAAAATTATTGTCAAATAAATTTTAAATTTTTTTTCAACAACTAAATACTTCAATTACAATATAGTAAACTATTTCCAAAAAAACTTTGGTGTAGTAAATTGTCCCCACAGAAACTTGGGATCTCTCAACTCTCTATACCATGCTTAATTAAACGTTGAACGTTTTACTACATGATGATGGACATAAATTTAAAGGTTTTTTCGTAGTGATAAAAGCACTCAATTGATTCAAACTTAACAATATATCGATATAAAAATTACGAAATTAAAATCGCTTAAAAACCATAAAAGCATTTAAATAACATACAAGTTAAGAAGATAACGAATCGACCAAAGCTTCAGACATTCATAATGAAAGATATATATTTGATATTACTATTGTGATTATAATATATATGACTATAGTTTTGCAACATATTGACGATCATTTATTTGATATCTTGTCTCTGATCTTGCTCGTTTGAATTGTCCAAACACAAATAATTATTGCACTACGACGATGAAACCTGAAACGTTGTATTGAGACGATACAACCATCCACCGTACTAATATGATGACAACTACACACGCACAAAGGCGATGACAATCACATGTGCATAAAGACAACGACTAAATCGTGAAAAAAAAAAAACCTAAATCTGTGTGGAATAACCATTTTATTAAGAAATAAAAAATATTAAAAGATGTGTATAGAGGTGATTTTAGGTTAATAATTACAAAAAAATACCCCTGATTGCTCAAAGAAAATAGGTTAAAAGATAAAAAATTGAGAAAAAAATAAGACTAGGGTTTTTTTAACTCAGAGTTTTATAAAACGTATAATAAAAATATATAAAAAATGTATAATTAAATAATTTATTAAATTTGTTTGAAGAGAAAAATAATTTAATTAATTCAAACTATAAATACATTGATAAAAATATATAATCAAAATCGCTAAAAACTATAAAGGATGAAACAACATCTAGTTTAATAGTTGAATGAATCGACTAAAAGTCTATACATTTGATAGTTGATCATATATATTTGATATTATTATTACGACTATAATATATATGACTATAGTTCTACAACATATTGACCATTATTGATTTGATTTATTATCTCTAATTGTATATACTTTGCTCATTTGAATATTTCAAACACATGTAAACGCCACACAACGACGAAAAAAACCGAAACGTCGAGATGACATAACCACCTGTCTCACAAAAATGACGATAACCCCATACACAATAAGGCCACGACAATCATATATGTACCAAAACGATGATTAAATCACGAAATTTAAATATGTGTGGAATGACCACTTTATTGAAAAAAAAAAGATGTAAAGAGGTATGGAAGAATGATTTCATGTTAAGAACCACAAAAAAATTAATCCCTAATTGCTTAAAGAAAATAGATTAGGAAGAGAAATTTTTGAGAGAAAAAGAGGATAAATAATTTATTAATTAAAAATGGAAAAACCCAATGCAATTATAGGAGGAGATTATTTATTTATCATTTTACTCAATTTTCCTCAAATGTGGGTTGGTGGGGAGGAAAATTTGATAAAATGGACAAGAATGAATTAATAATTTCCAAAATTATATTTATTTTGTTTGCCCTTTGTGTGAGAGGGCAGATGGACCCAAGGTGCTTCTTAACCATGGTTAACTTAAATAGGCACATTTAGATAACCATGGTTACTTGCTCTGGTTAATACCTAAATGAAAATTCCCAAACCCAAACATGAGAGAGAGAGAGAGGGAGGGGGAGGGAGAGGGAGAGAGGGACGTTCAATGCTCTAGCTGAACCAAGAAACGAAAAGAAAATAGAGTATTGATTTTCTCTCGGTTCTCTTCTTCCATGCTCTGAGATTGGTGGTGTTTTTGATCGTTCGGACATTATCTCGAATCGGGTATGTCTCGATCATCCGTAAATCTGGAAATTTCCTACTCTTTTGGGGATCTTAATTTATATGTTTATTGTGGATACAGGGCGAGTATTTTTAGATTAATATTCTATGATGCTTTGTTGATCCGGGGGTTGATTTTGATTCTAGATTTGAATTTAAGTTCATGGAAATCTGTGAGATATTCGAGTTCTGCCGAGTGGGTATTCTGCCAATGCATGGGCTCTTGAATTTTGTTTTATCCGCGCTGTTGTAAAGATTAATTTGGGTTTTTGTTGCAGGAGGATTTTAATTAAATACTCGAAGTCACAGGTATAATTTGTGGTACTTGTTCAATGCAATGGCTGAGTATCCGGTTTAGATGTTTTGATATATATTCGTTAAGAGTTATTGATTTTATGAGTTAGTTTGTGAATCTGATTGCATTTTGGATTCTAAATATTATTTTTTGTGGTTGATTTTTATTGTTTTAATGAAATGGAACTATCTGGTTTTTAGTGTACCATGGATGATGATGGATTGATGGGTGATGTGATTTGATGAAGGTGTTCAAATATGTTTTGTGCAGCTTAGAATGTCATCAATGGCTGTTAAGGGCAGTAGTAGCTGTGGCAGTCAAGGTTCATCTGTGTCAGCTCAAGAAAAGGGAAGCAGAAATAAGAGAAAATTTCGGGCTGATCCTCCTCTAGGTGACCCCAATAAGTTTGTCTCAACTCAGGACCAATGTCCGAGCTATGAATTCTCGGCTGAGAAATTCGAAGTCACATCGAGCCATGCACAGCCAGGTGCTTGTGGCATGTGTAATATTAAGCAGGACCATTCTGATGGCTTGAAACTTGACCTTGGGTTGTCAAGTGTGGCAAGGTCATCTGAGGTGGGACCGAGCCAGGCTGGAGATGAATTAGAAGGAGATGATTTTCAGGATGCTGATTGGAGTGATCTTACTGAAAGTCAGCTCGAAGAACTTGTTTTGAGCAATTTGGACACAATTTTCAAGAGCGCAATTAAGAAAATTGTTGCATGTGGTTACAGTGAAGAAGTTGCTATGAAGGCTGTTTTGAGGTCTGGTCTTTGTTACGGCTGTAAAGACACTGTGTCGAATATCGTGGATAATACTTTAGCATTTCTTAGAAATGGCCTAGAGATTGATCGTTCAAGGGAGCACTATTTTGATGATTTACAGCAGCTGGAGAAGTACATATTGGCAGAGTTGGTTTGTGTTCTTCGAGAAGTTAGACCTTTCTTTAGCACTGGGGATGCAATGTGGTGCTTGTTGATATGTGACATGAATGTATCACATGCTTGTGCAATGGATGGTGACTCTTTGAGTAGTATAGTTAGCGGGGATGGGGCTTCAAATGGGAGTTCCTCCGCATCTGCGCAGCCCCAGTCAAAAACAGAGACCAAAAGTTCTGAACTGAATCTTCCAAATCCCTGTAATCCAGTTCATTCAATTCCTTGCGCACATGGTTCTCAATCAGAGACGCCCATTACATCAGTTGTTCCCAACTTAGCAAAACCAAAGAATTCCCTTGTTCTCAATGGTTTAGTCTCAGACAAAGATGGCCTGAATAGCACATCTGATACAACAGATAAATCCTTAAGTGTTACTGGAACATCACATTCTGCAGCCCCAGAAGAAAAGTTTGGTGTCAGCAGAAAGGTGCTTTCTGGTGGTACAAAGAGAGAATCCATGCTTCGACAGAAGTCATTCCATGTGGAAAAAAACTACAGAACATATGGATGTAAAGGGTCATCAAGAGCTGCGAAGCTTAGTGGTTTAGGAAGTTATATGTTAGATAAGAAACTAAAATCTGTGTCGGATTCTACAGGAGTTAATCTGAAGAATGCTTCATTAAAAATAAGCAAGGCAATGGGAGTTGATTTGCCTCAAGACAATGGAAACCATAATCTTTCACCAAATTCTGGAGTCTCTTCCCATGGAGCATTTAATCTGGAAACTGTTAATACCATATGTTCGATACCTAAAACTAATATCCCATCTACATTACCTCCTGTCAATACCCCACCCGCAGTTTCTGGAGCCGATACCGAGCTTTCTCTTTCACTGACAACAAAAAGCAACTCTGCTCCTGTGCCTCTCAGCTGCAATGCTGAAACTTCTCATAGTAGCTATTCTGGGATACCATATGATAAGTCCCTGGGGCAATGGGTGCCACAAGACAAGAAGGATGAGATGATTCTGAAACTGGTTCCAAGGGTACGGGAGTTGCAAAACCAACTACAAGAGTGGACAGAGTGGGCTAATCAGAAGGTTATGCAGGCTGCTCGTAGGCTGAGCAAGGACAAAGCCGAGCTCAAGACACTGAGGCAAGAGAAAGAAGAAGTAGAGCGACTCAACAAAGAGAAACAAACCTTAGAGGAAAACACTAAGAAGAAACTTTCTGAGATGGAGAGTGCCTTGCGTAAGGCTAGTGAGCAGGTGGAACGAGCTAATGCTGCTGTTCGGAGGCTTGAGGTGGAGAATTCTAGCCTCATGCAAGAGATGGAAGCTGCTAAATTAGAAGCTGCTGAGTCAGATGCGAGCTGTCAGGAGGTAGCAAAGAGGGAGAAGAAGACATTGATGAAGTTTCAGGCGTGGGAGAAGCAGAAAACTTTTTTTCATGAGGAGCTTGCGGCTGAAAAGCGCCGGCTGGCACAGCTGCGGCAGGAACTAGAGCAAGCCACAGAACTCCAGGATCACCTTGAGGTACATTTATTGAAAGTTCAATTCTTACATTACTTTGGTTTTCTATTTTTTCCCTCAAAATAAAATTTTGCACCAGATACAACTTATCTTCAATAGCTTGTAGTAAAATACATGCATGCAGGGAGGGAATGTGGGTGAGCGAGTTGGGATTGTGTTTGTGCAGTGAGTTTTTCATTACAACATATTAACCTGCTTGGATTCCCTAAACCATTTGATCCATTGCTCAGTTTAGATCGTCAAGAGAAGTTGTAGCATAGAGTCATGAAAAGAAATCCTAATCAGGTTTCTTATAAGATCAGTCCAACAGAAAATCCTATGATATTGCATCTTTTGTAGCCACATGCATTGAATAGTTTATGACATTTTCTCATTATGTGTTAAACATGATGTGGCTCTCTGTAAGCAAGATAATTAAGACCGTTTGCATAGTTAACAATGCATGTCTGTAAGATAATTAAGATCATTTGCATAGTTAAAGACGCATGTCTTTTCTTTTCATAGAAACACATGCTGTCAAAGTAGTCTTGGTAATACCAAAGTATCCTCGGATGTAGAATGTCTTCCTTCTATCTGGTTATTGAGTTTGTTTCCTCTTTGGCAGAGGATTTTAGGTCCTACTGTTCCCTGATCAAAATCTTCTTAAAGTAGGAATTGTTATATTTAGAGACATGTAAGCTGAAGAATTGGATTTCTTCTGCTCTACTTTCCTCCCCTTTCCACTTTACCTGGTAAGCATGTCCATATACATGGTTTTACCGAAGTTATTTGGTCAGTTAGTTGTGAAAATAGATATTGAGGGATAAAAAAAAATAATGGATGTGCTTAGTGTTAAAACTATGGAATGTAGCTTCAATTTACCCATGTATTGGTACTTATATACTGGTGTGCTCCTTTTATTTTTCTTGTGTCATTGACCTATGTAGTTGAGTTTGGGATATTTGTTTTTTATTTTATTTGTAATTCAAGGTTTTTGAAATATTGTTAAATTGGTTGGGTTCAGCTTCTATTTATTTTAGTCACTATGATGGTTCAGGTTCCTTTTTCTGAAGCCAAATGTGTTCCATGTTTTTCTATCCATGCGACGAAGATTGATCCTGGAATCAAATTTCAGATCAGGAGGTCTTTCTGTTGAATTTCCCACTTCAATCCGTTATTCGCACAATATTCGGTTTGATTGCAGAAAGTTTATGTTAATGGTTGCCTGGGTATTGGTGTTGGTGTCAGTGCCTTCTTTGTGGTTCCATGTTTTTTGACAATGCAGATGGTATATTGGCTTTATATAACCCATTCATTGTCCTTTCTGGGGTCCATCTTTACTTCTGGATAAGTTTGTTTATGTTTTTCTAGTATGTCTGTGTTATTGATCTTGTTCTAAGATTTGTCTATCGTTTTTGTTTGTGTTCTGGTATGGTGTTAAGAATGTTTCCACTTTTTATGGTAGGCAAAATGCACAGAATTTTTGGTCATCTTTCACAAGCATGATTTTGAATAGCTGAAGCCTGTTTTGTTTTGTGGAAACATAAGCTTCAAAATAAAAATGTTCTTAACCATGCCATTTCCTGCTTCCACAGAAATACTTTTCCTGTCTGTGCTAGGCCCTTCTAGTAGTTGTCAGTTTTATAGTGGGTATTTGCTCATTGAAAATTAAAAAAATCACAGGCTAGGTGGAAACAGGAAGAGAAGGCAAAGGAAGAGCTTCTAATGCAGGCCAGTTCAACAAAAAAAGAAAGAGAACAGATTGAAGCTTCAGCAAAATCGAAGGAAGATATGATCAAACAAAAAGCAGAAGCCAACCTTCAGAAATACAAAGATGATATCCAGAAACTTGAGAAAGAAATCTCTGAATTGAGATTGAAGACCGACTCTTCAAAGATAGCTGCTCTGAGGAGAGGTATTGATGGAAGCTATGCAAGCAGATTAACAGACACCGTAAATGGCTCAGCTCAGAAGGAGTCGTCTCAGGCCCCTCACATCTCAGTGGTTTTCCACAACCACGCAGGGCCTGGAGGAGTGAAACGCGAGCGAGAGTGTGTCATGTGCCTTTCAGAGGAAATGTCCGTCGTCTTCCTCCCTTGTGCTCATCGAGTTGTTTGCACAACATGCAACGACATCCATGAAAAACAGGGGATGAAGGACTGTCCCTCTTGCAGGAGCCCCATACAGAGTCGCATTCCTGTTCGCTACGCTCGCCCTTGACTGACTTGCTTTCTTGAACTAAGGTGAGAGAGTATCTCAAATAATGATCTGTGGGACTTGTTCTTCCTCTGAAATAAATAATGCATTTGAAAATACCCCTTTTCATGAGTCGAGACAATTAGAATGGTGAGGCTGTTGTTGCTTCTTCATTGTCATGTGTGGCTTCTCCCCCCTTTCCACTTCTGGAATATGTTGTTTGGTAACTCCCTTCCATTTTTTTTGTCATGCTATGTAATAATAGCAGAAAACCTAGGATAAAAATTTGTAAAAGGCAGCTCCCTCTACCCACATATCTCTGTTTGCCTTGATTGCAAATTTCCTAGTTATAATCTTGAGCAGAATGTTTTAAGCCAGCCCTAGTATCCAAATCTCTTTGGTTACCATTACCAATACAAAGTTTTGTATACCTCAATTTAGTACATATCTCAATTTTGTGATTTGAGTTTATGGATGTTTTATCTTTGCTTTCAATCACTTTTGCATTTTCTCCTTTGGTTTTCCTTGTTAGCGAATGAAGGTTTGATTGAATATATGTAAGTAAGGTTTTTTTTTTTTTTATTTGTAAAAATTTTATTTTGCTTTACACAAAAAGATTAATATTTTCTTTTAAAATTATACTTTGGGTGCTGGTCAGCTTTATTTATAACTTATTTGAGCCTTATTTTCACATAAAGATTTCTTAATAAAAATTATAAAGGTTTATAATATAAAATAACTTACGACTTCTATGTTTTATTTCAATAAACTTCATAGATAAAACTGATTATCTTGTGAATGATAAATCGTCCTTATAACAAATTACGAAATAATAATTTTTTTTTGAAAAATAGAAAACAAAATTCAAAAATTATAAAAAAATAGGAAATTTTGAAAAAAATGTAAATATAGGAAAAAATTTGAAATATAGTTAAAATTCCGAAAATTTATGTAAAAATAGGTAAATTTGAAAAATTAAGTAAAATAGGAAAAAAATCTGAAAAATAATAAAGTAAATTTCGAAAAATAATGTAAAAATTAGATAAAATTTTAGAAAAAATAATGTAAAAAATAGGAAAAAAAAATATTGATGATATGGGTGGCAATTCGAACAGACGGGATTTATGCATTTGGTTGTGTGTGGATTTATGCATATGAAAAAAATGAAGAGGAGATAATGGTTCATTATCTATTTTTGATACTAAACATTCGAACGAGCAAATCTTTTTTAAAGATATAACCTAATCTTTATTTTATTTCTTTAACTTTTTTTTTTATCACTGTTTCAAGTGATATATATACATTAATTTTTAGTTTTTTAGTTTTAGTTTTTTTAAAAATGAAGATTACGATGTTAAGCTTATCGATTCAAACACTTCAATGTTATGTCACATGGTATCTTTTCGCACTTCAACTCGTTATGTTGTTTAGATAGTAACGATCAAAACATCTTAAATAATACATAAATGTTTTTTAAAACATGTGATCTAAACACAACAGTAAGTATTAAATAAAAGACTTACACATAACTTTATATAATAAACTCTTATAAAATAAGTCACACTGTTCGCTTACTCCAAACATTTACCTTTATATTATACTTGGGACTGAACTCTGCCAAAGTAAAAATATTGAAGGCCAAAATTTCCATTAAGGGATAGAAAATGAAACCCTCGGTCTTAGGGTCTTAGGGGGTGTATAAGATTAAGACTTTTAATAATTTTTATGGAATTACAAAGTTTATAAAAATTACGGTGTATTGAATTACGAATTTTAAAGACTATAAAAGTCATGATACACTGTATTCGATTAAGACTTTAAAAAAATTTATAAAACTCATGTTGTATTGAATTAAGACTTTAAAAAAGTCTATAAAAGTCAAGATGTATTCAATTATAATTTTTATAGACTCTTTAAGAATATATCGATATTGAAAAAGTTATTAACTTTTATAGTTATTAGACTTTTAATTAATTTTAATTACTTTACTAGTAGGAGTATAAATATTCACCCTTCAAATTTGTCCAACGCTTTTTTGAAAGATTTGAAACAATTTTTTCATCGAATGAGTGAAGTCAATAAAATTTTTTAGAGGTAAGGGTTTAACCCTATATCTATTCGTATTATAATAATTTGATTAATCTGATATTTAAAATTTTCTCTCTTTTTAATATGCATATTGCACTTGGAATATGATTTGAGTTGTTTGTAGTAATTCATATTATATTCTTAAAAACAAACTCATGCGATTTGTTTTTTTTATTTATTTTGATCGTTAAAAAAACATTAAGTAGTTAATATTTTATTCCTAAAAGTAAACTTATACGAATAGTTTTTTTAATTGTATTTTGATTAGATAATATTAAGAACAAAAAAAATAATATAATTGTTCTTGAATTGTTCCTAAAAAATATTTATCAGAATCAGACACAAATTTAATATTTTAAGAACTAAAATCTAATTTTTTTTCTTTCTGAATCATAATTTTATTAAAATACACCTTCTTGTCTTATTCAAAATCAAAATCAAAATCAAAATCATAATGACACACTTATACCCAAATGTATATAAATATATGGTTGTTCATGCTTTTCATTCACCATCCATAAAAAAATCATATTTTATTTCACCAATTGCAATAGACATATATGATTTAAAAATTATAGCAAATTTTAAAAATCCGATTAATAAAATTACTATAATACGAATAGATCTTGAGTTAAACTCTTACCTTAAAAGACCTATTAATATATGCTGATAATGAATAAAGAAGAAAAAAACAATAAAAAAAACTTCGATGATCAATCAAGAAAATTATTTATGATACATTTGGCATTTATTGTAAAACCATAACTTCGCTTACTTTCAATCGTTCTTTTTCATTGACGGTATTATAAATAATGATAACTATATATTTACATATATTTGAGTACGGTTGCCATTATAATTTCGATTGATTATATTTCAATGAAATAAAGCATGCTGTATTTAAATAAAATTATAATCCTGAACAAAATATATATCAGATTTTAGTTCTTAAAATATTATATTTACTTCTTAGAATATAAAATTTGTATCTGATTCTAATTATGATATATATATATATATATATATATATATATATATATTGAAAGCGATTATTAAAGAAAAACAATTCGTATGTGATTTTAGGAATAGAATATGAAATACTTAAGATTTTTTTAATTTATAAAAAAAAACAATTCGTATGAGTTTATTTTTAGGAATAAAATATCAACTACTACAAACAACTCAAAACATATTACAACCTATGCATATAAAAACCAGATTAATCAAATTATTATAATACGAATAGATATATGGTTAAACCACTACCTCTAAAAAATTTGATTGACTTCACTTTAAAAAATCGTTTCAAATTTTTTGAAAAAGCACATGAGAATTTTGAAAGGGGAGTATTTAAACTCCTACTATAAAAGTAATTAAAAATTTAATGCCTATAAAATTAAATAACTTTTTTAATAGTATATTTTAGAAAATATATAAAAGTTATAATTGCTTGTATTTTAGAGATTTTTTTTTAAAGTCTTAATAGAAAATAACATGAATTTTATAGTCTTTAAATAATAATCAAATACATCATGATTTTTATAAACTTTATAATTATACGAAAATCATTAAAAATACACTCCTTAAGTCTTTAAGATTTACCCAATAATCATTGTTAATTGTAGATTTACTCTGCTATTAATTGGAGCCCATGGGATTACTAAAGACTGACTCGGACATTATGGCTATCAACTTTTTTTGAAAACTAATATAATGTAGTATATTATTTTTATTGAGACTCGAATTTTATCTTTTTTAATCTATAAAAAAGATATGATATGAGCGTAACTGAATTCGTCGTTAGGCTAAGTCAAGTCAAGTAATTTTAATGAAAACATAAATGATATTTGTCGTTTTTAAAAAAAATAAAAATAAAAATAAAAAAATGATATTTGTCAGAAGGCTAGTTGAGTAATTTTACTAAGTCAAAACGGTTACGGGACATACCTGCCGTGAGGGGGCACGCGTCTTTGGAGTGTGTAATTGGGATAACTACCACTAAATTATTATGTGACTGTGCAGATAAGGCGGGAAGGATGCAGGGTTGTGTCTTGTGTGGAAAATATAGCCACATGGCGCTATGCTGTGGGCCCCAAAAGTATATTATCCAATAAACAATTACTGACCCCACCTTATTCCTTCCCCTCCCCCATTATGTTACGATTATTTCTAAAAAAAAAACTTTATATATATATATATATATAAAGGTGAGAAATCGTGTTTATGGGTCGTGTTCGTACGTGTTAATATACGGATCATGTTAATATTCATCAACCTAAACCCGATAAAAATAATAAATATACAACATTCATAACTCGTACATAACTCCATTTATTATTCACGCAGCAGATCAACACGAATACGACCAATTTCCACCTTGGACATTTTAAAATAATGTTAACTATAATTAATCATCCATATTTAATACAAATAACCTATAAAATTAACTTGTTTATTAATTTTATTATTTAAAATAATGTGAATTATAAATTAATAATCTATATTTAACATAAATAACTTTATTAAATGCGCACTAATTAATATAATTATTAAACCTAAGCACTTGATCAAATTCACGCAGCAGATCGACATTTAATACGACTAATCTTCTATTAAACGCAGCGGTCAACACGAATATTTACTTATATACGATTATATTTCCAACCAAACCCACAAAAACGCATGTGTCAGCGCCGTTGCTCAATCACCACAAATTCTATATATATATATATTATTTATTTTTGGTTGAAATAATAATCCATATTTAACATAAATAACCTATTAAATAAAAGTAATTAATTAATATAATAATTAAATCTGACACGCGGCCAAATTACTATGCTAACACCTAATACGACTCATTTATTAAACGCTGCACTCGATCAATACGAATACGACCAAACATAATATATATTCAACCCAAACCCGTAAAAACGTGTCAGCCTACGTTGCTCAATCAAATTTCGCTAACCCTATATATATATATATATATATATATATATATGATTTATATGATTTATTTAAGCAAATAATAATGATTGAATTTATGTGACGCAAATTAAAAGTCTAGAACCCAAATAATTGGGTTCCCAATTTTTTGCAAAGCTATTGATTTGTGTGCCAGGGCCCAGGAGCCACCCCCATCCTCTTGGATCCACATGAAAGTACACAAATATTCCCATCCACCCCATGACATGTTGCTAACTCACATTTAGATTTAGAAGGGCAATATGGGCAGTTCACATCATTCCAACTAAATCAGTTTCTCTGGCGCCATAACCGTAATTTCGTCCACTCACGCTCTTATCAAAAGCTCTTCATACAAAATACCCACAAAAAAAAAAAAAAAAAAAAAACACCAACGGCCATTTTTCGTTTTGTTCGACCTCTTCGCTCTTCACTCTCTTCTGCAACAGCTCGAGGTACGCCGATTTTCAAGAATTTTTCAATTTTGTGATTGCAAATGCAAAATCTTAGCTTCCGTTTTGTTCTTCGTATTGTTTTGGCGAAGTCAGAGAGAGATTTCGAACTGAAATGAGAAGGATTACGAATTTTTGATCTGTCTCTGTTTTTTCAAAATTGAACTACCTTCAGTGAAGATGTCGACGGCGATGAAGGGAATCCAGAGCCTCTTCAATCGAAAGTACGTTCGTCAGATTGATCTTCTCAGAGACAACCGTCTTCCGTCGCTCCGGTTGAGCTGGTGCGGCAGTCGAGTTCGGCTCATTCGCTGCCAGGACTCAAGCAGCGGCGCGTTCAAGTCCGAAAGGAGAGAGCCAAGCCGATCGCAAGCGCAAGCCGTCCTCACGCCGGTCTCCGACACCACTGCTCCCGCCACCAAGAAGGTCACTCTCCCAGTTCTCTATTTCCCTCCATCCAATCCTGAATCGTGGCACTGAGGGCCAAAGATTTAACCTTTTGCCACGTGGCACTAGAAATACGCGTGTCCACTTTAGAAAATTATATAATTTTTTTTAAAAAATAAATAAATAATTGAGTTCATTTATAGAAAATTTTTGGTTAATGGCTCAATTGATATTTTATAAAAGGTATTGTTTAAAACTCTTTGCAATATTTTAAAAAAATGGAAACAGAAATGGATGGAAGGGAAGAGGCATAATAGGAATTTCAGGTGTTGGGGACAAGACAAAAAATCTATATAAGGTCATGATTCTTGGGATATGTGCACGGTGCATAAATAAGAGTGCTTTGAGAAGAAAAAATTAGCAGCAGGGAGAAGGAGAGAGAAAGAGATCACTCAATACCAGCCATGGCGTCTCAGGTAGAGTTGTTCAGTGCTAATTGTGGGATAGGAGTGTTTTTTGTGTATTATTTTTTATCATTAATAGTGATGAACAGAATGATCTGTAGTATGTAGTCTAAGAACAGTTATGGAGGTTGATGGTTTTGTATGATATTTTCATGTTCTGTGTTTGGAAAATGATCAGTATTATACCATGATCGATTGTTTTCTCTTATGTTTTGTTCTTCACTTGTTTATGCAGAGAGTGTTCACTTTTGGCAAGGGAAGGAGCGAGGGCAACAAGGGGATGAAGTCCTTGGTAAGCCATCTTCATGATTCTAGATCTTCATTGAAATATGGGATTCATGATCTTTGTCTAGAAGACATTTTTGAGTGTTTGAACAAGTCCAATTAGAGATAAGTCAGTCTTCCGAAATTTATTAGGTTCAACTTCCAAATTTGTTGGGTAGTTTCATAACAGAGAGTTATTTATTTCTTCAATTTAATTTAACAATTTGATGACCACGTGGATGTGTGCATGTTACAATGTAGCTGGGAGGGAAAGGAGCAAACCTTGCAGAGATGGCGAGTATTGGGTTGTCTGTGCCACCTGGTCTGACTATATCAACGGAAGCATGCCAGGAATATCAGCGGCAGGGGATGAAACTACCAGAGGGTCTGTGGGAGGAGATATTAGAAGGGTTGAAGAGTGTGGAGAAGGATTTTCGTGCTTTTCTTGGTGACCCTTCTAAGCCCCTCCTCCTCTCTGTTCGCTCTGGTGCTGCGGTAAGGGTTCTTCTTCTGAATCTGATTATAGTTAATCAAATCACTTTAAATCATGATCCCGAGGGGTAGCTCGGTTGGTCTTACCCTTGAGTTCGCTTCCCAATGGTCACAAATCCAAGTTCTTTTAGGGCCATTGGAGGGTTAAGTGATTTAGTTTTTAAAAACACATGAAACACCATTTTTAGTGTTATCTGAAAACTGTATCTATCATTTGGATTTAGTATTTTCTGAGTTCTACGTGTTTTTCAAAACAGAAAAAAGGGAACCAAATGTGTTTTCATTGTTCTCTTTGTTTTCCGTGACAAAAAACAGTTTTTTTTGGCCCGAATATTCTGATTGTTCTTTATTTAGTTATAACTTTATACGCTTATTGAAGCCATATAAGCAATGGCAGATGCTATTTTGGTCTTTTTTTTATGGAGATACCAATAGTTTTTCTTTCTTATGTCAGATTTCTATGCCTGGAATGATGGACACTGTCCTAAACCTTGGACTGAATGATGAAGTGATTACTGGTCTAGCTGAAAAAAGTGGAGAGCGCTTTGCTTATGATTCATACAGACGTTTTCTGGATATGTTTGGAAATGTTGTAAGCATTTCTTGTTGTGCAGCTTGTGTTGTCGATTGAGAAATGCCCCTTTGCTCTGTTTTTTCTTTCTTTCTAAATTCTCTACCCAATAAAATTTCATTAGTTTTCTTGTGATTGTTTGTTCCACAAAATTCTTTGCCCAAAGAAGGTTTCCAGAGCACACAAACTACCTAGCTAAACTGCTTTTCCCCAATAGATTCCTGTTTTGATACTGGTACAAAATCATTCTGCTACTCTTTTTTTGGTTCATCAATTTATTAATAACTTTCTTCTTCTAATTGGAGGTTATGGGTATTCCACATTCATCATTTGAGGAGAAGTTAGAAAATTTGAAGGCCGCCAAGGGAGTTAAACTTGATACTGAACTGACAGCTGAACATCTCAAAGAGCTGGTGGAACTGTATAAGAATGTCTATATTGAAGCTAAGGGTGAAAGGTTTCCTTCAGGTACTACCTATTTTGATCTATCATTACTGTCCTATTCAGTCCCAGTATTTGATATATGTATACTGGATTTTAAACTAATGTTATTTTGCTTCCAATTATTTGCAGATCCAAAGAAGCAATTAGAGTTAGCTGTCAAGGCTGTTTTTGATTCTTGGGACAGTCCAAGGGCAATTAAATATCGGAGCATCAACCAGATAACTGGGTTAAAGGGGACTGCAGTGAACATTCAGTGCATGGTGTTTGGGAACATGGGAAATACGTCCGGTACTGGTGTTCTATTCACTCGAAATCCGAGCACCGGTGAAAAGAAGCTGTATGGGGAATTTTTGCTCAATGCCCAGGTCATAAATGCTACACTGATCTTTATGTTTCCTACTCTATTTCCCCCAACAACTCCTTATAATGCATATAATGTTCTGGTCTATTATTATGATTGTATGAGTCACTCACCCTAACAAATTTGAACAGGGAGAGGATGTAGTTGCTGGAATTAGAACACCAGAAGATATTAACACCATGAAAATTTGCATGCCTGAAGCCTACAAGGAGCTTGTGGAGAACTGCGAAATTCTAGAGCGGCATTACAAAGACATGATGGTAAAGGGTTCATTTGTAATGTGGAAAATGGTTCCTTAATTCATATCTTCTTCATTTCCTAATCTTTTATTGGTTAGAGTATTTTTCGTTCTCTTCACTTCAATATTAGTGAAGTGCAGCATACTAATTCATTTACAGAGTGTTCAATTCTTTTCTTTCGTAATGTCTGACTATGCATGAACTTATTTTGGTTTCCAAATACAGGATATTGAATTCACGGTTCAAGAAAATAGGCTATGGATGTTGCAGTGCCGGAGTGGAAAACGGACCGGTAAAGGTGCAGTGAAGATTGCCGTGGATATGGTCAATGAAGGGCTTGTTGATACCCGCACTGCAATCAAGATGGTGGAGCCACAGCACCTTGACCAACTTCTCCATCCACAAGTATGTATTTCCATTGGGAATTTAATTTCTACTGGCTATAATAGAAAACACAAAGATATAGAACTTCTTCTGATTATTCATGTTAACAATTCTGTGCTTTATTGTGTCATTTCTACTTCATTTCATGCACAGAGATAATGCTGTTTCCTGAAGGTTTAGCTTTCTAGGCACGAGCACGACACTGACTGACAGACTTCTTGCTAATTTCATTTGCATCAGTTTGAGAATCCATCTGCATACAAAGACAAGGCAGTTGCCCGGGGGCTCCCGGCATCTCCTGGAGCGGCAGTAGGGCAGGTTGTGTTCACCGCTGAGGATGCTGAAGCATGGCATGCACAAGGAAAAAGTGTTATATTGGTAAGCTCATTTTGGTCTATCATTTTTTTTTTCGATTGTAGACTGTAATTAATTGATACGAGGAGGCAATCCTAGCAAACTTCCAAGCATAAAAATTAGTAATCATAAATCTTACATAATATTTGATCTGGCTAGAAGTCAGAAAATATCATTTTCAATTTCCTTTCCCAACTCTGTATTGAGAATTTTCTTGATATTGTGCCACTGAAGGTAAGGACAGAGACTAGCCCAGAGGATATCGGGGGAATGCATGCGGCTGTAGGGATCTTGACAGCAAGGGGTGGCATGACATCTCATGCAGCTGTTGTAGCCCGTGGCTGGGGAAAGTGTTGTGTTTCTGGCTGTTCCGACATTCGCGTAAATGACACTGGAAAGGTAAACTCTTGTTTCTCTGTTTTCAAATTAACTACAATAGTTGCTCTAAATAATGATGTATTATCTTATCAATAATACAGGTAATTTTAGTTGGAGACAAAGTGATCAGAGAAGAAGACTGGATTTCACTCAACGGGTCTACTGGTGAAGTGATCTTGGGAAAACAAGCACTTGCCCCACCGGTTCTAAGTGCTGATTTGGAGACCTTCATGTCTTGGGCTGATCAGATAAGGCATCTAAAGGTGCTGTTCATTTAAGTATTAAAGATTTTATGTTATATAAGTATCTTTTTTCCATAATTCTCTTAGCTGTTCAGTAAAATGATGCCATGGTAGGTTATGGCGAATGCCGACACTCCTGAAGATGCTCTAACAGCAAGAAATAATGGTGCCGAAGGAATTGGACTCTGTAGGACAGAACACATGGTAATTCTTCTTAATTATATATATCATCAGCATTCTTAAACCTCTTATGCTTAAACGAGACTACATTAATATCTTATCTACAAAGTAAAACTGAAATTATATATCACGCAGTTCCTCTTGCCAAAGACGTGTTCTATTTGATACAGTCAAGTTATAGAACTTCTCAATTGATCTTACTGTGTCGGTGCTTTCAGTTCTTTGCTTCAGATGAGAGGATAAAGGCAGTGAGAAAGATGATAATGGCAGCTACACCTCAACAGAGGAAGGCATCTTTAGATCTTTTATTGCCTTATCAAAGATCTGATTTCGAAGGCATCTTCCGTGCAATGGATGGTAAATTCTCTGTTCTAATAAACAACATTTTTGAGTCAAAAAATCTAATGTCCGAGCTATGTGAAAAACAGATAGGTAGGAAGTGTATTTTGTAAGGAGTATGGGAGGCATTAACGTTCTATCATTGATTTTCTGTATAGGAGTATAGCTTAATAATTCGCTATATTAAGCTAATTATTTGAACTTCAGGTCTACCTGTGACAATCAGACTGCTGGACCCTCCACTACATGAATTCCTTCCAGAAGGTGACCTAGACCATATTGTTGCTCAATTAACCGCAGAGACTGGCATGACTGAAGATGAAGTTTTCTCAAGGGTTGAGAAATTATCAGAAGTCAATCCCATGCTTGGTTTCCGAGGCTGCAGGTTTGAGGCCCATCTTAAGACATTTTTTTCCTGTCTAATTTTTTATGGAAGCATTTAGAATGATGCAATTCATGTGATTATTGCTGGATATGTTTTAAGATATCAGATCATTTCATTAGTAGCTTCCTACATTACATCATACTGGCCTTCTGTTAATTTCCTAAGAATTTAGTCAATACTACCTGAAACAAAGTTACCTCTATAGGTGCCACTGATCAACAGCATCGTGCATGAGTAAATGTTATTTGGACTGGAAATCCCATATGAGTTGAAGAACATTGTATATCTATAAATTAATAAGATCAATGAGTAGCTGTCATGGTGGAATTGCTGCATGCTTCTATTAAAATTGGTCTCAAATATCCATTTAAACAATGCAAGAGATAATCTAATCATTGTTCATGGATGATTTTCTTTTGTCTCAACAGGTTAGGGATATCATACCCGGAACTCACTGAAATGCAGGCCCGAGCAATCTTTCAGGCTGCTGTCACTATGAGCAACCAGGGTGTTCAAGTTTTTCCAGAGATCATGGTTCCCCTCGTTGGAACACCTCAGGTCTTCCTTCTTTTCTCACTATCCATTTCCATTTTCAGGTCTTGTTCAAGAAATTTTCTGAATGAGTTAGAAAATGCCAGATAATTTCAAGGGGCTTTTTTGACAGAGAATCTACTATTTGTTCATCCAACCCTGCTTTGCTTTTGCTTTAAACTTGTTATAGCATATATCTACTTTATATATATAGAGTTGCAATCTATTAGGAAACTTGTTTTATAGAGTTGTAATCTATTAGGAAGGTTAGATTGGCTTTTGTATATATATATTCACAATGGATCAATGAAAAAAATACACAAGGAATTCATTCCTCCAATTCTTTTGTCTTTCTTTCTACAAAACTTAACATTTTTAACTGGCAGGAACTAGGACACCAAGTGATTTCAATACGAAATGTGGCAAAAACCGTGTTTTCTGAGATGGGTTTGACCTTGAGCTACAAGGTGGGAACCATGATTGAGATCCCTAGGGCTGCTCTGGTTGCAGATGAGGTATGCTCAAATGAAATTTTCTGTCTTGTTCTATATACCTTGATCTAAATCTACTCTGAATTGTGCATGGACCTTTCATAAACAAAATATAAATTTGTATTCTCACTTTGCAAAGAAGCATTATAAGCATATCCTATTTCATGAATTCAAGTAAAACTCCTGTTCTATGTTAAGCTTTTTGCTGATTCATGGCAATAATAGATTGCGAAGGAAGCGGAATTCTTCTCCTTTGGGACCAATGACCTCACACAGATGACCTTTGGGTACAGCAGAGATGATGCTGGCAAGTTTCTCCCAACATACCTATCCAAAGGCATTATCCAACATGATCCATTTGAGGTTTGTTAAATTCTACAACCATTCCTGAAATTAGTAACAGAAGTTTTGACATATATTGGGGAAAGCAATAGAAACTGATTGTGATAGGCAGTAATAATATTTCACATTCATTCCTGGCAGGTACTTGATCAAAAAGGTGTAGGCCAACTTGTCAAGATGGCCACAGAAAAAGGTCGTGGAGCTAGGCCCAGCTTGAAGGTAAGTAGTGATTTGTACAGTACCCACCTGGTGAAATATGCTATAAAATTCATGGTCCTTTACATTAATAATGGATTCCTTGTGGGGTTTATGAAATTCAATGTTGCCATCTGAAAACACTGCTAAACTTCCAAAGAATGCAATAACCCACAAGTTTTTTTTTTTTATAACTGTGGATGGCTAGGCCACAGTCCTAAAGTTGTACTTAATAGTAAATCTCTAGCGGTCCCGGCGAGACTAATTGATAACTATTATCAGAAACCCCAAAGGGCTTACTTAGACCGACTTAGCTACCTACCCACAGCATGAATGGGTAAAAGATGATGCCTCCCATCAACAATGAGGCAGACCAAAATGTCCCAAGTATGGCATGATAACAGTGGATAGAGAAAAAAGGCCCTTTTGGTTCGTGTTCATGAAAACTATTCTAGAAAATAGTTTTTGGAAATACAAAAAACACTAAAAAAGTGTTATCTGAAAACCAGGGTTTTGGAAACAGAAAAACACAGAAAATGAGGGGCCCTTTTTTTATCGAACAAGTTTGTAGTGTTTGGGAAACACAGACAAAAACTGTTCTTGAAAATAGGAACCAAACAATCCCTCTCAACCTTCTAGATGACTGGTTAACAGTTTTCTGGAGAACTGGCCCTAACTGAGGATGACAAACAGGTTGGAATATGCGGAGAGCATGGTGGGGAGCCTTCTTCAGTTGCATTTTTTGCAGAGGTTGGACTAGACTATGTTTCTTGTTCCCCCTTCAGGTTGGGCTGCGTTTCTTTCTGAAAGCTACTACATAATAATAATAATAATAATAATAAATAATATTATACTAGGACAAACATTGGGCTGAATTCAGAAATTTTGTTTTTGTTTTTGTATGGCAGGGTTCCTATTGCTCGGCTTGCAGCAGCTCAAGTAGCTGCATAAGTTTAAGGAGATCCCCCCATAAGCAGGCAAGCCTTGGCAACTCTCTGTGCAGCTGTAAATAAATGAGGTTGTCCTGTCAAATGGAATAATAGGACTTCACAGAAGATGTATGGAGTACTGAAATCATCTGTTATGGATAGATACCATGGATGTTTTCTTCTGTGTCTCTTTAAAGTGTGAAAATAAATTATTATTTTTTTTACAAAAAACCAGTCATAATTCTGTTAATTCTTGATTCCTCATGAATTTTTTTCATAACATTGGAATTTTTATGGTAAAATTAAATATAAAAAATAATTGTCCTCGCCCTTACCTGGGCGATAAAATAACAACAAAGTAATCTGACATCTCAAATTCGACCAAGTTAATAAAATAATATAATGTTGTGATCCAAACGTGAATAGAAGTCAATATATATAATTTTTATTTTTTAGTATTTTTCGGAATCCTAATACTCTTAAAAAGATTCTTTCATCTTTGGTAATGCTTATGAGCAAGAAATATTCAAATATACCCATATGAGTATCTTAACGAAGAATCTTCATAGAGTAGTAAGGGTTACAATTCGTGCTTAAATTTTAACATAACCCGCGTAAAAAACATTAACCCAAAATGCTGTACATTAGCCCAAATAATGTTTAATTACTAAATAGGTATCATATAATGCCTAAACGCATATAACCCCATTTAATAATTAGGTCATCTCATATATTCTCATAAAAAAAAAAAGGTCATCTTATATAAAAATTAAATTGACTAAGTTTTTATATATAATTTTTTTTGACATCAGTTTTTATTTATTTTTATATATAATATTTATGATCAATATATTTATGAATCAATTAATTTATTATTTTAAAAACAAATTCAGGAGTTAAATAATGTAAATTGATAATGAGATTGTTAAATAGATTAATTTAGGTTTAAATTCATAATCCACCAAAATTTGACCAAAATCTATTCATACTTAATCGAAACTTACAATTAGCGTGATGATTCGTGTGGTATTGAGTATTGAGCGATGAAGTCAAATTTAGTCGCCCTAGTAAATAGCACACCTCACTCAGAAGGAGCCGCTGGATACATTAGACAGATGCTAAAACGACGTCGTCCCAGTCTTCCCTGAGATCCTGAAACCCTAAAACCCCTGGTTGGTTCGAATCGAGGAGGGAAGTGATTTATCTTTCTGTGCGTTGTGGAGAGCCTAATGGTGGCGGAGAGCTACGTGGTGGTACATAACATAGCCAAAAGGCATAATGTAGGGACCTTGGCGCGAAGCGCCACAGCGTTGGGTGTATCGGAACTCATACTGGTGGGCCGCAGAGACTTCAACTCCTTTGGCAGCCATGGCTCCACTTCTCACATTCGCTTTCGCCACTTCCATTCCCTCCCAGACGCTCGCAACTTCCTCAAAGTACTCCTCCTCCTCAATTTTAGGGTTCCATGTCCAAAACTTCCTTGGTTTTAATTCAATTCAATTTCAGGAAAAAGATTGCGATATTTGTGGTGTGGAGATCACTGACAACGCGGTTGCTGTGAATCAACACCCTTTCAAGAGGAGCACCGCTTTCCTTCTTGGCAACGAGGTATCTTCATCAATTTTTGATTGCTAAAAGTTATGTGTTTTGAAGCTCTTGAGAGTTTATTGAATTTGATTGAATGCGTTGTTCTATCTTTATTCGGTAGGGAACTGGTCTTTCAGCGAAGGAGTGTGAAATATGCGACTTTTTTGTTTATATTCCGCAATATGGGGGTGGCACTGCATCCTTGAATGTTACTGTAGCAGCTTCCATTGTCCTGCATCATTTCGGAGGTACTGATTTAGCATTTACTTGGTATCTTTACGAGTGCATGTGGCCATTGTTTAATTGTATAATGGTCATGATTGTTGTTTTTTAGGCCTATTTTTAGTTCAGTTGCAAGGTCTTTTCTCTGCTATATACCTGTGCTTGTGGGTATATGGTTTGATCGGATCATATTGATGGTTATTGTTGGCTACGCCTTTCTTTTGGTTCAGTTGCTAGTGTCCTTTCCTGCTCTAAACAAGTGTTTGTCTGCTTTGTTTTAGTGTCTATGGTCATGATTGTGGGTGTTTATCTATATATATAGTTGGAGATATTTCTCCAATTTGTTAAACAAGGAAGGTGGTTTAAAGTATTTTCATTTTATTTATTTTCTGAGAACTGAATGAGAGAAGTTGAATTCCTTCTTTTTTTTTTTTTTCTTTTTCTGTTTGTCTCCCTTTCCTCATGCTTTTTGGGGTCGAATTACTCTCGTCTCCCTACTCTTATTGATGTCCTTGGTTTCACTAAAGCATGTGTGTACATAGGAATAAACAGGACTGAAAGTTAGAACAAAACAAATTTGTAATTAGAGACTAGTAATATGGTTGGGTGGCTGGCCTACAATAGCCTAGGTGGGAATTCTATACTCGTATGCACTTTGATGTGCCTGCCTTTAGGTGTATTTAAGTATATACACTTTTTTTCCTATTTATGCAATTTTGGTAGTGGGTGTGTAGGCATTGTGTACCTTGAGTCACTCTTTTGATGTTTCTTCTTAATATATCTTCTTCGTTATACACACACACACACACACACACACTCTTTTTACCTATCAATTAATAAGTAATATGGTTAGTGATAGGCGAAAATGTGTGCTATAAAATGTATACGCCTATGTGCGCAAGTGCATTCGTAGGCCTCAAGTAATATAGTGTGAAAAGTATGAGTATCGTCCCACGAGGATTGAGTTACTAATTATCGAAATTAGAATAGTCCTTACTTTATTTGGATAACACAAATGTGAGAAGTTAAAATGAAAACAAACTAAATTAAATAAATCTTAAACTAAAATATTTAACATGCAAAAGGGAAAATGTAATCACAAGAGTTTGTGGTTTTGATTTCATCTAACAAATTTATGAGGTTTACTTGTTCCCAATGACGCTCGATGAGTATATTAATGGCGGATTTCACTGCACTGTTATTTTTCTCAAGCAATAACAATCTACCCTTGGAAAATGTTCTAATGTATTTCAACCTCAAACTGCCATAACCAAGGATTGCATTAAGCATTAGAAACCCACAAAGCCACATGTAACCCACAAATATCTCTATTCTAAGGAGAAACATGACATTCTATTCATGGTCTAACCTAATTATCGTTTCTCAACGTCAAATTAGGTTACAAATCATGTTATCAATCATCAACAAGCATTTTGAATTGAATAGAACAATCAATATATAAGAAAATCCAAACATCAAAGATTACAAATCAAAACTAAACACCATAGTTCATTGTTTAGACTACATCAAAACCCTAGAAAATGAGATTAGATCATGGAGAAGGGAAATACAACAAAAGAAAAGAGAGAAAACATAAAGAGAAGAAGAAATAGCCTCTATGCTCAATCTCCTATTCAAATCTTCCTCTTCTTCCCCAAAGAGAGCTTTGCCCTAGGGTTTAGAAACCCTAGGGGCTTCCCTCTCTGCAGCCAAGAGGAATCACCCTCTTTACCTCTCCCGAACTCCCGCTTTTTCAAGCCCTAATCTCGTTTCTTTTAATGGCCAAAAAACAGAGAGGGAGGAGATGGGCTTCGGCAAAAATCATGGGCCTTGGCATCACGTTGTAGTGTGATGGATTTGGTGCTACGGCGTGGTAAAGATGGGAAGCCACCGGGAGGAGGAAAGAAGCCAACCACGCTGAAAGGCTGGTAGCTTCACGCCATAAGCAGGCTCTCACGTAGCTCGTTTCTCATGTCGAGCGTGATTTCCTCACACTAAGGCGTGAGTGCTACTCACGCTGAGGCGTGAGGCGCTCATGCTTTAGCATGAGTAACTCATGCTAAAGAGTGAGCAACTCATGCTAAAGCCGAGCAACCCGCGTTTAGCCTGTAATTACTCCATCACTTGATGTTGTATCTCGCTTCATTCGGACTCGAATCATGTGATCTGTGTCTACAGTGCCTTCTGAGCCTAGAATCTACCTACGCCAATGAGGGAGCCATAAGAGACATCACACAAGCAAATGATCACATGTTCGCGCCATCGCATGATGACTTTGCCGATTTTTCTTCGAGTTTCACTCGCTTCACAATAGCGGCCTAATCACAAATTGGGAAAATATAGCATTAGTAAGAATTTATTTACATCATAGAACTACCAAAACCTATAAAACACGATAAATGAGTACTAAGATACTCATCACACTTCAAACTTAAATCTTGTCATTCTCAAGAGTTTAAAAACACACATATACAACACACTAAACATATATGAGCAGAGAATGGTGCTAGCAACAAGCCAGAGAATACCATGACAAAGTTCTATGGAAACAATATAGCCTATACTGGGATCCCAACACATTTAAAAATCTTTAAAGGAAAGGCATCTAAGGGCATGGTGATAAGGCAAGCTACTTCAATTTCAATGAATCCTCCAAAGAATCCCGCGAAAAATGGTATGCTGGGGATCTCAACATGCATGTGAGGTTCCAAGACACTTTTCAACCAAACTAAACCCATTCATTTGAAAGAGATTAACAAAAATAGGTTGAGAACACACCTTTTATTCAATACTAAAACTAAAAAGTGGGATGCAATGCTAAGGCGCTCTAGAAAAGTGTCCACGTAGTGGAGATCCGTTGGTGACTCCCCACCAGTTGGTTAAGGGCGCTGGGCATTAAGTTTTCCTCGAACTTCACCCCGAACACTTAACTAGAAAACCAAAGCACCTACTTGGGAGACTAAACCATGATCTATCCCATGTAATGGGTAGTGAAGTCAATGCCTCCCAGCCAGTTGTCTTAGGGCATTAGGCTTTGAAAGACCTCTTGAATTGTGCCTGGGATTCCAATTTGAACTCACTTATTTATCTTTTTATTTTGCTAATGTGGGGCTCATTGGTCCTCTTACACTATGGAAGTTAAGGTCTCTCAAGGTAAGTTTAGTTTGAGAAGAAGAGGCCAAAACCTCGGTGTACAAATGAGATCTAATGTGTGTGTGTTCACAAGTTCCATTAAGAAGTGATTCCTTGAAAAACATGAAGGCTCTAAAACCAAACCTCCCACAACCACTAAATACACTCAATCTTAGGTCACATAAATATGATGGTATCCCAAGTTTTGGCTAAATAAACAAACTCAAGATTAAATCGCCAAAGATTCTCCAAATGGGCCATAAGTTGACCAAATCAACTCATACGAGACACAAAACACATCACAAACACAAACATAGATAAAAATTAACCAAAGCACCAAAACAACTAAAAGGCTCAAAGGCATAAGATTCTAAAACATGTACCAATTATACCAAACCGCAACCCATTTCCACCCCCAAACTCATACATTGTCCTTAATGTAATAGAAACATGAAAAATAGAGAGGTCGAGGGATTCTCGATGATCAGCCGATCATGACCATCGTCAGAGTCGACACGAGGTTGCTCACCACCCTTCATTGGTTATCATAATCTCCAACCATGCATCCTCACAAAGGATACACTTTATGCATTATGTTCTTTATGCTTGGGATTCTTACCCCTTCTTCTCTAAAACGAATCCAAGAGCCCTACTCTTCGCCTCTCTTCTCTCAAGTATGATCACCCCGCCCCTACCTTCCCTCTACCTTGATCTCGAAAGACTCGAAAGCCCCACTGAGAACCATCTCCGTCCAAAAACCATATTGCTCTACCAGTAAACCATATGGACTGGTAATAAGATAGTCCGAAGAAAAGGAGAGCTCTCTTTACGACTCGGATTGGGATCTAAATTCCGGTAAGGTTCCGAGAGACGCCTGCTTCCTCTCAGAGATTTGAAATGCCTGAGGAAGAAGGTGTTTCTCAAGGAGAAGACACTCGAACCCCTTTCCCCTTCTTGCTGGGTGGTTCTAGTTTAAATCGAGCCGGGAGGATCAAAACACGCTGTCCCAATTCTCAGTGGGAGAGATTATTACATCAAGCCCGAGGGATGCATGGTGACGACATCTCTTGGCGCGGGAAGGACGCTGGAATCTGAGGCAGAGTGCCCCGGGGAAGTTTCAGAGGACGCGGGCCCATGCCGGTCGAAAGCAAGGTGTGGCAGATCCCACCCAAGCCTCAAGAGAAGGAGGTTTTCGGTCATCGGGCGTAGTTTTACTGACGGCGGCTCGCTTCGTGTAATGGTTCGGTCCCGATGTGGGCCGAGCCTGTATGTGCACTCGGGTTCGGGCCCTAATCGACCCGCCCAAGCCCACACCAATACCAGCCTCTTCACGAGTCAGGGCTCTCATGGGCCTACTCAGAGCGAGGCAAAGGAAAAGGGGTTGGCCGAAATGAGTTGTCGCTGAGGTCGCTCTTGCAACCAAACTACAAATGCTCCAATGGCAACGAGGGGAACGTCACACACAATTGGGAAGTTGGCGAGAACAGAGAGGATCTTAGTCAGGAAAATGACTGTCTCAAAATTCACAGGTACGACGACAACCTCTATGAACAGTCTCCTCCTTCCCTTATCTCTGTTTTTGGCCGTCCCGTTACTGTGTGGCATTCTCCGGGTCTAGGGGGTATCAATGGGGGATGAGGACTCGGGAACCATTAAGTAGAGCATGTTTGACTTTAGGAATGGGGAGGATTTTCGGGGCGCATTAATCAAGAAGGAGGGGCTCGCAGCTGGCCAAAGGATGAAGGAGGCCCAAAATGAGTCATCAGAGCTTTGGACTTACGAGAGTTGGGAAAACAAATTGTCCGGGCTGTGCTGGCGCATTTCCTCGGGTTCCCACTATAATGCGACAAGGAGATTACGAAATTATTGAGAAACTTAGTCGATGCACAAAAACTCGGCAAGGGAAAGGGATGCTTGACATTGTCAAAGAGCGAGCGGGAATTAAGAAAATTGAAGTGCACAATTAATTATAATGGGAAGAAGACAAGCAGGGAAGGCGGAAGGGATAGGGGGAATCTACTACTAAAGTTAAAATGAAAATTAAAATTCTATCATGGAATGTTAGAGGCAGGAATGCTCTATGTGTACAAGGAGAGTGATCAAGAGTTTTCTGTACTCAATGTGGTGGACTTAGTTTGCCTCCAAGAAACCCAAGGTCCAACAAATGAATAATGTTGCACATAGCCTCGGGGTGGGCCTAGCTCCTCGAATCGAGAGCTTGAATGCCGAGGGGTCCGCAGTATTCTTCGATAAAAAGAAGAATCGCATGGTTGGATTCAAGCAAGGTGTAGCTTCTAGTTTCGCTTGTTTAGAATGGCGTAAGACTCAAGCTTCCACCCGGTTTTTCCGGTGTATGGCCTGGATCGAGAAGAGGCTTAGGAGAATCTTTTCGGAAGAGTCATCTCGATCAGCCTGGGAAGACTCCCCGGTGTGTCAAGGCGATTTTAATGGTAGCCCTCTCTCTAACGAAAGACTCCAGAGGCAGGGATTTCCAACACCATGAGAAGGCTCTCACGACGCAATAATGACTCCGGGTTTGAGAGACCTTCCTCTTCAAAGGAGGGCCTTACACTTGGCAGGGCAGCTCCAATGGTAGGTTAATGTCCCGCTTAGACAGATTTCTTGTCTCTCCAGACTGGGAGAGCCATTGCAACAGGGTGATTTAGAGACGCCTGCCTAGACCAGTCTCTAATCACTTCATTATGTTGGACAGTGAGGGTGTTAGAACGGGACCCTCCCCTTTTCGTTTCGAATTAATATGACTGAAATATGAGGGTTTCAAAGAGATTTTAAAAGGGTGGTGGTAGAATCTTCGCTTTATTGTGCCTTTCGCTTCATCCTCTCTCGCAAAGTTAAAGGCTCTAAAGGTTTACTCAAGACTCGGGAATTGTAGAAGCTCTCGGCGTGCTGAGACCAATACAAGGATGCTCTTCGTAGGCGAGTTTTCGGGACACTGGTATGAAATGTCCCAGACCTGAGTGAAGCCGAGGAACGCGCTAAGGCCGTAGATGATTTCAAAAAAGTCAGTCTCCGATGGAGGAGCATCTCCTGGAGACAAAAATCCGCAGAGACTCTCGTTAAAAGAAGGGACAGAATAATGGGTTCTTTCACAGATGGCCACTGCCCACAGAGAAGAAATTGCCTTAAAAGATCAAGATCAACCTGCAGAAAAGCTTGATATGAGGCCGAGATCAAGGAAGGTCCGGTGAATGCATTCCAAAACTGCTGCGCTCTGCGCGATGGCGTCCTCCCCTTCCTGTTTTTGCTCTCAATGAGATCGGGTATGAGGAAGCTGCTAGGCTGGAGGAAACTTTCTCAGAGGAGGAAATCTGGACAGCGATTTCAGGTCTTAATAGTGAAAAGGCTCCCGGACCTGATGGCTTCCCTTTAGCCTTCTGGTCTTTCAGTTGGGACTTTGTAAAGGATGAAGTTCTTGGTTTTTTCAAGGAGTTTCATGAACCGAGCAGATTTGTTAAACATCTAAATGCGACTTTTCTGGTATTGATCCTCAAGAAACAAAGACTGCGGAGGACTTCAAGGACTTAAGGCCAATCAAATTTCTCAGGTGGCTTATACAAGATCTTGACAAAAGTGTCGCCAACGTAACTGAGAGTCTTGGACAAGGTAATTTCTAAGTCCCAAAAATGCCTTGTGCAGGGGCGGTCAGATTCTGACGCAGCTACGATCGTATTAACGAGAGCGGATCTAACCCTGAGAAGGAAGGAGTGTGGTTTGATTTGCAAACTGGATATAGAGAAAGCCTACGACACCATCATTTGGGAGTTTCTGTACCAGGCCATGGGTAAGATGGGATTCGGGAGCTAGTGGATGAGCTGGATAAAATGGCGCATTTCCACAGCTTCTTTCTCAATCCTTTTCAACGGATCCCCAGCTGGCTTCTTCCCTAGCTCTAGGGGTTTGAGACAGCATGATCCTCATCCCCTACTCTTCACACTGAATGGAAACTCTAAGTTGTATGTTAAATCGCGGCATCGATGGAAATCATTCTCCGGGCAACAAGATTGTCGGATGGGAGGGCAATGCCATTTCCCACCTCCTCTATGCCGATGACACACTCCTCTTTTGCAAGACCGACAATGATGAATTAAAGTTTATTAGCTGGATTCTGATGTGGTTCGAAGCGGTTTCAGGTTTGAAAATTAATCTAAACAAAAGCGAAATCCTCCCCATTGGACAAGTGGCTAATATGGAGGAGTTAAATTTAGAAATTCTTGGTCAGAAGTCAGCTCCTTCCCACGACTCCACCCGGGCCTTTCCCTATGAGCCAAACATAAAGCAAATTAAGTGTTCGGGATTCGTAGAACAAAGATTCCGGAAGAGATCGTGCATACACTGAAGATTCAAGACATTTCAAAAGGCGATGGGCCACTTATTCGTAGTTCCTTGTCCAAATTTCCTCGACATCATCTCTCTTTCCGAGCACCCCGGCTGTGTGTGCTAGATTCGGAAAGGATTCAAAGACGCTTTTCGTGAGGCTTACCTTGATAAGAAAGTCTCTTGGTGAGTCAAGCCATGGTGTGCAATCGAAAAGAGAAAAGGGGCATCGATAAAAACTTCGAAGATGAACAAGGTGTTGCTTCAAGAAATGGAATCAAGTGCTTGCCAACTACGTAAATTCCGCTTTGGAGAAAAGTTATTCGCAGCAGTTTGGTGAGTCTTCTGATACCGGCATACCCGCGACCCGTGAGCTAATATGACTAGCTATAAGGAAATTAGGAAAGAGTGGCTCGGGCCTTTTTCCGCAAAATGCGGTCTTCCCTAGGGGATGGTAGGATGATCAATTTTGGAAAGATGTTTGGTGCAGAGAGGAGGCCCCCAGGTTCTAGATATCCTCTTTCAATTTGGCGCTAAACACAAAGAGGCCATAAGATCATGACATATGGGATAATGATGGGGCTGCGCTGTCCCCAATCCTTCCTAAGACCTCTCAATGATTAGAGACAAGAGAGATTCCTTCATACCTTCCACGAGTTTAATCCACGCTTCGGTGAGACAAGCTCCTGGCTGAAGAATGACAAGGAAAAAGGATTCTCGGTAAAGAGTATGTATAAAGGTTTCGACCCCTCCCCCGCCATTGATTTATCGCCCGGTTTGGACCAGCTTGTTCCTCTAAAATATAGCCTGTCAAGTAAGCTACTTCAGGGCAAAGTGCTCACCTTGGACCAACTCAAACGCCGTGGAATAACTTTGGTAAATAGATGCTTTATGTGCGAGGAGGGTGAGGAGAATATAGACCACTTACTTATCCATTGTAAAATTGCTAAAATGTTGTGGAATCTTTTTTTGTCAATCGTTGGGACTAGTTGGGTCTTTCTGCAGTCTTTGCTTCACACCCTTTTAGCTTGGCAAGGGGCCGTGGTGCAAACAGAAAAAGAATCTGGGCTAGCCGCACCTTGTGCCTATTTCTGACTCTTCAAGGCCAGAAATAGGTCAAGTGTTTCGAGAACGAGGGCACCACTGACCAAAAATCAAAGCTAACTTTGTATCCAATATGTGGGCTTGGGCTAATGTGTATAGGGATGATAAAACGAATTATGTTGTGGAATTCTTAACTTGGCTGGGGAGTAGGTAGTTTTTTGGCTTTTGTTTTTTGTTTGGTTGGCTCCCTTTGTCCACGTCCTGTGTACTCGTGGGAACTTTCCTTTCATCTATAATATTTGTTTTTACTGATTAAAAAAAAAAAAAAATAAAACAAGAAAGACTCACCACCGTGGCATGAGTCCTATTGGAAGTTCCCAGAAAAAGTTTGCCCTAGTGTGTTATGGGCATACTACAAAAGAAGTCCTCAACCATGTAAAGAGAGTAACTATTTTTTGATCAACAAACCCTAATGTATGTAGTTGTATAAGTCTACAACTGCTTGTGTATTCATTAATGTTGAATCAAAAAGACTCTTTTGCACTTCATTTTATTTGTTTTCTTTACATCTAATTGGAGAGTGTTTTCAAGTTCCTAGATCGCCAATATAGTACCAAATTAAAGGAGGACTTGTCCATGGATTAAATGATGTAGATGAAAGAAATGGCCTTTAAGGATATGTACCCTAAAAGCAAGAAAGATTTTCATGGTCCGAGTCCCTATGTAACAATCAATCAAACAAGCCTGTCTGATTACACAATGGTCCATTGTAACTTGATTTTTGCTCTTCTATTTTTAATATTGTAGATAAAAGGAATGATAATGTTTTTCTCAGTGGATTTTAAGTAATTTATTTGTTAAATCTTTCACAGATTGTTTGCTTCAGTTTGGGCAGGTTTTTCTGAGCGAATTCGTGATGGAAACAAGTTTGTTGTGGCTGAGAGACCTGCACAGCAAATGAGACGTAATTACTGCACAGAAATGGCAGATTCCATCATTGAGGAGCGAAAAATTAGAAGACAAAATGCTTCAAATGGATTTTTTGATGAGAATGGAAGTGGAGAATCCCCTTCTAATCTTCTGGATGCACTGTTTGGTGATTAAGGGAATCATCATATCTATGATTTTCTTTTTCCAGGATATAGAGCTTCAGCATTACGGGCATTGATTCCTCATCAACTGAATGACTTATACAGGAGAAGTGGGAAATGTCCGTTTTTGGAAATGTGTTACCAGTTAATCCATTAGGAATCTAATTCCTTCATTGTGCCCTACAGAAGGTGTTATAAATTTGTATCAATTTTGATTTATTAGTCTTTTCAATTAGGATGATTAGAAACATAAAGATCTTTTGTATCTGAGAAAATTTTTTAAAAGGAAATTAATGGGAAATTTTATTTCTTCACCTCTCTCTCTCTCTCTCTCTCTCTCTCTCTTCCGAACCCCATCTGATTGTTGTCTTCAGGTCAAGGATCACATGACCAGCTAGAATGTTCTATGCCTGGCTTCAGGATAAGATTGTTTTGTTTTAAGTGCAGAAGACTGCTTGGGACAAAATCTTAATTTAGGTGATGCAGTTTTCCCAAGCAGACTGCTTGGGACAGTTTCCAATAGTTAACAGATGCAGTTTTCCCGTCCTGCCTACACTCTCTGTCAGTTTGTCTTTCTGCCTCCAAAATGATCAGATCATATCCTATACATCATTTCCTGAAACAAGATTTTCTTTCTGGCATGCAGCATGATAGCTGGAATGAGATGCCCTGAGGTATAAACATCCCACCCAGATGGACAATCAGATTGATGCCAGGGAACTGCTCACCAAGTCCAGGTGTTGGTATCTAATACTTGGCAGTTGGCTCCTCTTGCAAGAAGTGACGTTGAATCTTTCCCTTTTTCCCAAATCGGTGTGTTTTATTCTTCTATGTATTATTGTGTATTTTTGTCTCTTTGTTGCTTCACAATAATCATATTTTAGAGTTTCTTCTTATCTTCTTCTACTTTTTGACTTTTGCTTATGCTTAGCATACTAAGCATCCAAGGGGAAGTAAAGAAAAAGCTATCATTTTCTTACAAGCTCAGGTCCACAAAACCAGTCCAATACATATATACTTAATAACCCAGCTTGTGTTCTAATAATACACGTTTACACAAATAGAAGTAGGCATACAAGTAGATCATCTGAATAATAGAGAATTCTACATTTACCCATTTACCTTTCCTTTACTTTTATGGACCTATCGGACTTTTTTTTTTTTTATAATTACATGTTCGGCTACCAGACGCACTTCAACTAATCCCATAGACAAATTACACCTCGACTAATTCCACGAACAAGCTACACCTCAACTAATCCTATGCAACTATGAAGTTAATGGCTATATAAAAACTTTAATGACTCTAAAGGGATTTAAACAGTGACCATGATAATCCCACCCCAACGTCACACTAACTTAGGTATCTTAGAAAAATCTACGTTGTAATTTACTAAATGGTGTACGGACGTCATTAAAGAAAACTGTAGGTTGGAGGCTCGTAGAACTGTTAGGTTGTCTTCTTTCTAGCTTTTTTTCCAATTGGATGGAAGATAAAGTTTCTGTCATGCACAGGCACCAGTATGGTTCTGTGTCTTGGAAAAGAGCTCGACATTATTTGCTCCCTTTTGTCAAACACCACCTTCATCTTGGAGCAGTTGTGATGTTTGTTTGTCTTTGCTGCTCCTTTTCTCTCTCTGCCATTTTTTTCAATTATCTCCCATCCTGTAGTTCTCGATTGACTTGCTACCCTGTCTCCCTGTTTTTCCCAGTTGACTCTTCTCTCCTCCCCACGAACTCATCTTACTTCCTTGTTCATCATATCCTGTAACAGTGAGGGAGAGTAACCATTTTATGCAATCAATCAAGTTTGAAGAGAATTTTCTCAGTATCCAATTGACTTACATGTTAAATATTCTCCGTAGGAAACTGCAACGCATCTGTGCAAGGTTACGGTGGCTGATATGGAGGCCTCCAAAGCCCAAAGTTATCATCAGGAGGTTCGGAAAGTTTATGAAACGCCAGCCTAAAGGTGAGTCCTACTCCGATGAATCTTCTATTCATCTCACGGTCAACTGATCATCTGATCCCGGAAAGCCACCCGAATTGCTACATTTAATGCTGCCATGTTCTGCCTTGCCCCAGCTGTTTCAAAGCCTGAGAAGTCAGTGGTATTTTGTCAGAAAGAGGATGATAACTTGCGGTTTAAGAGTCATACGATGATTGATACTTGGGAAAAATCTGAAAATTATCGTCCAAGGAGTATACTAAAGCAATCTCCTTCACGTCCCACCCCAAATACTCCTGAGCATCTTTCCCATCAGAATCTCACAAGATCAAGACTGAAGGTTTCGATTAATCTCCCTGTCAATGAGATATCGTTAGCAAATAGCAAATTGCTTAGCTTTTTGGAAAGCGAAAAAGAGGGGTCATCAAGTAATGGTAGAAATTATAGGTACAAAGTTCCAATGAGGTCCCCTGTGTGCTATTCCTCTAACATGAGCAATTATCCTATTGGTGAGGGATTTAGCAGTCGTAGAAGCATTCTTGAAGTACTTAAAGAGGTTAATGCTGATATCTTGGCTCTGCAAGATGTCAAGGCCGTGGAAGAAAAAGGCATGAAACCTCTTTCAGATCTAGCTGGTGCTCTAGGAATGAAATATGTGTTTGCTGAGAGCTGGGCTCCAGAGTTTGGGAATGCTATATTGTCTAAATGGCCAATTAAGAGGTGGAAAGCTCAAAAAATCATTGATGGTGAAGATTTCAGGTGCTTATTCTTTTCATTCATGTTGTGAATATCTAGAATAGTGTCCATTGCATTTCATTTGCCTATTGTTAAACAACCAATTCTCCTAAAAGCTTAAGCTTGTAGGATTTGGGTTAATATGAATATCATGCCTTTAACACCCTCCCTCAAATGTAGCTTCGTACCCATTACCTGCATTGTAGAGTCAAACAAACCAAATAGCCTAGCGAACTTTCAAATCAACAACATTTAATACCGCAGAGGTTATCAACTCTGTAACCTCATTAAAAACTGCACTGATACTATATTAAATGACCAACTCTCCTAAAAACTTAAGCTCGTAGGATTTGGGTTTAATATGAATATCATGCCTTTAACACCTATCATATATGGTTTCCTAGAATTGTATATCCCAAAATCTTAGTGAATCACCACTGTTTCACCTGTAACCTTTTTCATTTGCCCAGGTTATTGCTACTTAGTGAATATTTACAAAGGGTGCTGTCTAAGCTATGTAAAACTGAAGTCATCGGCCAATAGTTCACTCTTTGGCAGTTGACTTAGAGGTTGATACTTGATCAATTCACGGTATTATGAGTGAACTGATCCAACAAGTATGAATATGAGAGTCAATGCAAAAGCATTAGGAGTTGTAGTTTCCCCTCCATAACTAGGGAATGTAACTCCAAACTATCTTCGCTTA
The DNA here is from genome assembly GCA_016808115.1 of Tetrastigma voinierianum. NCBI lineage: Eukaryota > Viridiplantae > Streptophyta > Magnoliopsida > Vitales > Vitaceae > Tetrastigma > Tetrastigma voinierianum. Next base: position 1,430,883 of record JAEQBH010003030.1, read on the forward strand.
GAGAGCAATCACCGAGTTTTCAGAAAAGGATTCTCCATCGTCTACTTGACAGAGTTAGTGAGGAAAGATGCATGTCTTGTTATTTGAGGTATAACTGAAGTCATCGGCCAACGGTTCACTCTCTGTCAGTTGATACTTGACCAATTTATGGTATTATAAGTGAACTAATCCAACAAGTATAAATAAGAGTCAATGCAAAAACATTAGGAATTGTAGTTTCCCCTCCTTAACTACGGAATGTAACTCCTAATTATCAACACTTAGAGAGCAATCACTGAGTTTTCAGAAGAGAGGATTATCGATTGTCTACTTGACAGAGTTAGTGAGAAAAAATGTGTCTTGTTATTTGAGATATTTCAGGGCTCACTAATTAATGATGTGTCTTGAAAGAAGAATCTAAATTTTTGTAAAGGTAAAAGGATTGTAACTGCAAAGCCATGTGTTCTGTAACTTAGCTAACAGTGGGTATGTGAAATGCAGGAATGTCTTAAAGGCTACCATTGATGTACCATGGGCAGGGGAAGTAAATTTTCATTGCACCCAACTTGACCATCTGGATGAGAACTGGAGGATGAAGCAAATAAATGCAATCATCCAATCAACTGATTGCCCCCACTTTTTGGCTGGAGGTCTCAACTCGCTTAATAGATCTGATTACTCAAGAGAGAGATGGATGGATATCATCAAGGTAAACAATTTGCTATAACTTTCCTCTGATTATTTTCTGGACATCCATTACCAAAAACAGTGCTATGTAAGAAAATTTTATTACTCTTTAAGCTGGATGAATATATATGATGCAGTACTATGAGGAGATAGGAAAGCCAACACCAAGGTCGATGTAATGGAGTTTCTGAGAAGAGAAATGAGTATATTCAAAGAGCTTTGCAGGAATGTGAACCTGTTGTCGTATTGCCAAAGGCCAAAGTAATCAATTTCATCTCTTACTCATTTTGACTTGTTACTGCAAGCTAATTTTTCCCTAGATGTTGGAATGAATTTGAATTTTGATGCACAGATGTTCAAGGGACGTGCAAGTATGGGACGCGGGTGGATTACATTCTAGCTTCACAGGACTCGCCATACAAGTTTGTTCCCAGCTCATACTCTGTCATCTCATCGAAAGGTACTTCTGATCATCACATAGTTAAGGTTGATATTGTAAAAGTTCATGAGAATGCTCAAGAGAACTTCGTCAGGAGAGACAGGAAAGCCAGACAAAAGATTATGAAGATGAAAAATCCTTGTTCCTCAAGAGGCATATGGCATATATAAATACTTGAACATCTTATTCTCAAATTAATGTTATATTGATCTTTTTTCAATGATTGCTGGTGTATGTTTGTTTGAAGTCTCACTGCAAACATGCATTTTTTATACGAATCACAATCACTATTTCCTTTTTTTTAGCATGATCTGGATCATTCAGCTCTAAATATCTAAATGAGATGAAATGTTAAGTTTGATTCCCTGTTTATTGTTTATTTGATTTTATTCTACCCTCCTGACATTACATTTCTGTACCCAATATATGAAATGGAAAATAATACTCTCTCTTATTATCCCTTGAAGCTTGGTTGAAGGTTGCTTATTACATATTCGAAGGGAAACTGCACGAGTCTTTCCCTCTTTTGGAATGAACAAACATATAACTATGAAGGAGGAATGAGGAAAAAGGATGAAGAATGCAAGCATGACAGAATCCAGTGAACTAGGACTCCTGTTGAGTCTCACTTGAGGGATAGCCAATCCCGTGGCGCTTGTTAGGAAACATCATGAACACCGTACTTGATATAGCACCGATAACAGGGGGTAGGACCATAAGCAAAAGCTTCTCAGTTGATTCAAAAGATGGATAGAAGCAGTCCACTGTGTTAGAGTCCAAAAGAGCCACTACAGCAAACACAATCAATGAGAGGAATGCATGAACGAAGTCCCCTACCCTCAGCTTATATGCTGATAAGTTCACTGATTCAGAATCAGGAGATGGCCAGAGGCCATTCTTTGTTGCCACCCCATAGTGACTCATTCCATCACTGCCTAAGTAACTGTCAGTGAAAGAAGAGAAACAGCAAGAGAAGCCACAAACCCCGAGGAGAATCCGGTTAGAGTACTTGTTAATGGGTGGCGTAGCCGTTGTTGAGTCACCACAGGATTGAGGAACTGGAACAAGAACACAGTTCCTGTAGGTAGAAGCTTGATGAGGTTGCCTACTCCTGTGAATGCCCTGTCTGAAATGGATAGCTGGGTGCTTTTCCCAGACCCTGAAGATTTGCTGCTTTTCCCAGACCCTGAGGATTTTCTGGTTCCACCCATCTTTTGATATATTATTTTTCTAGGAAATGAATGTTTTATGAGATGGGTGTTAAAACAACCTTCTGGATATTTATAGAGAGAATGGGAGAAAAAGGAGAAGAGGGTTGGATTGCTTGCACGGAAAATGCCATTGTTTTTTTGCTTTACTCTTCAGAAGGTGGTACCTGATTTCTAATCCAAGCTTGCACAGGATTTTTTTTTTTTTTTTTCAATGACAATCTGTTAACTGCTTCTACTTTGAATCTCTCTATTCTTAGGTTGCATTACTTGGAAAGAAACTAGAAGTTACAAATCTTAGACTTCTTTATTCATTCAGACAAGTTATGATGACATAATACATAACTTCAAAAGAAAAAAAAGGAGGGGGGGCTTTCCAACTGCAAAAAGTATTAGTTTCCATTCAAGGAGTATGATGAAATTAGCAGTAAAGCAAGCTATATTTGTGGTTTACATTAGGTTCCTTTGGACACAATAAGATTGACATTTCAATGATATAATATGTAGAGATAATATATGGATATAAAGTCATTATTAAATATGTGATTCTAAAGTATTAGCTTGATTAGTTTAAACGTCTAGGATTTGGATAACAACAATGTAGAATAATTAAAGATTATGGACATGTTTGTTTATAGTTTTTGAAAAGTACATTATTTGTTCGAGGAAAAGCGGGGATAAGGAAAGCGCAGCAGCGTTTGGTTCACCAGTTTTTTTTTTTTTTTTTTGAAAAGCCAAAAAAATCACCCAAATTCGAATAATAAAACGGTTCAAAGAACACAAAAAATATGTTCTGTGTTTTTAAAAACTGTTTTAAAAAACATGAACCAATTTAACCAAATAGTCTCCTCAGCTTCCAGACCTTTATTAGTCTCCAATTCAGAATAAGAAAATGACAATGTTTCTGTTGAATCAGTTATGGTTGAGTGCAAGGTAAGTACTGTGTTTGTTTCAAGTCTCCACTCATAAGACCCTCTTCTTTTTTTTTATATATAATTTCAACTAACAAATTGGGCTTTTGGAAGCAACACAATTTTTGTGTGAATGGTATAATGGGGTGTGTCATGCCAAATGGGCATGAGAAGTTTCAGTGCCTACATCACAGGATTTGGTGTTATATGCAATCAATATCTAAATATTTTTAAAATATGCATCTCAAGTTATGAAATACTCTCATGTTGTCATGAGTAATTTGATTAAAAGACTTTTCTTGTTTTCTTATAAAAATAACCTTTTATTTTAAAAGATAATATAAATATATGAAATAAAGAAGTGTATTTTTATCCCCGGTAGATTCTTTTTCAAGAAAAAAATGGAAATGGTGAGGTTAATAAATTTAAGGTTATTTAATGTCTTTTAATAAAACATTTCTTTATTCATTTCAAGGTTTATAGCCTAGAATTAGGCATGCTATTGGGACAGGTCACCTTTATTTTGATTTTTGTAATAAATAATCAATAAATAAAATAGGACTGGGTGGGTATTAGGTATAGGAAATTAGGAAACTTGTCTTCCAACCCTTTGATTTAAGAATAATCGTAAAAAAAACATAAAGAATACAAAACACACAATGTAGTATGATTTAATAAAAAATAATATAGAATAAAGCATTAATATACTCAGGATTATTGATAGTATAATTTGATACTTCATTTGCAAGATAGTAACCTAATTTCATTTCTTTCCATTTTTTTCATCCAAAAAAAAAATTTCAAATAAACATAATAAGGAAAATCATTAATGCTTCTAGAAAAAATGCATGCAAAATAAATTGAAACAATAAACCTATTATTACTTTTACATAAAAATCATGCAATTTGAAATCAATTTGACTATTTATTCCTCCATTTTTTATCTGATCATGTCATTTCGAAAACTTTCCCTATAAAATATGAGTAGCAAGAGGGAAGATTTCTAACATGTGTATCACATTACCATTATAAAACAAATTTTAAAGTATGCATAAACAAGTAATAGTTTTATAATGATTTTAGAAGTAGGGTTTTCTTCATGGATCATATTTTTTCTTCTTGGTTCAAATATTAGATTACTAACCTACCCTTCTTAATTTATCATTCTTCTTTGCAAGGCCATAAGCAATAATAATAATAATCAATTTTTACCTTATAAATATTTTAATTCAATAAGATGATAGAGAAAAACCAATTGAAGATTGACATTTCATTTCTTTTAGAAGGCTCTTTATTTACTTTCTATTTATTTTTCATTTTTAAAATTTTATTTTCTTTTCCAAATGATATTTTTGCATTCTAAATAATTTCAACTTTTTTAAGAAATGAATTTTCGTATTAATATTTATTAAGCGAGATGCTCTTTGACTCAAGTTTTGGAGGTCAATATATAATTCATCATAATTATAATTAAAATTTACCGTATCCTCGTTTTTCTTATAAGTCATAAAGCGTATATTGACCATTTCATTTTTACCCATAATAGTGGACCCATTTAAAAAAAAGAAAAGAAAAAATCCTTTAGAAATAGTTAAATTTAATGTATTTTTATGTTAAGGGCTAATAATTTAAAAATTGGATTGTTGATTGAATCAGAAAAATTATTGATTCAAGATTCATTGATTGAATCAACAGTTCAATCATAATTGAATTAATGACATCATAAATATATAATTAATATATTATTAAAAATAAAAATAATTTTAAATAAATTTAATCGGTTGAATTGGTTCGATTGGTATGACTATCGACAACCAATTAAAAAAAATGATTTTAACTTTTAAATCGGACTGATTTTAATATCGAGTCAGTGTTCAATCCATCGCACCCATATTATTAAAAAGCAATATTTTAAGCCTAATTGAAATATGAAAAGACGTGGTCTTATTCTAAGATCGTCAACAAATAAGGACAATTATTATTTATTTAAAATTTGTCGTTTATTTTGTTGTGTTATTAATATAGTAATTGGCAATTGAGAAGTCAAAGATTAGACCCTTAGTTGGGGTAAAGAGTTGAAGTGGTCATACTAGGCGCCTGAGGAAAATGCTCAAGAATCAATTTGGTAAATCATGAGGGCAATCTTGTCATTTTTCTGCACATTGTGGAACTGGTCAAGGTCAATTACTCCTTGCTTTGGTTGCAAATATTTAGAGGTATGTGGAGTCATCATTAATGTAAATTGACCATTTAATTACCATGTTAATTAATCAAGGTGAAATTGAAACAGCTGTCGTATAAATCTTTTTATCAAAGTTTTAGATAAAATGATTATGCTTTAAAATACATTTATAAGATATACATATTTATATGAAATGCAAAAACTTATTATCAAATATATGATGTAATAGCTTAACTTTTTATATAATGACTCGCGCGTGCAGGGAAAAGATATTATATCACAAACTGTGTGGGCGACCTTATGGATATTATCGGCACCAGGCCCCGAGGGCTTTAGAATTTAAAGCCTTGTCTCACCAAATTAGAGATACCATCGCATATTGTGATATAAACTTTTATCTGTGTCGAAATGAGATGTGTGATAATAATGGAACGAATCGTAAATGATGATCGAAATATTAATTATAAAGTGATTCAAACACCGGCTTACGTGAATCGAAACTGATCTGTGTTAAGCGATCGAGCTTTTCTTGCAAAACTCAAATCGTAGACTTGGTTTTACATGAGTTAAAAAGTGATACAATAATAATATGTTATCTGTTTAATGACTAGGTTGTATTCATGTTTATTTTCTTAATCTAATTGTAATTCTTGTCCTACTTGGGTTTGGGATTATACACAGTCAAATGTTTGATTTTGACACAATACAAAGACAATAAAGCAACCTTGATTACAACTAATCCCCATGAATGATAATTAATGTTAGATATAAATTAAAAATGTGTGTGGGACTTAAGTTTGGGGTTAGGTTGGAATTAAGGTATTACCAAAATCTAACATAGTCCCTCACCACCACTCCATATCCCAAATTCCCAATTACTTAAAGATCGAAAAATTAGATAGATTAGTTCTTGTCCAGGTTGATTTTCTTAATAGGTTGGATCTGTTCCACTTTCTTATATTTCTAACTAATGGCATGCAAATATAAGTGAAATAGTTAATGAGAAAATTAAGATTAAAAATTGACTTTGTCTTACAATAATTATAAAAGGAGAGACAGAAAATGAAGTGAATTTGATATATTATGAGTATCTCCTAATGGGTTATTTTATATATTTACAATCAATAATTATGGAACATTGTTGAATTTGATAGAAATCGCCTTTGGATAATTTGATTAAAATATCATTTGAAAATCATACTTTAAAAATTCTATTCCATCAAAGTTTTACTTTCATAAATATACTTTAATATATATATATATATATATATATATATATATATATATATATATATATATATATGATAGGGTTTAAAAAATGGGTTCGTAGGTCATTTCGTCGAGGCCGAAAGAGGGTGCGTCGTTGGGCGCTCAAGCGCTAGAAATGGCCCAGGAATGAGGCGTCTACGTGGCCCCAAAGACCGGTTATGGTGATCGAGCGCGTCATCGTGGCTGAATCCGTCGATAAGGGGAAATAGTAATATTATCTTTGCAGATCAAGTAAATAAAAAATCGATAGGGAAATAGAATAATCCTCGATAACGTGTTATCTTACAAATCCATAGGATAAAAAACAAATGAGGAAAATAAAATAATTCGCGATATAACATTTAAATCTATACGGATCAATGGATCATGAATGAAGGGAAGAAGGATGAATTACAAATAAAGTCTTTCTGTCGATGAATCAGATGTGTCGATAAAAAAGCGAGAAATATCGTCGATGAAGAATCCGCAATTACCAATTCATTAGGGAAAACATATATTATAAATCTGGGGCCTTTGTCAGAAAGGTCTGTAAACACATTCGCCTCCTAGCGGTCAGTGCTTTTCTTTTCCCGGAAGCGACTTAGGCGTCGGAGCGACAGCGGGTGAAGGCTGCCGCCCGGCCATGCTCTTGTTTGTAGAGTGTGTGGAGCGCAGACCCATTCTGACAATCACTGCCCGGTAGGCGATTAAACTGTGGACCCGACCCGCTAGTGGTCGGGTCGTACAATGACCTCGACCATTTCACATTCGATCCGGGTCACTTGTCGTCAAATATATATATATATATATATATATATATATATATATATATATATATATATATATATATATATATATCCCAGATAAAACACAAGAAAATTGGAGAGTAATTTGATTAAAACAACCTTTGAAAACAAAAAATTTGAAATATAAAGGTATATTTGGTTTCTGTTTTTTAAAAATTATATTTGACGATAATTTTGTAAAACATAAAAACATCATGTTATGTCTCTAAAAACTATTATTGTGTTTTTGTATTTTCCAGAAACTTAGAATGAGAATTATCCTTATTATTTTTATAAAAATAACATTTCATTTTTTTAATCATATATGTAAATAACAGAATGAAAAAAACATTTTTATCCACAATGACTCCATGAGTTAATTTTAAGGTTAGACATCATTTCTGCCTGCTTTCATTAGCCGCTTTGCTTTGAATGTAAAGGAAAATTTTGCCAGAACAAACAAACAACTCTTCAAATTTGACACGATGATTCATCGGAAAATATTACAATTTCATTGAAATAAGCTTCGTCCACCGTTTGTTGATAGATTGCTAGAACAATATTACACATGAACAGGAGGATCTCCATCTAACTTCTTTACACAGGGACAGAAGAAAAAGGAAAAAGAAGAGGATTATACAAAGGAGATGTGCACTACTTTTCCTAATTATTATTCTTTAAACAACAGAGCAGAAACCATTAACATTACCTTTTCCCCCATCATATTACAACCCTTTTACCCATAAATTAACCCCAAAATTACACAGATCATGCAAACAGAGAAAGATACATACTAGTAATTATCCTCCTCGTTCGTCCCAGCTCTATGTTTCTTCTTGATTTTTCAGATCTTTTTTTCCATTTAAAAAAATCATGGGAAAAATAGATCTTTGATTCGTGAAGAAGCTGTGGTGAGACGAAACGAGGTTGATTCCGATTCGGGTAGTTCCAGCTCCAAATCCGGGAACACAGATCTGGATCTGTAATGGTTTTGAACATTAAATTTATCAATCGAGTCGGAGCAGTCGCCGGAGATCTTTCGTTGCCCAGTCGTCGACGACGACGACGGCCGAGACCTGCTTCTTCTTCGAAAAGACGGTAACAGGCAGGCTAGGCGACGGCGAGAGGGCAAACGCAGATCCGGCGTACATATCAGGCTTGTCGGCCACCGGAAATGGAAACGGCTTCAGATTCCCAATTCGGATCTGTTTCGGCACCATCTCGGGTCAATCCCAACCTCGGTTCCAGAAACTATCATTTCTCTCTCACCGTTCTTTTCAGAGCCTCGCCCTTCAATTTCGAATCAAGCGACTCTCCTCGCCGGAGAATCGTCACCTGGCCGACCACAACATTCCCCTTCGCCGACCTGACATCATCGGAGCTCGATCTCTTCGAGACGGAAGCCTCCGAAGGACTCCACCTCTTCTGGTCCAGCCTTTCCAGCCCAGACCACCCGGCCTCCTGCTCTTCGGGGTCAGAAAGCCTTCCGACGAGGTAAACCGCCAGAGGGCCCATCCGCTCGATCAAGTAGTCCTGGGGCCTCAAAATCTCCGTCCCCTGTGCAACCCAAAAAACAAAAAAATAACAACAGAGGCAGGCAGAGGCAGAGGCAGAGGTAGATGTAGAAGAGAGGGTGGGAAGATGTTTTCAGTGTTTGAAATCTCAATCTCAATCTCGCTCTCCTTCCTCCCAAGGAGAGGGGTTGGTTGTTCTTGCTCTGCTGTCTGTTTTTTTTTTCTCCTGTATGGTTCACTCCATTTCCTTTGAAGGGGACGATATATAGGCAATAAATCCAAAAAGCGGGGGCCCACTGAAGGATGGTTCTGACTTCCACCACCCACACCCAGGCCCAGTCAGGAGTCAGGAGTCAGGAGTCAGGAGTCAGGACGCGTCAATGAAGGGGAGAGAGGGGCCGCCGTTTGAGTGGGCTGACCGGGTCGGCCCCATGACGTCACTCATCCTTTAACGCTAACGCCCGTTAAATAAAGATTGGGTTGTCAACTTTCCGTGCCATCTTTTCAAAACAGAGACCATTTGAGTGCGTAAGGGCCCCACCCTTTTAAAATGAAATAAACCATCTTTCGAGTTTCGAGGAATGTGGTGAGCTGCCGTCCACTAGGGCTCAACTCAAGCCTCAAGCCTGAACGCGTCGTAACCTTGAACCGGTTAAGCGCGTCCCACCAAACGAAGACATGTTCATTTTTTTTCTCTTTTTAAATAATTTAAATGGAAAGAATAAAATAACGCCTTTTTTTTTTTTTTAATAGTTAATTTAGATTTTATGATAATAAAGGTAACGTAAGGTGTTTTTTTTCATGGTGATATCTAATGGGATTCGAAATGCTCAGTGGCTGAGATTCTCTCTTTAATACATTGAGGTGACGACTCCACATTTATGATATTTAGGCTTTTTTTTCATTAGAAAAGACGTTCCATAATTCATCCCTCCTTCACGGCTCCACCTTAACCTACCACATTTCCTTCATTTTCTCCTCCCACTTTCCCATTCATTTATTTACTTTTATCAGCTCATCTTTCATTCCCATTTTAGATCAAATATAACGACCGATTGTTTGTTTAGTTAAAAGTAGGGACAAAAAAATCGGTTTTTTTAGTCGATATATCATTGAAAAATCGATTTTCGATCGGCATTGAAAAGAAAAAGTAGAGAAAAAATTGATCAAAGGAAAAATTGATAAAATCGTCGATTTTCGCCTAAAAATCGGAAAATATCGATTTTTCCATCGAACAATCACGACTGTGTGGAGCACACGCGCTTGTGCATGAATTTCTGAAAAAATATCGGTAAAATATCGATGAATATCGGTAATATTATTTTAATTCAAAAAAAATTATAAATACGTAAAATCGTCTGATCTCTTTCTATTTCATTAATACTAGCGTCATTCAGTTACTTCTCGGAATTTTTTTTTTTTTGTGATTTATCTGATATTTTGAAGATCTTATTATGAATATTATCTTGTGAAGATGAGATCAGCTTTCGTGAATAATGTAATGACGTTATCTGTGCTTAATTTTTTGGTTTTAAATTCTTGTGTAATGTAATTTCTCGATAAATTATAATGAATATTGTTTTTCGATAAGTGTATATTCTTTATTTATGTCTTTTTATAGTTCGATAAAGTATTTAATAAATTTTAAAGTATTTTTATTAATTTTGACTTCTGAATATTTTGTCAAAATATCATAGATAATTTCCGATATATCAGTAAAATCGAATCTGAATATATATCGTAATTCATAGATATTTTATTCCTTGATTAAAAATGACAAACTGCTTTTGAGTTTTGAGGGAGGATTATTGTCTTCTTCCACCCAATAAATAAATAAATAAATAAATTACTACCAAATAATAAATGTCTCAAATCTTTAAAAGAAAGAACATCTATTTTCTAAGTCTAAATTTAAATATTTAAGAAAATTGATGGATGAGCATGTTTTTTTTTAATTGTAAAGTTAAATAATAAATTTTTTTTTTGTATAGTTTATAAAACTAAGGGTGATTGATAAGTTGCTTTTAAAATAAGAAATAAAATTTTGTTTTGGATGAATTGGTTTTAAATACATTATTTCATTCATAAAAGTTTATTTTTGAAAAATATATCAAATACATTTTAATTTAATTTGAATTTATTTATTTAATTAAAGTTTTTAAATAATTTTTTAATATATTTTTAATTTTAAAATAGTAAATTATTCCCACTAACTTTAAAAAGATGAAAAGCTGTACCATTTTAACTAAAGAATAAATTTTTTTATCCTTTATGATGTCAAATCCATGTTAATAATTTGACATGATATCGAACATAGTAGTTAATGAGTTCAAACCTCTCACTAATTGCATGTTTATTTCTTTCTTTTGGTTTTTCTTGTTTACAATTATATACATAGTGGTTCAATTATAAATATATCCATATTTGCTCTAATCATATTTAGCTTATATGAATAAAATGATAAAGGTTTTAAAAGGTAAAAATATAAGGATGGAAGGGTTTCAGCTTAATTTATTAAATTATATGTTTGTGATTAAAATGTTTAGTTTAAAAAAAAAATAACAAGATTATTTTATCCTTGGTTATTAAATTAAGATTATATTTATTGACTTTGCATTTGATCGAGACAAATTTGATTCTTCCTTTATCACTTAAGCCAAGTAATTAATATTATTTATATTAAAAAAAACATTCATAAACACACAAACAAAACCCGAAAATCCCGTATATTTATTAATCAACATAAAGAATTCAATGCAAGATACATTAAGAATGCTATAAAATAGAATGAAAATAAGACCAAATACGAAGAATGTTAGTACAAATTTCTTTAAGATTTTTCTTTCTCTTTTAAGTTATTATGATTCCGATGTTTTCGGTTCAAAGGGCATCACAGCCTGGCTGCTTGCTTTCTCCTTTGTCTCTCGTATTAATCATACTCAAAACCCCACTATTATATACTTGTTTATTTTAATATCTAATAATTAAAGGTAATCTCCATTATTTAAACAAGAAATTATTGCGTTTTTTTAAAAAAAAAAGAAAAAAAAAAGAAGAAATTATTGCAAATAATAATTTTATAATATAATAAAAATAAAAATAATATCTGGAAAGCAAAGTTGCTTTCACTGTACATGTACTTATAAGCATATGATATGATATTAGTGAAGGGGTGGTGAACAGAATCTAAATATGATGCTACTGAATTTGAGACACATGGACTGACTTATCTATTTGTTTATTCCCCAAATCTTACCTGAAGATTTTGCTTGCATAATAATTATTAAAGAAACTCTAAAAGCCACATGGAACTAAATTAATTAAAGGATGGTATTATAAAGATTTGTTTTTTTTTAATTGTTGAAATTCGTACTTAATCTCTCATTCTAATATTATTGTTTTATAACTTCTTTATTAAAAAACATGTTAAAGGGTATCTTTTTCTTAAAGAAAATTGTAGTGTTTTTTGTTTTTACGGAAGAAAATCAAACATGTTTAAATGAAGGAAAGTTTTATGTTATGTGATCGTAAGGAAGATTATTAATATTTCACAACCCTTTTTGAATAATGGGATTAATTGATGAATATATATACTTAGGGCTATGTATGGGTTTTAGAAATTTTGAGAGAAAATACAAGGGAAAAGAAAATAAAGAAGAAAAGTAAAAAAAAATTGAATCAACTTATTGTTTTTATTTGTTACTTTAAACTCATTATACTTATTTAAACTCATATTTTGTAGAGATTAAATACCTTAAAATGTACATTTTTTTGATAATTTATTTTCTTTAAAAATTTCATTATAAAATTAAACATGAGTAACATTTTTCATTTCCTTATTACTTTCTTGGAAACTAAACACAACCTTAGGATTTATTTAGAAAATTATTTTGGAAATTATTTTTATAAATTTTAATATAAAAAATATGAAAAATAATTAAAAATTAAAATATTTTTTTATTTTTAAAATATTAAAAATGTAAATTTTTAGAGAATATTTTTGGCTGTTTGGAATTTTTTTTTACTTATTTTTAGTGATTGATTCAAAATAAAATATTGCATATTATAAATTATTTTTTAAAAATATAAAAATAAATTAAAATTTTGGGGATGTTTATTTCAACTATTATTTTTAAATTACAAGTTATTCTAAGCTAGACCAGTTTAAAACATATTTTTGGGTTTTTCAATTAATTTTGAATAACCTAATACATAATAATCTGAATACAATTTATCTTGACCCCATACAATTCTAATAAAAATTTTCCACTCAAAAGAGTGGGAAAGAGATAATAAAACAAAAGGGGGAACAAATCACAAAGCTTTGTGCCAGTTGTGGGTCAGAAGTACCAATTTATGAAGAGTAAATTGCAAGGAAGCACAATGTTCTTCTCCTGTCTACCAACCACTTTCTCAGAGAAATAAATAAAAGGTACTTTGAGAAGGGGTAGGAAACATCCTCATTAAGAAATTAAAAAAAAGAAAAAAAAGAAAAAAAGCTAAAGTTTATGTTTGAGAATCAGGACTTTTTATGAGAACTGGTGATCACTTTGAGTGGCTTTCCGAGTTCTGAGTCATGTGACTGAGTTGGCCTCCTGGGTCTTGTGAGTTTGAGGGTACTACATCATCATCCATGAAATAAAGAAAAGAAGAGTTGGTAGATAAATGTTGCAGTCAGCAATGGCTGGCTGACCATGGTGGTGGGGGTATTGCTCAGCCAACTTGTTGCTTACTGGATTCCTTGACTGTCCAGGGATGAACCACTTTTTATTAATTGAATGGGAAGACTTGGGCGTTGGTTGGTTGGTATTTTGGGAAGGAACTTTATGTCTTCTTGTTTATAACAAATTAAGTTCCTTCGGCTGAAAAGAATGGCATGTTCCATGTCTCCAAAAAACATGTCTATAATTTCAAGATTCTTATAAATATATAACTCTTTGATGGGTATCTCAATTGATCCGACCTTGTATTTATCAGTTTGAGTTCTCTTTATGTTCGTTAATGAAATATTTCTGTTAACCTGTGATTATACAAATAAAAAAAAGGTTTATTTAAATAGATGAAGGTTGTAGTGGTCACATTGTATAATTTTTATTTTTGGTCAAGTTTTGAAGGTGAGAGAATGCAGACTAAGATTATACGTTTTGCTTTGTCTTGAAGGTGAGAAATACAGATGATAATACATCATCCATTGATTGTTGTTTTGTCCTAAAAATGAACCATTCAGACTTACCCCCCTCATATGGAGGAACTTATACATGAATAAGTGGTAATTATTTTCAAAAATGGTTTTTGTTCTAAAAAAGGAAAAATATTTAAAATTTTGAAAATAGAAAACAACTGCATTTTTTATGGAGGCTTTTTTTTAGGGGATGGACATGGTTTCAGTTAACCAAGTCACCAAAAAAAAACCAATCACCCATTTTCTGTTTGTTATTTACATAAACAAAAAACCTAACCATATTAATCAAATTTTGGTTAACAATATATCGATTTTTCATTTAATAGAATCACAAAATAAATTTGTAATTCCATAATCATATATTAAAGTTCAAATTACAATAATGAATATAAATACAATAAAAAATAGGAAATAAAAAAAATAATAGAACCTTTAAACAACGATTGATGCAGACCAAAAAGATTAATGGAGGAAAACAATAAAAGAAGCCACAAGAATTTAAGTTTCACAGATCCACACAACAGAGTAACTATTTTTTTTCGACACCAACTGAACATATTTAGATTTTATAAATCGAAATCAGACTAGATAAAAACAAAAACAAAAATCAAACTGATCGCTTCGATTAATCTATTTCCGGGTTCGGTTTCTCCATCAGTTCAATTTTTGTTTTTTTTTTTTGCCGACCCCTACTTTTTTAGGAGTGAGAGTGGGAGTTGGATGAGAGCATGTGAGCTTGAATTTCTTCCAGGGTTCGTCTTCTTGTTTCTGGTACTAGCTTTGCCACAAACAAAGTTGCTGCAGCAGAGACAGCTGAGAACAGGAAAAAGGTACCTGAAAGTTGAGAAACATTCCTCTCATCCCATCAGTTAATGCCCCTCTTATTTTCTTGGTGGAAAACTTGCAATCTAAATTTTAGTACTATATATATATATATATATATAATATAATATGCATGTTATTACCCCAGCTACTCCAGTTCATGAGATAGTTGAAAGTATAGGCAACAGACCAAGAACCAAACCAGTTTGCACATATAGCTAAGCTTCCTGCTGCTCCCTTTATGTTTAGGGGGAATATCTGCAATTCAAGATAGTTGTCATGGGAATTCATGCATATGTTTATGAACTTTTCCCCTTATTCGATATGGGATATGATATTGTTGGGAATGTTCTCTAATATCATGTGTAAACACCCATTTTCAAGTATGGAGATATTATCTGCTTTACATCCAATAGGGCTTAAGACTTTAAAACGCTTCTACATGATCAAAAGAACTTATACAATTATAGCTCTTAAAGAATATTTTTCACCGTATTAGATGTGAGATATTACAACGCTCCCCTGTCACATCCCATATAAGATTGGAGGAAAGTGTCTACCACTTATAAGTATGAACTCCTTTTAATCATGTAAATGCGTTTTAAAGTTGTGAAGACCCTTTGAATCTAAAGCGAATAATATCTATATGATTTGAGTACCGGTTATTACATGCCCAGTATGCAGTTCATGATTAAATGGTAATCCATTACCTCGGACATAATGACCCAGGAAGCAGATCCTATCCCGGAAGCGAAAGACCATAGGTAGATCTGATTTCAGGAATCAAATTAGATCCCTAAAAATAACTGAAATAACTGTATTCTTGGTTTGATTTCAGAGTCTCCTCACCAGTATACCAGCTAGTACCATCTTGGGGATCAAATTTAGTACTAGCTCATGATCCTGCAGCATTAATGGAGATTATGGGAATAGAATAAGAGGAACTGATTCAACTTTGGGAGCATAGATATAAGGTTGGTTACCTTCAAACAGAATGCAACTCCAATCAGAAAGGTGCCCAAGCATGCCCCAACTAAAGATATCTGAATTTCAAGAAAATAATTTCTTAATTTGTTTCTCAAATTTTCAAGTTGTTCCCAATCTCCAAGTTTATGGATTATGACTAGGCCACTCACCAGTAGAAGAGGTCTTCTTCCACATCTATCCATTAGTACCACAGCCGATAGTCACTGGAGTCTGTTTCATGGTTTCAACATTACAACAAAAAGTCTAATACGACTGATCTCCAAAATGCAGAAACTGTGAAAAAATGTTGAATACCTGACACAAACCAATGACTACTGTCCCAAATTTTCCTGAAGAAAATCCTGAAACCATAGGTTCAAGGAGAAGATCAAAATTTTGGCAATGCTGGGAAAAATAATGGGACTTAGTCAGTGTTGTCGTGAGTACCTACATCTCAAGAATCGCGCATACGAGGTGAACACGAGTCCTCGAATTGTTTATAACACTCAATCCAACTCCTATCTGAACATCAAACCAAAGTCATGTGCAGGGGATGGAAAGATCTAAGCATCATGCTCAATAGCTTCAAGTAAAGTCAGTTGAGTAATGGAAAGGAAAAATGCTCACTATAACTGAGTGCAGGTATCTTTTTTGGAACAAATCCAGGATCCTAGTTTTAGGCATCTGTTGAAGCTTTTTCGTATATTCCTGGAAACCAAGAATATCAGTTATGCATCTTCATCATCCCAAAGGCTTTTTACATTTTCGAAAAATTTGAAGTACTAACTTGGATTTCAGAAGCCTCAAAGGAAATATCAGCATCCTTGCCACGCAGTCTCTGTAATGTAGCTTCAAATTCTCTCTGTTTCCCAACCATCACCTGTAAGACATATAGTTTTCTTTTCTCATTTGTCATTCCTTCTCTTCCCTGTTGAGTACTAGTGAAGAGATTTGTTCCTTTTTCAGAATCTTACCAGCCATCTTGGAGACTCGGGCACAAAAAACATCCCCAAGAGCATAATAAGGGAGGGAATTAGACCTTCACACCAAGATCATTGTTTTCATACTCAATCAATGTATTCAGTATTACTTAAACAGATTGCGTATGATGCAAATGAATGAAAAATGATATATGTACCAACTAAAGCGAGCATTCTCCATGTTAGAACCGGCCCTAGCAGGAAAGTGATGGATCCCCCAACTTGAATCATGAACTGCAGAAACCCGAGAAAGTAAAGCAGAAAGTATCCATCATCACTCATTCATACATTCCACAAATAGTTATTGCATTAACAATCTTGTTGTTCATTCTTTGTAGCTCACCTACCTCGTTCAATGATGTGAATCCTCCGCGGAGATCTTTAGGTGCTATTTCAGCAATGAACACTGGTACCTTCTCACTCATTTTATTTTTGTCAAAGTTTATCATAAGATGATCTCATAATTATTTAATGTAATCATGAATTGTAAGAAAAAAAGAAGATACCACATAAGAGAATATTCCAATTCCATATCCTGTGCATATTCTCCCAATGTCAAGCAACCAAACACCCTTCAGAGATAAAAATGACTTCATCCATATAAGCTGCTGATGTTTGGGAACTCAAGATCCAAGAAGTCAATAGAATAGATACAGACCTGAGTAAAACAAATGGCAAGCCAACCCATTATGCAGAAAACAGCTGCCATCCTCATTGTCTGCTTCCATTCCATAGAAAAACAATGTTAGTCAGTTTTGAAGATATGGCTATATGCAGTGGCAGATCCACTCTGAAACTTTTAGAAAATAATGAAGTTAGTAGCATTTGACATAGGACCTCCAGCTTTGAGAATTTTTTGCAGTTCATTATGTTTTTGAATTTCTCTTAGTCACTTCCACCCCTTTCCTTCCAATGTAACTGTAGATATGCCTGTCTGCAATTGCCCAATCATTGCCCCGATTGATGCTATGGAAGCAAATACTGAGTACTGCACCAGAGAAAGAGGATATGAGAACTTGGCTATGGGAACCCAATTCCTTGTGGGCGTTTTCAACTGATTATTCAGTAGTCCCTATGGAGTACTGCAACTGTTTTAGCTTCTTAACAGTTATCTATTTGAAGATGTTTTAAAAAAAAAAAAAAAAAATGATGAAGCATGCTAATTGTTGGAGAAGTAGATCAGCAAGCACAGGCATAAAACCAAATTGTATTGACAGAAAAAAAAGAAAAGAAAGAAAAGAAAAGAACAAACCTCTGATAGTGAAAGATTGAGATCCTTCCTGATAGCTGTCTGAGTAGGAGATGAGTAGTGAGTCTGCAAGTCCAATTACCTACATCAAAAATCAGAATCCAACCCAACTACAGAGAAAATCAGTGGAGAAGTCCTGCCTAAAAAGTAAATACCCTCCAGCAACATTAATCATTGGATAGTCATAGAATTCCATTTTCAGTCTAACTCATAGAATTTTCCAGCACTTACACAGCATCCAAACAGAAAAGAGCCCCAGACTGCAATGGCTGTGCTAAGCCATACAACTCCCAGAGACCCTCTCTGACTGGTGTTTCTTGGCCTGAAACCATCACCCTCTTCAGAGGTGATGTTCCTCTTCTCATCTTGCTGGATCAGTGGCTCTGCAATATCTTGTTGCTGGGTGCTTTCTTGATGCTCCATCCTTCCCTGTAAATGGTTTGCTCAAGTGGATACCATTCTGGATGACATATAAATCTGGATATTCACTTGTTCCACTTCCCCTGTTCTTGTAAATTCTCAGTGTGTTCCTGCTGTTGTAATTTCATGATTTTGAGGAGGAAAAAGCCAAAGGGTGATAACACCTACCACAAGATACTGGTGAGGTGGGTGTTGTTGTGTGTGCCGAAACATAGAAAAAGAGACAAATGCTTTGCTGGTTATGGGGTTTTTTTTATAATGGGATAACTGTTTAAAAGTGATATATCCCGTCCAAAATTATAAAACTAATATATTTTATTGAAATCGAAACACAAGTATAAAAACTATATATTTTTGAACAAAAACACCCGTAATCATTTAATTATAATATTGGTGATGAGACAAAATAAACCTAGACATATAGTTCTCATATTGAGGATTTATCTTTTACATTTTTATCCCAACAAGTATTTCACAAGCATTTCTGATAAAGAGAGATTAGCTTACAAATAACTTTCGATTGTCTTCATTTTAAACTAAATTCTATTTTATAATTTTATCATAACTAAGTTTATTATAAATACTCATATATATATTTGTTTCAAAGTTATGTATTTAACTTGTTTAGTTTATGCTTTAAACTATTTTTAGCTTTCAAAACAAATGAAGAAGGAGAATACAAAAATACTAAATTTAAATGATAAGAATAATTTAAAAAAAAAATACAAAAAATGGTATCTTCTCTCTTTTCAAAAACTATTTTCAATAACAATATTAAAACAAAACAACATGTTCTTGAGAAATTAACCAGAACTTATGATTGACAGCTTTAGAATTAAATGGTTAGTCGGTGAAGATAAGTTTGCAATTTTTTAAAATGTGTAAGGAGACTTTTTTTTGGGTAAGAAAAATAAAAACTAAGAGATGGTATTCTTGCAAAAACAATTGGAAAGATATCCAGATAATCTTCAAAATCAATGTTTGAAACATCCTTAAGGAAATTTGACCTTCAAATTTTAGAATCTTAAATACTATTTTTAGGAATAAGTGACAAGAATAATTCCATATTTATTTTATTTTCTTTAATTAGTCCCACCTTTATATTAACGGCAAAGAATCTCAATACTCTTCTTCTTCCCTAACAGACCTTTTTATTAACGGAAAAGAATCGCAATACTCTTCTTCTTCCCTAACAGTCACCCTATCACTTTTCTTCTCATTAATGCCCTAACAGCCATCCCATGACCCATTGATGCTCTAACAGCAATCGCATTAAATTTATCCAATTTAATTTTGCTCTAATCATGACTTAAGAATGCTCGGTCCCTAATTTTGCCCATAATTTCCCCCTAGAAATCCCTAATATTATTGTGTCATTATTTAACCCTAAATTTGCCCTAAAAATCCCCAATCTCATATTGCCCTAATTATGTATAATAAATCTCCAATCCCTAATTTTGCCCTAAAAATCTCTAATTTCATTTTACCTTAAATTTGTATTAAAAACCCCAATCCATAACTTTACCCATAGTTTTACCCTAAACATCCCCAATTTCATTTTGCCATAATTTTACCCTATCCTTGTCCTAAGATCAAATCTTCCAACATATTTTACCATAATTTTGATAACTTACAGGTCATAAACACTCTTAAAACTTCTTCCCCAATTTCGAATCAGTTATGGCCTTTCTTATACATGAATCAAGCTTGTGGTGGTACTTCACTTCAATTTCGCTATGAGTATAAGATGACCTAGACCTAGACACATTCGACAAGTTGTCCACTAATTACGCCTCTCCTCTTCAATTTGTAGGTGCTGGATCAAATGAAAAGAAGTCGAATATGATGATTTGTGGAGAAATTTGGAGGTGCTGGATTAAGCGAAAAAGGCTAAATAAGACAATGAATAGGAAGTGATCTCAAGGTTAAAGAATACGACGATCATAAGAGAGAGAAGAGAATTTTTTTTAAGGGAAACGAGAATTGAGGGAAATGGGAAATCAGAACTTAAGTTGTGTCACATGATACTCATATGACATAATCAGTCTATGACATCGCAGTGACTGACAATTCGCGTTGTGTTTCGATGATCGGGACGACAAAGCACCAAAATAAGAAGCACTCCTAAAGAGCATGACATCGCTGCTACTGCAAATACGGTAATTAATTAAAGTTACATTTAGACAACTAATATTATTTCATTAATTATTCATTTTTTTTTATAACTAAACATTTGGCTATAATATAATAATGCATTTTACTGAACTCCAACTTTAATCTCTCCGCCACGCCTCTACCTTTTAATCGTTACGCTTCACACATGTGAACAATCCTTTTAAAAGCTTAAAACGAAAAATCTCAATATTATTAAATATAAATAAAATTATTTATAAATGCGATATTCTTAAATTATTTATCACGACATTTATATTTTTTAGTTAAATAAATAAAATTGGTTTGAACTTTGAAGTAAGAAATACAAATAATAAGTTGTATTCAACTTTATTTCTAATTTTTTTTTCTATTTTCTTTCCCATTTTCCGGGATAATAAATCAATCATGAAAGGGATAATGAGTAATGAAGCTGTGGTCCATCCCATGATCATCCACGGAAGCCTTGAATAGGTTTGATTTATAGCTACTTTTTTGTCAACAACGATAAATCCATGTAAGAAAAGTGATGAACATTGATGGTGAAGCCAGACTAAATAAATAAAAAAATTAAAATAAAGGATACGCAAAAATTAAATAATTTTATTTGTATCGAGATTATCAATAAACAAAGAAAATTTCAAAACGTTAAATTTATATATATATCAAATTTTATAAACAGAGCAGACCAAAGATATTGATATTCTATAATATTGGTATTCAAAAATGTCAAAAATAACCTTAATTAAGTTAGAGATTTAATAAAATTTTTTAACATTATGCTCATCACTTTAATTTTCCCTTTATAATTCAAATTTAAATACATAAATAAGAAGGAAAAATGTTTTTTTTTTAAATACACTATATTTTAAAGATAGTAAACTCTTCAATGGACTAATGGGATCCCCTCTTTATGCATGTTCGATTTCTCACTTGAGTTAGACGTGCTCACTTGAGCTATACATGATTGACAAGAAAAATAAAACTTAGACGATAATTATTAGTAATTATGAAAATATTGAGATTTCTTTTAAAGTATTTATTTATTTTTTAAATAATATAATGTTTGATAGATTAAAATTTTAAAACAAAATCACTTTAATGTAATTTTTACATTTTTAAATATGCTTTAAAAATAAATTTTATTCATAAACTTTATTTTAAATTATTTTTATTTTATATTATTTTTAGAATAAATCTAAAGAAGAGTTTATGGCTAATTACGCCTAATACATAATTTTCCAATCTCTTAAATATTTTTAAATAATTTTATTATATTACTAATAAAGAAATAAATAGTATTGTTTAATGTGGGAAGAGTGGTTGAAAATAGAAAATGAGGACTCATTCCATATGGTATGGTAGGGTATGTTATAAACTACAAATAAAACTAATACAATTTTACTTATACGATCTTCTTGATATTTTTGTTTGGGGCTTACAATTATATTTTTTGAGCGATATTAAAATTGTATTTGAAAATAATAATAGAAAGTTAAAATTAAAATATTTTCTTAAATTATTCTAAGATAATATAGATTTATCAATAATATACGAAAATTGAAAATATTATTTTTGCTTATTATTTTTAAAATAAAAATTTAGAAAATCTTAGGTTTATTTTAAAGGGAAAATTCATTTTCCCTATATTACCAATTCTCTCGTGATGTTGTACATAAATTGACATCATTTATATTAATCACACTTATTTTATAAAATTAGAGAAATTTTATTAGTTAGCTTATGTTTTTTTTTTTTGAATTAGATTAGCTTATGTTTATTTATTTAATCAATTTTAATTTTAATCTTATTATTTCAATATTTCCATTCCAAAATGTTATATTGTAGACTAATTAGCCTTATCCATATATATATATAATTAAACTTATTTTATAAATATTTAAAAATCAAATAATTGGTTCACATTTTATTTATTTTTAATCATTTTAAACTGATTATTTAATATTGTTATTTTTAATAAAACTCATTCCCTATATTAATAGTAGGTCCCACTTTACAACATATCATTATAGATAAATTAGCATCATATACATCAAACTTATTTTATAAACATTGAAGAATTTTAACAATGAATTAGCTTTTATCTTTTATTGATTAATTTATAATTTTAACTTAGTATTATTTCAATTAATAAATTCACACTTAATTTATGTTTTGCATCTATTCACTTTACATTATAACGTTTAGCTTTGTTCTCATATGCGCATTCGAACTCGTATTTCTTCGCCAATCCTTAAACTAATATGTTGAACAATGACTAATAATCATAATAACTTAATACTATGACCTAACAATACACGTGCCTTGCTTGTGAACATTCCTAACATCTATAAAATTGATCAATAGACCCGAAACCCCAAAACTAAGAGACATTATGGAGAATCAGATATTTGAGTTGAGTTGAGAATAGGATGAGCTTGAATTTCTTCCAGGTCGTCATATACATTTAACTTTTCCCCTATCCGATATGCAGAGTACAAGTCGCATCGATACAACGGCTGGGATGTGCTTTGATATCATGTGTAAACACCAATTCTCAATTATGGAGATACTATATGCTTTACACCTAATAGGGTTTAAGACTTTAAAAAACATCTACATGATAAAAGTGTTTTCTTTCTAACATTGTGGGACTTGGCTAGTAAGCTAGTTTTCTTTGAGTACCTGCTAATTCAAGAATCGGCTTGCGTAAGAGTTGAATGCATTGATTCCCTCAATGGCTGAATAACAACCAATTCCTATCTGAACATCAAACCAAATTCAATGCAGGGTATGACAACAAGACAAGGTTAAGCATTGTGTTCTATACTTCAAGTAAAGTCAGCTGAGTAATGGAAAGAAAAAAATGCTCACTATAACTGAGTGCAGGTATCTTTTTTGGAACAAATCCAGGATCCTAATTTTAGGCATCTGTTGAAGCTTTTCTGTATATTCCTGGAGACCAAGAATATCAGTTATGCATCTTCATCAACCCAAAGGCTATTTACATTTCTGAAAAATTCGAAGTACTAACTTGGATTTCAGAAGCCTCAAAGGAAATATCAGCATCCTTGCAGCGCAGTCTCTGTAATGTAGCTTCAAATTCTCTCTGTTTCCCAACCATCACCTGAAAGACATATAGTTTTCTTTTCTCATATGTTATTCCTTCTCTTCCTAAGGCTGGCAAACTAACAAAGAGATACATGTTCTTTTTTCAGTATCTTACCAGATATCTTGGAGACTCAGGCACAAAAAAATTCCCATGAGCATCATAAGGGAGGGAATCAGCCCTTCACACAAAGATCATCCATCGATCAGCCCTTTCTATTTTCATACTCAATCAATGTATGTAGTATTACTTAAGATTTGGTATGCAAAATGAATGAAAGATGATGTATAAAATTAACCAAAGTGAGCACTTCTCCATGTTAGAACAGATCCTAGCAGGCAAGTGATGGATCCTCCAACAAGAATCACGAGCTGAGGAAAACCCGAAAAAGTAAAGAAAAAAGTGTCCTCATTCATTCATTCATTCCACAAATTGAGTACTGCATTAACAATCTTTTTTGCCTATTTTTTGTAGCCCACCCATTCATTCAACGATGAATCCTCCGCAAAGATCCTTAGGTGCTATTTCAGCATGAAGACTGGTACCTTTCTCCCTCATTTTATTTTTTGTCAAAGGTTATCATAATATGTGCTTGACTTTATATCATTTTAATGGTACTCATGTAAATATGATATAAAGTGCATACCACATAAGAAATATTCCAGACCAATAACCTGTGCATATTCTTCCAATGTCAAGCAACAACACAGACCCTTCAGAGATAAAAATGATTTCATAAGCCATATAAGCAGCTGATAAGAGAACTCAAGACTAAGAAGAGTCAATACAATAGATACAGACCTTAGTAAAACAAATAGCAAGCCAACCTATAACGTAGAAAGCAGCTACACCCTCATTGTCTGCTTCCATTCCATAGAGAAAACAATGTTATCAGTTCCTGAAAGTGTGGCTATATGTACTACTTGACCAGACATTGTGTGAATTTTTATTTCTGCTTACTCCTTTCTTCCAATTAGACTGAGATATGCCCGCTGAACGCCCCAATCATTGCCCCAAGTGACGATATGGAAGCAAATACTAAGTACTGCACAGACAGGATTTCAAAACTTGGCAATGGAAATTCTAATTTTGTGGTGTTTTCAACTGATTATTCAGTTTTCCATATGGTACTGCAACTGTTTAATTGATGAAGAATGTTAATTGTTGGAGAAGTATATCAACAGAGGCATAAAAGCTAAATTGTGGATGAGAAAAAAAAAAGAACAAACCTCTGATAGTGAAAGATTGAGATCCTTCCTGATAGCTGTTTGAGCAGAGATGGTAACCCAAAGTCCAACTACCTATATCAAAACTGTGAATCCAAACCAACTACAGAGAGAATCAGGAGAGAGAAGGCTAACCTGGGGTGCAGAAACCTCCAGCAACAATAATAATTGATACCCAGAGGGTTTTCACTCATAGCCAACCACTTTTTTTCACACTTTCTTTCTTTTTTATTTGGTGAAAAGAAACTGTGGACGAGAATTCCTGCTAAATTTATTAAATGATAAACCACAATAATCTTCGCGTTACAAATTTAAAATTTTATAACATCTTTAGGAAAGATTCATAACCAAATTCCAGGACTTCATTTACACATCATCCAAACTGAAAAGAGCCCCAGACAGCAGTAGCTGTGCTGAGCCATACAACTCCCAGGAGACCCCTTCATTGGTGTTTCTGGCTTAACCATTCCGCATCTTGCTGGATCAGTGGGTCTGCAATATCTTCTGCTGGTGCTCTCATGATACCCATTACTCCTTGTAAACAGTTTATTCTGATATACAGAAGCTGGCCATTCCTTGTCCTACTTCCCTGTTCTGCTCTAAATTCTCAAATGTAACACCCAGTATCCACCTAACTGGAATAGATTTTTCATTTTGTTATGATTGTGAGAAGGAAAAAAATTAATAAAGTATCTCAAGATTATGGTGGGGCTCTCAAAAAAAAAAGGGGATTGCAGGTGGGTGACAATATCCATGATAGTCATTAGTCACCAACCCAGGATTATAGTAATTTGAGTAGGAGAAATTTGGCTATACAAAGTCAAGAGACCAGAGGTAGGTGTGCATATAACATCATCAGATTGAACCCTTTTCATATGTTTAGAACTAGAATACATGATCTCTTAATAGATCTGACAGAACAACAATAGAAAATTTCTTGAGAAATAAAAAAAAAAAGAAATGAAATCCACAAACCCTCACTTTAAAGTTAAATTTATTTAAATTAGCTGACAAAGGAATTCTCCCTTTTTAACCTTAAGGGTAACTTAATTAGTCCGACTTCGGGTTTGTTTCTCAATGATCTTTTGAATACCTTAAAGGGTTATCTATGATTTACCAAAAGGTCCATTTAAAATTGGCTGAAATTTCGATATAAATTAAATTCGAACATCCAATACAAGATAAAAAAATGCAAAATAAAAGAAAATAAAAGGGTCTGTTTGTTTTAAGTTTTTGAAAACTGTTATTGAGAACCGTTTTTGGAAACATAGAGAACAACATTTTAGTGTTATTTGAAAATTGTTCTTATTATTTGAATTTAATGTTTTTTATTTCCTCTGCATGTTTTTAGAACAAAAAAATTTGAGAACTAAACGTGTTCTTTGAAAATTGTTTTTAAATGTCACTGCATTTTTTTTTTAAGAAAAAAATAATTTCATTGATTCCAACTAACAATACATTGATAGAAACATATAATCAAAATTTCTAAAAACCATAAAGGATGAAACAACATCCATGCTATCAAGATAATTGAACGACTCAAAGTTTCCATATATTCGATAGCTGTTTCACATTTGATATTACTATCAAGGGACTCTAACATTCGACCTGCTCAAGAACATATCGATCGATCTCGATCACATATACTTCTGGGCTTCATTCGAATCACCAAATACAAATAAACAACGCGACCTTGATTGCCAAAACCAATTGTCAGACCAAGACGAACAATCATCCGTCCTACGACAACGACGTACCACACAATGGCGCGACGACACACACGTCATCACAAGACGATAACTAAATCATAAAAATATATAAAAACCTAAGGAAGAATCCACTTTATTTGTAAAGATTAAAAGTTAGATATGGTGAACGATTTCATTCCATGAATGGCCAATCACCTTTTTTGCTTAAAAGACAAAAGGCTAGTAGAAAAAACTAGAAAAAGGGTGGCTAGGATTTGAAAAATTCCACTGCATAAAAAAATTGAGAAGCAAACGTGTTTTTTACGTTTTTTTTTTTTTTGACATGGAGGAGGGGACACCCTGATAAATACTCAGCAATTGTGCAGAATTCTCCTAGGGCTCAAAGTCCCCATCACATCTTGCTTCAGGATGTGCAGTACGCTCTCCGGGGGAGTATTCCAACTCATAACATCTCCATGTTGCAATTGCAGGTCTAGTCTTGCCATCTCATCAGCTGCTCGGTTTCCTTCTCTGAATATCTGATTTATGGTACGTAGCAGTCCAGTCATGCTTTAGCCAAGCTTGGCATTGAGTTTTGTACGGAACTAAGGCTTTTAAAAATAAAAATCCGAAATATGATGTTAGTTTCAAAATACGCCAAAAGAATGCTGTCGAAATGTGTATATGGCGCCCAACGCATTAACCGACTATTAACCACCAATCGCCCATTCGTAACTTGACTAGCGACGATTATGGAAGGCCTGCCAAGCAGAACGCCACATTAACCAATTCAATCGCCATCTCGCACGACTCGCTATCGAAGCTTTAGCGCCCGCTGCCCCAACGCCGGCTATTGACTATTTTTATGTTCGCTGCAACTTAATTACTCTTGAATAACATGTAAAATTTACATGCTGAAATCAACGCCGGTAGTATAGCTAACTCAACCAATTTAATTTAACTAAACATGTTGAATATTAATCAACCTAAGTTGAGAAAATAGTTGCTCCAAATAATTTTTATGTTTCATAGCATGGCCTTAATTACTCTTGAATAACATAAATAACATGTCGGTAAGTTTAATCGCCAGATTAGGTAGTCGACTGAACCAATTTAATTTAACTATAAAAACATGTTGAATATTAATCAACCTAAGTTTGAGAAAATAGTTTCGCCTAAATTATTTACATTAAAGAATAATCAACTTGCTAAACTCAATTCAAATTCTCTAAATTAAAGTTCTAATCAGACCTCATTTTTCTCAGTTTCAATTGGAGAAAATAGCAAGCCCAAATAATTTACATTAAAAAGTAATCAAACTTGCTAAACTCAATTCAAATTCTAAATTAAAGTTCTAATCGCACTTCATTTATCTCGCTTTTGATTGGATTAAGTCGATCATATTAATTCAATATTCATTTGTAATGTTACTCATCAAAAAATGCTTTTAAAAACTTTTCTCAACGTTTATAAAATTAACTTGTACTATGTATTGTATTGAAAAATAATCCATTTTAAATAAAAATATAATTATTATTTTGGCATTGCATGTTTTATAAAAAATGATTATCTTTAGAAAATAATTTTGAGTATTATTTTGGAACTTTGATAAAAATCGAGAAGTATTAGACATGTATGTACCTAAAGGCATGCAAAAGACACATGTACCAAACTGCTGCATAGTAATTAAAACAATTAAATATATTAAAACATTTTATACAAATTTTCATATAAAATAATATACTAATGTCCCACAAGATGGCGCTTTATATTTCTCTTTAGGATCTGCGCTTAAAAATAAACAAATCACGAATTACCAGTGGTCCCGTGGAGTCCAGACTCGGAAATGGCGGAGTCGACGAGCCGCGAGCTGGATGGAGCCCGAGACCGATGGACGGGAGAGCCGATGTACACGTCGAGCACGAGGTCGCCTACCCGAAGTCTACCCCACTCGCGTAAAAGCGTCAACGACGGCATCATCCGGTGGACGAGTTCGACGGATGCAAATTAAGGTGGACGACAATGGATATCTAATGCTATAGGCCGGCTCAGGACACGGATAAGGTACGCACGCAAGTCCGCATAGCATTACGCGATGCAGAATGTATGTGGGAAGCGTGATGTGTCAATGTGGAGTGGGTATGGAAGGTGATGTAGGTGTGCGGGTTGCAAACTACTGTGTGAGCCGTAAGTATGTGAGGTATCGCAGTAGTATTAGTCGACTCAAAAATTCCACACCGCCTCACCGCCCTGACCATGACCCGACTCACCATCCTCGAGCATGACCCTGGGCGATCAACTCCCTCTCCTTCTCCTCTCCTCTCCTTTCTACTCATCGTTTCATACAGCGATGGTGGACGCATAACGAGGTCTAATAGTACCTATGATGTCGGCTTCTCCTAAGTGTACCCTACGATGCGATGGTCTTCACCGACCGTGTAACACCGATCGGCAAGATGATGTGGCGTCGTGATAAAGCACCGCGGTATCGTATCCAGAGCGAATGGCTATGTCGGCCTATGTATGCTGATCCGAGTTAACCAAAGAAAGAATTATAATTACATAATCTATTAATTAAAATTAGGTAAAATATTTTAGAAACACATGACTCTAACTTACCAAAGATCCATACTAATGGCCAGAGTATGGAACCCCATGCCATCCAGGCGGGGCCGTGGTGTCATAGAACGCCGTGTAATACGACGATACCACTGCATGTACGGATCATGAAAGTCCATAAAACCCAAGATAGGGGTGCTCGCGATCTACGCCGCGACCCCATAATGCTATGTATGGTCCATGGTACGTCGCCCAATCGCGCTGGTATCGTCCACGTGCATCAACCGCATGCAACTGTTGCTCGTAAGAGCAAGCTGGAGGTATCTCCTGCTGCATCCCAAACTGCCGCAGGACTCTCTCTGGACGATGCCACTCAACAATCTCGAAACATATGAGCGGTGACATCGTCCGCCAGATCTCCTGATCAGCTAAGCAAATATATGGGAGCTGCTCAAGTAACTCTCCCACGTATGGCTGCCATGAGACCTACATGTGAAGACTTTATGTCAATAAATTTTACAGGAAAATGAATAT
This sequence comes from Tetrastigma voinierianum, assembly GCA_016808115.1. Lineage (NCBI taxonomy): Eukaryota > Viridiplantae > Streptophyta > Magnoliopsida > Vitales > Vitaceae > Tetrastigma > Tetrastigma voinierianum. The sequence continues at coordinate 1,460,722 of JAEQBH010003030.1, forward strand.
AATTAATATAGAACCAAAAAGTTTTACATAAACATTACCCGATCGTGAGTCTCGTGGCATCTAGCCGGGATCTCAGATAGAGGAGCACACCCGATGGGTTATGCACTGTCAAAGCGTACTCTCCACCTACAATTCGAGCGGAAGAGCTGGGGCCTACTTGGCCAACAAGGACGTGGCCGGGTAACCCATCGCGGACAAAGACGCAGTCACCATCACCAACATCGACATCGCTATCATGCAAGGTATGAGCTGCCAGCATCATCGCGGTGCTCGGCTTCAAAACGGTCGCCTGACGTGCGCTTCCTCCCATCGCCATCTCCTCATCGGGCATATGAATCGCGGTGTGTCTCGTCGCCATCTTCAATGGTAATGCGCTGATAAGTGACAATCGATCGGATGCGGCCCAAACGGTATATACCGCAAAATCCGCACCTAATCACGCATGGATGATCCGAATATCCATCCTCCATACATGAAAGCTCATCCGGCCGTCAGGGCTGAGGATCTCCCGCACTGTATAAATGAAACATCCAAATGTAAAGGTGGTTATGTGGTACCATACGGTACAACTACTAATAGTAATTGCTAATTAACAAATTCACGCACTGCTTCCGTATCTACTAAGTGTGATTTGGGTACCGTTTCGGCAGCAGGCAAGACAGATGTATCCGACGGATCCGCATCATGAATCCCCCTGAACGCCATGTCTATAATATGTAACAAATTCAGAGTAATTGTCAAATACGGTTAGCAATATTAATTATAGCTAGAATTTACAATAAACACGTATATTAAGATTGTGTCATCCAATAGAATAAGTCCGATACAAGACAACCACAAAATATTCCCGGGCCTCGTTTACAAGAAATATACGCTTAGTACATAAGTCTTATACGTAACAATCCACAAAATAAACACGTGCCTCATTCACAAACAAACAACCAATTGCCTCGCCTAACATCTATTACTAAACTTCTGATTTTACTCTTACAAGACCATTGACAGGACTATGTTGTTTGCACAACCCACATTTTATCTTGGTTTTCCCCTCCCTAATGTCCATTTCATTATGCAAACGGGTCGATTTAGGACAACCACTTACTTGTCATTTCATTGACCCAGGAGCTATGATCGTTGGACCATCATAAAGAGGCCACTCGTCTTCATTGAATACGGATGAAACGTTTCGGGCCAAGTGTCATAATAAGACTGCTAATATAGCCTCAACAAATGACCGAAAAATCAACACATCGACGCCGACATGCCGCTATGATATGGCTTGGCTGGAAATCCATATATCAGTGTCTTACCACATGTACATTTCTTTTCATTTAAGTTCAAGTGATGAATGCGACCACTCCTGGACTTTACGTGAAATCTGCCCTGTAAGTGATCGTAAAGAACAATTTCCATTAACCCGTACTTTTAACCACGCGACAATCGAACTGAGCATCAAACACAGTTGAAAGTGAACCGCTTCATCGATGCCAATCTAGCAAAGACCTTGTTCCCTCCTTTGTAACGAAGCAATCGGCGGGAAAATGTCAACCCAACCAATGCGCTGATTGGTAAGTCGCTGCCCCTTAAGAAGACCGCAAATACTCTCCGGGACATGTTGTCATTATCCCATATCTTCGACTCCATCATGTGTGAAAGTGCTCCATAACTAAGCAGGGACTTAACCATCAGGAAGGCTCTCAAGATTAATTTACCAATCAGAGCCATAGCGCCTATTCATCTTCCGTGGGTGTTGCCGCACAAACGCTTCTAGGATACCAAATTCTTCAACGCCATTCGCTGTCATAAAATTGTTTTGCAAGACGACGACGCAGATCCCGTGGATAGTATATGGTGATCCCAGATCCATCCCAACGAAGATGAGGATCGCTTCAGCCGAGCACACTGATGTCTATCAGATATAACACACATCCCCGTCCGTTGAGTTACTCTGTTTCTGATACATGCTAAGAACCATCCCCACCATCAATGTTCGCTTCGTAATAGTAAATGCCAATGGGGAACAACCGACATTTCCGCCACATCCCATAGCAATCAACAATGTCCCCTTATACTTCCCATACAAATGTAAACAACAATACCACACTGGATTTACACTTATAATCTTCAATAGATGGCTGAATGCCCAGAAATACTACTGAATGTCTCATTGTTTGCCATACCATGGGAGATGGTTTTCCAAATGACAACACATCCAGGATTGGCTTGTTCTATGGCCAAGAACAGACGTGGGAGATCTATAAGGATGTGGTAAATCACCAACAAGTGTCTAAATGCCTTATGCTTCCCATCATCCTAAGTTTTTTTATGAAATTTCATATCCCCATTTCCATAACGATTGCTTAATAAAGGTTATGGATAACTTAAATTGTGCTTTAATTATTATTCGAGGAACAAGAACCAACTTGGAAGTCTAGTTGATGATGGTCTTGGTTCGCATATCTACTATGCACGGTATATCAGATATCTTGTTGATCTAGCTGTTTAGCATCTTCACGACCATGGCATCATAGCCTTCCATTGACATTGACATTCTCTCACTTCTCTTACATCTTAAGACGAGCAATTTTTTGGAGGAGGTAACAACAACAAACTCCTGGTGTGCTCTAATGGAGTAAGAATCTGCAACCTCAGAATTTGATTTAATTAAAACTCGCCTAACTACAAATTCACCACGCATAACAGTTGCCTCTCTTGCCCCATGGAGTCCAAACCCATTGAAATAGCAATATCTATAAGTTTCAGCATGTTCAAAAACAAGGTGAGGTGATAATGATCAGGCCGAATTCTTCCTATCCACATCGCTATATGCGAGTATTCGATACATCACACAAGATGCACACATTAATAAATATCCCCGCCTTCATTCTCCAAACCCGACGTAGTCCTGGAAGGATGAAACATGTCTATCACCTGACATGTAAGTCATCAAAGCATTCATCATTAATATCATCATCATATCTCATCATTAACATCTTCATCGATTTATCATTACCTCTCCATAAGCGCAAGCATCATCACTCCATATGCTCCTCGTATCTAGTATCGACCGCTTACTTCAGCCCACAACCATAGTCAATTTCCCAAATTCTCACTTCAGAACGCCTAATAGATTGATTCGCTTGTCGGTGTATTCTAACGACCTCAACAAACAATTCAATTTCCTCAATGACAGTTGTGTGAACCATGTTCAACATTTGGTGCAAAGATCTATCATTCCATATTGTAAAAGGTTGGAACCTATTTCCGCATTTTAGAGGATACTTGCACTGAAAGCACTGTCAACTTCCGCTGTCAATAGGTGCTTGAAAATACATATCACCCACCTGTTCAAACGCCAAGCAATAACCTATTTCAAAGGCACACGGAAGCTTTGTTTCCATCGTATTTCACATCATTATCAAATCTCACGAGGCGACCATCGTAGAAAACACATTACTAGAATAGAGGAAATGCACATAATTGACTTGGTTCAAACAGGAAGTAAACAAATTAAATAAATATGAGTCGATTATCCTTGGTACTTTGTTTATAAATTAAATGGTCCCAATCGTGCCCCCTTACTGGCCCTCATGATATATAAAAACGGCAGCTTCCTTGCATCTTAGCCTCACCTAAACATACAATTTGTCATAAAAACATAAAACCACACTCGCTTAATATCATACAATGACCTCGGGTCCAAAAATTTGAGCCAGCTGCCTATGCCCTTTCTTCTATAATCAACAATAACCACAACAACAACATATATAACTTTGCATCACCCTACTTCTTCCAACGCTTTAGCTACATTTTTTTAACAAGTTATCGTTAAAATTAAACAGACAGAAAACTGAAAATTTATTCTCGCTAAACCTACTCCCACCCCCATTTATTCTTTTCACTGCGACAAGTATGGGAAATGGTTTTAACCAAAGGGAAACGGGTCAGGGATTCGGTCGATACTGGACTCGGTTGGGACTCCGCCATCTAGTCAAGTGATATAGGAGAGAATAATTCATGGGACATCCTGGGCTCAAGTTTCTATCATAACAACAAAATATTTACAAATGGTGATTTGGTTAATAAATATTTTTCAAAACAAATTTTCACGTTTTCTTGTTTTTTTTTAATTTAATGGTTTTGTGTTCTAATTTTTTAAAGGAAAAGAAGTTCTAAAAATCAAAATTATGTTTTTCTATTTTTGAGAAATAAAATAGTTTTAAATAAATATAAACAAACAAATCATATTTCTTGTTTTTGAGAAATAATATAAGCTTTGAAAACTAAATAAACTCAGGACAATATTATAAACAAACTATAACATGCCCTTTAATGAATGGTTTAGATCAAAATATAGACCACAATGAGAGAAGAAAAGAAATGGTAGTGTAATTTGAACCATTTCTCGATGTGTGCTAATCTTCTGTATCATTCCAATTTTATTACATGCCTCCAAAAACAGAAATGTTCAGCATATGGGAAGAGTTATTTAAAAACGACTTCTCCTCCCTTCTATATGACTTCCTATTTCTTCCTTTTTTAAGTGGGCATAACCCAAAACAAACTGAACCTAAAAAACCAACAAATCAATAGGTTAATCATAGCCTTGCCTCAGATCTATACAAATTTAAGGTTCGCTAATCCCATGTTAATATACCAATTCTAAAAAACCCTAAACAGAAACCAAAACAAAAACCCTCTAAACAGAAACGAAAACAAATAAACCCTAAACAAAACAACTGAACATGGCATGCAGAAACAACCCCTGAGAGTCGTTGATCGGATCGAATCGAACGCTGCCGCCGAAAGCCAGCAGAGCAAAAAGGAAAGAAAAAGGTGAGAAATGCGGGGAAGGGGGAAGGAATCGAATAATGCTCCAATACCGCTGCTCCTAACGCCGGCTTTGAAAATGGTATTCAATAGCCGGGCGCGCGTAACGCCACAAATTCTGCCACAAACTGGTTGCTCACAACACCCCAAGAATCGACTACAATTTCCAACCCGCACTACTTTTGACATTATTTTGAAACTAACATCATATTTCGGATTTTTATTTTTAAAAGCCTTAGTTCCGTACAATGATTTTAAAAGCATTTGGAAACCACATTGCCATGGGAACTTTCCACTTCCTGTCTCCCTGTCACCCAGTTAAAAGCTTGGAGGGAATCAGTTTCAACAATGATTTTCCTTGCTCCTAGATTCCAAGCCATTCTTAAGCCATGCATTAGGGCCAAAGACTCAACTTCATCAATCATGCAATCACCCGGGTAGGTTGTAAATCCAGCAACCCAGTTGCCTAGGGCATCTCTTAGAACACCACCGGCACCTGTAGGACCCGTTTCTCCAATTACACTCTCGTTAGTATTCAGCTTCATCTAGCTCGATGGAGGCCGTTTCCATCCTATCCCGATCATACCAGGGTTTCCTCTCATTGGGCTCATAATAACATTATTGGAAAATGCAAAGATGCATTCTCTGGAGTAAGAATCCGCCAAAAACACCTTCATGTTCAAGCTTACGACTTTTCCAATGAAGACTTCATCGTTTCTCGACTTCCAGATTAACCAGATGTAAATCGCAAACCTTTCCTTCCACAGGTCCTTGCCGTTGTGCTTTTGCATGGTTAAGTTCCATCGTATCTAGTCTCTAAAAGGTGGGCTTTGCTAGGCATCTCTTTTTTCCTCTTTGGCAACTCTCCTCCCAAAGGGTATTACTTTGATGCACTTTCTGAAAATATGGTTTAGATCCTCCTCCTCCTCAACATAGGCATGGCAAGAGGGCGTCTCTGATAATTTCCGCCTCTTCCTCTCCATATTGGTTAAGATTTTCCCATGACAAACCAACCACAGGAACTTCCGAATCTTTTATGAAATCTAGAGTTTCCAGATTAAGTTCCAAGTACCATCCTGAGCGTTCAAAGGTGAAGACAGCAGGGCACCATAGGCTGAGGAGGTCGAGAATTTTCCATTGTTGGTTAGCCCCCAACAAAGCCCATCTTTGTTGTCGTCATCTGACCGGATAAACAGTGTTCTGAGTTTTCTTAAATCTTGTGGAGGAAGCAGATTATTCAAGTCATCCCATTTCCAACCTCCACCCAGGATCCAGTAATCTTTTATGCATCTGTACGATTTCGGCAAGCTGGAGATTGTTAAGGCAGTATTTATTAAAGGAGTATTTCCTAGCAACTTATCTCTCCAAACAAGGATGTCCTTTCCATTATAGACCCTGGCTTTCAAACCTTCCTTCAGCAGGGTACTGGCCGCTACAATCCCTTGCCACGCATTGGAGGATCTGTTTTTATTTGAGAATTTATCCAGGGAAGTCTTTCCTTTCATATATTTGGACTGCAGCACCTTGGCCCAAAGCTCGTCTTTTGCTTGTTAGACCATCTCTAGCAGTGGAGCAAAAACTGGAATATAGATGCTAACAAGAAAAAATTGCTCTCCAGCAGTGGAACAATCCGTGGAGCAAAGGGATTGCTCCATAATAAGCTATATTTTCAAGAAATATAAATGATCATCAGTTCATCGAAACGCGAAACCACTTACTCGCTTTATAAATTACTGAGGCAAGGTAAAACAACTAAAAACTGAAAGCATTCTCCTTTCGTAGATTCCCCGATGGCACACCCGCGGAACCAATTTAAGTTTCCCAACAACCGAATAAATATCACAAATAGAGAAGAACAAACGACGATGCATCGAGATTTCTTAGATATTAGATTTCCATATCGAAATCTCGCAGTCCATTCAAGAAGGCGCAGAGAGGAAAGCCAACTCGGGGCCATCGCCGCCATCAGCTGCCACGATCGTGGTAATCTGCACCACGCCGCCGTTTCGTCCACCGCTCGGCCGGCCTACCGCTCGCTTGTCTGCCTGGGGTCCCTGGCCACCGACCGCACGCAGTAGCCCGACATCATGTGAGATCTTCTTCCCAAACGAGTGGCCGCCGCCTACGTTTGCCTTCCCGCTACAAACCGGAACGAGGAACAAAGTTCCTATTCGGCACGCTGGTTGAAACGACGCCGCTTGTCTCCTCCGGGAGATAAAACGACGCTGCTTTTTTATTTTATTTTTAAATACATAACAAAACGACACCGTTTAGGATTTTGGTCAAAACGACGCCGAATAAGTCGCATTAAACCAAACACGCCGCTGGGGTATGTGAAAGTTGTCAAAACGACGCCGTTTTGTACTGGGAAGGTACCAAAACGCACGCCGCTTTTGCATAGCCACTCCAAAAAAATAATTGCAAAGCTAAAAAGACGCCGCCGCTTTGCTTCAAAAGGCCAAAACGACAATCGCTTCACCCCAAACCCACTTGCCAACACTAGCCTACAAATATTTTTATCAACTTCTAATTAGTTTCACTATAATATTATAAATAAAATAAAATTAATAAATAAAAAACCATAATCATATTTTTTGTGAATAATCTAAAATACAAATTTAAATATAAATGTTTTACTTGATATAAATTAATTTATTTTGTTGCCATTAACATACATATCTTTCATTGAATATTCCATTAACTATTTAAATAATTTGTTTTATTAATTTTTCACCTTAGGTTATTCATACTAATTTAAAGTTTGATTTGTAGCTTAAAATGGCATCTCTCCAATACGGGTAAAGTAAGGTAATCTTTCTTAAATGAGGAAGTGACATCGTGCGTAACGCCCTGGTCCCGAGAGAGTGTGTACAAGAATGAACCGTAGGGGGGCGTATACGAGCACCAAGTGAAATTGTAATATTTTTGGGAGTTGTTTTTAAGAATGAAAATATGAAATGATAAATTTAGTGAACCCGGAATTGTGGTACTAGAACAAGGGTTAAATTGTAACTATCATAAAGGATATGAAAATCATTAAACAAGTAGAGATGAGCCATAATAGAAATAAAACAAGTTGATTTGCAATATTAAAGAGATCAAGGATCTAATTGTAATTAAAGCAAAGTTGAGACTATAAAAAATGGGAAGACAAACCACTTCAGATTTATCTGCATAGGCAAACGGAGAGGAGAAGAATGGAGAAAAGAAGAGGAAGAAGAGGAAGAAGAAGGAGAAGGAGAAGAAGACCAAACCAAGGTATGTTTTGTCTCAAAATCATAGTATTTTGGATTCCTACGCTTTATTTCGAGAATCGTTCTTTGTCTAGGTTTTAGGGAAAGATCACACAAATCCTTGGTTTGTTGAGGTTTTGTGGGTAAAACCCCAATTGGTGTAAAATAAACATGGAATCATCATATTTATATGGTTTAAGAATCGCGACCTTCTTGCTGAAATCTATAAGAGCTTCTTGGATTTTCACCTAGGGTTTTGTGGTATGAGTTCCAAACCACCAATACAAGTATTTGAGTTGTTTTTGGATGAATTTTGCTAAGGGAATTTTTTGGCGCTATAATATTATGTGGTTGCATGGAAGCTAATTGCATCGCGTTAAGAAAAGAAGAAATTCAAGAATTCAGGTCGCACCCAGACAGGCCAAGGCTTCACTGCACAAATGAACAGAAGACCCGTACCCCAAGATACAGTCCAAGCCGTGACTTAAGACACCCCAACACGCAACCCGCACCGATACAGGTCAAAGGTGTATTTCCAGACAGCGCCTAAAACGCCTGCACGTCAGATTAGATAACTAAGCCCGAATTCATACAATCATAAGATAACCTTACTAAACGACAAGAGAGGCTCAAATAAGATTTAACCTGACGAAAAACGTAAATGCACTTTCGCTCCTCGACGTTGAGTGCACTAAGTCTAAGAAGTACATTAAGTTATGTGGGATTACGTAGGCAATTAATATTTCACGTATTCGCTTGGAGGTGTAGGTTAAAAGCAAAGGGAAAATTTTGTGGAATTTGTGCTCAAGTTTAGTAAGGTAAAGGTGAGGTTCTAACTCTATTTTTCCAAATACTAGTGTATTATTATAAATCACATATTTAATGGTTTTGTTGTAAACCATTTTTTGGCAAGCAAAGCAAGTAAGCAAATGGTTTTGAATTAAACCATTTTTCAAGTAAGTAAGTACAAATGGTTTTGATTTAAACCATAATTGAAAAGCAAGCAAATGGTTTTGATTTAAACCATAATTGAAAAGCAAACAAATGGTTTTGAGTTGAAAAACCATATTTAAAGCAAACAATGGTTTTGAATAATTAAACCATGTTTCAAGCAAGCAATGGTTTTAAATTGTAAAACCATATTTCAAAGAGCAAGCAAGCAAGCAAAAGAATATTTGTGAAAACAGGCCTAACTAAAATCCCTAGTTCTAAGCAAGCAAACCTATTGTATGTATTCCGTACGCACTGGGTGGTGCTGTGATATCATACAGCGCATTTTAGTTTGTTTAGTCTGGCAAATATAGGTCATGCATCATGACATTTAAAGGAGACCACAGACGATGTTAAAATATATGTTAAGAGCTCTTAACTAAAATATGGTGATGGCGACCTGTGTCAATTCCACCATATTTACCTGAAATGTGGAGGAAGTGTGCCCGTGCCCTTCCACCCAGGGTGATGCGGACTCAAGTCCTTCCACCGGCATCGGCCGATGCCCGTGCTCCCGCGGTTCACTGCAAGACAACAAGGCATAAAGGCCTGGTTGATGATTTATACGATCATTCAGCTTTTGAAAATCAACCATTATCAGAACACCACTAGGCTTCCGTAGAGATTTAAAAGCCAACGGTTGAGCCCAGGCTCCTGTGGTGATTTTAAAGTAAACGGTCCAGCCCAGGCTCTTGTTTTTATTTCAAAGCAAGAGAACGGTTGAGCCAGGCTCCCGTGTTAATAAAAGTTTTGAGAAACTTTTAAAGTAAGAGGTTTGTGAAAGGTTTTGAGAAACTTTTGGGTTAAGAGATTTGATTTTAAAAGTTTTGTAACTGTTAAGATAAAGCAAGCAAGAGAAGTTTTGAGAAGTTTTAGAAGTTTTATAAACTTTCAAGCAAAGTTAGCTAACAGTAGCTTTATGCCTTTTAAAGAAAAGCAAAGCAAAGCAAAGTAAGCATGTCACGCCCCGATTCCCGACCCGACCCATTTAGCGGATCCGAACCGGTTTCCGGGACGCGAGACCATATATTGGGACTCTTTACTTGATTTTTTTTTTTTTTTAAAAGCCGAACTTTGCACTGTGCACGGCCCACATCTTATAAACATCGTAATCAAAATATTATATACAAATCAAAAGAACTACCACCGGAGGGGTCCACTTCCAAATCGATACATATAATCGAAGCCTCATTTACTATACATATACAAAAACAACTTTACATTCCAATTACATATATTCAGAGCAGAGGACCTACTTATGATGAACCCTTACCGGGGTGTGTCGCCCACCGTATGCGATGTTTTCGCACGCCTTCACCTACACTCCGACAAACCCAGGCTAAGCTTTACGCCTTAGTGGGAAATATATCTTATACATAAACACATGTATTTAAATTGAATCATACAACATAAGACAAGAATGTATACCTGAATTTCAGAATTCATATAACAGACTATACATATACTTGTTATCATATAAATTTTGGCATACATACTTATCCTTATAACAAACTTATGCTTGTTCACATCTCTCGTATGTGGGACTGAACTTTTACTTATATTTATAACAAACTTATACTTACTTAGGTCTTACACTCCGCCTCTTATTCTTATTTTGATCTTATACTCATAGCAGTTTATTCCCACTGATCTCATATACTTATAGCATTCAGATCTTATATTTATAGCATTCAGATCTTCTACTTATAGCAGACTTATTCTTATACGGATCTCCCGTAGGACACATACTTATTCAGATTCCTCGTATACGGTACTGAGCTTATACATATACTTATAATATTCTCGTATAACACATACTTATGTCAGATTACACGTGATACTTATTCGCATCTCCAAAGGACATATATTGCGGACTTATACTGATACTTGTCTCGGACTTATAATTATTTAGATCTCCCAAAGGACATCTACTTGAACTTCTTTCAGACTGATACTTATCCAGATCTCTCGTAGGAGTTACAAAGCTTAGACCTTTACTGAGGTACCCGTAGGTACTGCAGAACTTATACTTGTACTTCGTATCTTATACTTGTACTACGGAGCATATCCTGTCTTAATGGAGCTTAGTGTGTACTCTGTTTTACGTAACTTGTTCCTGTATTTCCGGATTCACGTAGACACGAACTTATACATGTATTTCGCATCTTATATATGTCTTACGTATATATACTTGTCTTACTGATCTTATAATCGTATTACAACTTATACATGTATTTCAGATCTTATACATATCTTACAGAGCATATAATTTGTCTTATTTGATCTTATACTTGTGTTGCGTAATCCTATTCTTGTCTTTACTTGATCTTATCCTTGTGCTAAGGTACTAGAGGGTACAAGCTCCGAATGTAAGATCTTAACTTCATATCACTTATATGTCCAGATTCAGATCTTTATGCGAAACACTGACATTATCCAGGTATGCCAAAATCACTTTTAGACTTATACAATTTGTTATGCTTATAAACAAAGCTATGCTTATTTTACTAGATATCGAGCATTCACGCATCACGTAATCCTATACTTTATTTTGATCGACATGAAGTACCGTAGAGGTACTACTTAGACTTATTTTTTATTTTACGTAATCCTGTACTTATGTTACCGACACGTGAAGTATCCAGACTACAGAGATATTTGTACAAAAGTACCCGTGTACTAGCAGAGCAAATACGAGGTACCCAGATAACATATAGCATATATACAAGAGGTACCCATAGGTACATTCAGATCTTTACTATATTCATTTTTTTATTCTTATTCATTATTCAAAGTCTTATCATATAATTGTTGGATTGCCTAGACTAGTAATATGGAATGAGTAGGACACAGCACAATAAGTACCCGAAGGTACAAAGATAGATCGAGGTGCCGTGAGCACACAAAGCAGGAGTGCCGGGCTAATCGACAGAGAGTGTCGTCAGACTAATCAGAGAGTACCGAAGTACTAATGCGCCGAATCACAGATCGAGTGTCGTCAGACTAATCGTAGAGTGATCAAGTACTAATGTGCCAAAGACGATCAAAGAGTGCCGGCTTGAGACTAATCGGAGAGTAACATACTATACGCGTCGCCACGTACATAGGTGTCATGTCATTCAATAACCTGTCTTAGACAATTTTACAAATTAGCTTAGTTCAAGAATTTACTATCTTATAATAGGGCCTTTAGCCACATTATGTGTTTATGACATATTGCCATTCTCATGTTCATGTTCATGTTCATATTTCAGCCTTTGTTTTCATGTTTCATATCAAATCTATGTTTCGCTTAACATATTTATACATATCAGATTTCTATACTTTCTTATTTCACGCTTCTTACATACGACATTTCATATACTTATACGTGAATACTTACTTATTCACACATCATTCATGTATTCTTGTTCCTCGATGAATCAAATTTACTTAGAAATTGGAATCATTCCAACTGGACCATCCAATCTGTTATGGCATTTTCATGCCAACTAGTCTACACCGATTTTACCCAAGGGACAGCTTTGGTAATATTCATTTTCCAGTGCCTTCTCTCCCATATTTTGACACTGGTTCTTTGGTACTCCTTTAAACTAAGGTGCGGCGCTTATTCTCCAACTGAATCACCCAAATCGAGCACCGAAACCTGCTACGCTCGAAACAACCCGGACTACTCTATGATCAAAACTGAAGCAGAATTTGGCTGGATTATATCCCTACTTTGAGTGAATTTTTCGACCACTTAGAGTCAGAATTTGACAATGTCTATTTCTGGATGTTTGGTTTTCCTTGAAGTCTAGTTTAATTAGCCACTTGAATCACTCAAATCGGATAAGAAAATGAGGTTATGGCTAAATACGAAAAACTGGGTCAAAATAGAGCAGGGAAACAGACACGTCCGACCTATACCGACATACACGTCAATGTACCGACTGTGACCTGAACCGCACTGCACATGTTCAGTCGGTACATGTTACCGAAAAATTGCCCGTAATGTGTATTTTCTCCCATTTTTCATGCACTTTCATCCATAGATCACTCCTATACTCTACACATCAAAATCATTCCATATTTCTCAGAACCCTTTTCTACTCAATTCTTCACTTATCTTATTTCAAAACATATCATGAAATCCTTCCAAAACACTCTAATATGGGTCACAACCTGTTACATGATCCAAACATAGAGATTTGTTAGGGTTTGTTCTAAACCCTAACTCCATTACATACAATTTAACCATGAATCCAACCTCAAAGGGAGGATTCTATAACCATCTTGTGTCATTTAGAGTTTTACCAACTCTAATTTCAATACCTCTTTGGTTATGATGAAATCCTAACAAACCCTAGGTTTGGGGACAACTAATAACCATCCAATAGCATGGAAATTCATACAAACTTTAGAATTCCATAAAAGAAATCCATACCCAAGGTTAGATTCCATACCAAAATCATAGAATCCATACCTTTGATCTTCCTTTCCTCTTCTCTTACTCTTCCTTTTCTTCTCCTTCTCCTATCCGTTTTGAGCTCCCAAAATGGAGACCAAATTTGGTCTTTAAATAAAAAAAATCTCTTAGGCCTTGTTTGGTTTCCTTAAAAACCTATTTTTGGGTTAATTCTTTATTTGCTTTTGGTCCTCCAACTCTTGACCATTTGTATTGCAAGTTTCCTCTTTATTTCATTTTGGCCTCTAAATCTTACACTATGACTTTAAGTCCTCTTGACAAATTACAAATTTATCTCACCTTGTAATTTCCAAAACTTCTTTCCATGTTTCGTATTTAACTCACGAAACATTCAAATTACGCTTACAAAATACCCTTAACATGTCGAAAACTACTAGGGTACATTTCGGGGTGTTACAAAGAAAAGATGTTTTTTATAAACTTTTAAAACAAGCTAAAGTATGTAGTGCTTTAACAAGGCAAGAGTTTATGATGTCTGAATCAAAACATTTTATAAGCATACACTCACTGAGCTCGTTTAACTTATTATTTTATATTTTAAAAATTATTTTCCTGTGCATGTGTACGCAAGACGCCGGAGCACAGCACAGGATTTGTCCCGACATCAAGATAAGTGTTGTGCATTAATAATATTTTGTAAGAATATACTTAATTAGATAATGGAAACATATGTATGTACATAGTGTAGTTGTGAGAATGTGTCATCATTGTCACATATTTGGATAAAGTGTTAATCAGGTATATAGGATTTGAATATGTCCTATATCGCAATGTTATGTCGAGGTATTATCACGCCAAGATTTTACAAAATCACAAATTAGAAAAAGAAAAAGAAAAATTTTTATACGAGGTTTAAGCAAGCAATACGGCTTCGCTTCACAAGTGAGCCAATAAGTTGGGGGAGCAGAATAAATGTGATTTCTCAGAGCGGGCGACGACACCCGCCGTCGGTAGGGGTGGGGGTGGCTAACAGATATCTTGATGACCATAACCCAAGATCCTGATCTAGACAAGAACCGAAGGTCAAAGTTTCGACGATGACACAAGCTTCGGAGACCACTGCTGAGTCGACCCACCACGACTTTATGTCCAAAATCGATGGATAGAATCCGACATTATTGTACAAAATGGCTGCGGATACTCATACCGCAAATAGGTCGGAAGCACATCACCGACGAGGTCGGGCTTATCTATTATTATAATTTTCTACAACAAATATATTAGAAATTTTATTTATTTCTAATTTTATTTTTTTGGCAAATAAAAGTTCTACAATTACGCTTCAAGTGTATGTTAGGAGTCCGTGGATTTATGATCATTGTTGGGAGGTGCTTAAATACTGTGATAAGTGGATGATTATACCGCAAAGAAACCCTAGGCCCCGCTCCCTTGTTTATGAGGGAACTCATAATACACATGTATCTTTTGACTCGGATCAAGATCCATATAGCAATGCAACAGCTTAGCTTAAGGAAGAGACCCGAAGAAAAGCTACTGAAAGCAGTTACATAAAAGTAGCGAAATTCCAAATGTATAAAAGAGTGCAATTCTATTTTAGATATGATTCAGAATTATCCGCGCAGTGAAAAGAGAGCACCTCATGAGGAGCAAAAGCTCACTCACTCGAAGGAGCAAGCACAGAAGGAGGATGTGCAACTAGACATTGCTAGACGTGGCCGGAAGATAGGATGCGTATGAGCAAGATGATAGGTTGTAGATGATCGATTTACGCCATTACGAAAAGACATTCACATATGTCCGTTGAACAACAACACTATTATCAACTACGTATGAGATTATGGAAAAACAATGAAAATGCAAGTAGCTCAAACTTTTAATGTACTTCCGTGATTACTAGTTGTTTATTTTCTAATGTAATTAATTTTTGTCTACTTACTTAAAATGAAATATTCAAATTATCTATGTCATTTTAGTAGTAAAAAATGATTAAAAGATGTAACTAACTTAAATTTTCATTCAAAAAACATAACATAACATGATAGAGCAAAACATAATATCAAAATAAGGCAAATTCACTCGATAACACCTTGTTCGTAGCATCCATGTACGCGCAATGATATCGGGCGAGGGCATAGCTGGTGTTCGAATCTTGAACGGGCGTATCATACCATAAATTTGATCAAAGGGTATCACCGTGATACTCAATCGCCATCTGGCTCCAATGACTCATAGTCATCATCGCTAAGTAATTGCAACAAGTTCATTGTCATCAACCGCCAATTCCAATTACGACGCGTGTCAATATAATACACGCCATGATAAAGTCAAGTCTTCATGATGCCGTAATCGGTGCCTGGCCCGAACGATAGCAAACGAGTCGCACCCAATGCTCGCTCTACATCCTTTCTCAGAATCCTCATGTTTTTTTGCAAAGAATTCGTGAGCCAACTCTCGAGGATGCGAATCATCAACAATTGTCGCCATTTCGATATATATCGCCCAAGAAGATAACTTATATTGCAATGGTCGCTTCATTACGATATAATTTGGTCAAGGGCCACATCCTTCTCAAGTTAGCAAACAAATCGAGGCCTCGAGTACATTAATATCGCTGTTGAGATCCCGCATGCCAAAGATGCCATATCCACAAGTCGTAGGAGGTGACGCTTCGAGCACAATAATGCACGCCGCTGACACACAAGATACATTCCGCGATATGTCAGCCGGACAATTTTTCCACTCCCACGCATACGCTTAAATCGCCTGGCTGGAGCAGCCCCACGTCGATTAAATACTCCGCACCTGCAGATGTCGGTACTAAGGTCAGATCCGATACATTCAAGTCAAAATCTCTACCCACCCCAACAGACCGCTTGGACACACCCACCATTATGTCTCTCCACTTTGACATACACTGGCCAAGTGAGTCTCACAGACATACCGTATGCAAGCATGCAAAGTGCAGCCGTCATTTTTTGTTCACCGGATAAACCTACCGCTGGGCCAAGAAGATTTTATTCTTGCAATAAAATAATCATTAGCTATTGAGCGTATGTAAAAATTCAAGAAACAGAGGCCGACTTAAACGAAAAGCGCCGCGAAATACGTTCTTTCACTCCGATTCTCAAACGGCAATCATTTAGTACCGAATGACCGCTTAACTCTACACGAGATCGGATTGTTTCCACGATTCTATCTCCGTAGAGCCCGCACCTTGTGAGTTTTGCTTTCAAATTTGCAGAGTCAGTATTTAATCACGTGTTTCTTTCTTCTTCATCCGAAGAAGATGAATCATCAAAGACGCTTAAAAGTTATCATTTTTTGCTTGTGAGTAACTAATACCCTCGATGTAAAATTCTAAGGGACATCCTCCTAATTTATGTGATGCTTTTAAGTCTTACCGCTTACCAAAATGCATAAAAGCTGTTGCGATTCATGTTCAATACAAGATATATTATAAGCATCAACTTTATCGCCATAACCCCGATGTGATGTGACAAATCTTCAAACAATGACCTCGCCAAATCTTCCAACTTTAATGTACTTATAGTTCAATGTGATTTGACAAATCGAAGCGATATGTCAAATAATCCAAAACCCGACTTTAACTTTTTATAAACCCTAATGTGATGTGAGAAGTCAATCGCGACATGTTAAATCACCCGCAAGATTTATCACTTTTACAACCTGGGGCTATGATTTGATAAATCACAAACTTTTACCAACTACATCTAGACCGATTTTCTATTATTCCCAACACATTTATTTTTTAATCATATATTTGACAAATTATTTATTTTTCATTAATTTTAATAAGAAGTACAAATTTTTTAAAATTAATTAATATTTGTAAATCTCAAAAATTTTTCAACTACTAAAATTATTAACAAATAATTTTATTTTTATTTTAATTAAATATTTATTTTTATTTCTTTTTATTTTAATTGAATTTTTATTTTTATTTTAAATTTTAATTAAATATTTATTTATCTTTTTTAAATCAAATTTATAAATGCATTTAATTAATATGGGATGAATTAATTGTGATAGCTTACTTAATTATTAAAAAGAGAAATGATAATTTAATGTATTTGATGACATAAAACTTGGGGATGCCATCATGAGATGGCCATTAAAACTTTAAATAAATCTCAAAATTACTGAAAGAAAATATAAAGCTAGATAAATTAATTTGGGATGACTGTCAGGATGCCGGCCTCCACCTACTTCTGGGCGATGAAGGCTACATTCGTTTCCTCCATACTTCTTATCCCTAGCCCTCCATGCCTTTTCTGACTCGTCATTATCTCCCATCTGATCAAATGGACACGTCTCTGCTCCTGAGAGTCTCCCCAGAGGAATTTCTGGACTTTCTTATCAATATTATTGCCACCATTGTGTATAAGTGGGTGGTCTGCACCTGCACACTGGGCTGAAGTCGGAACTGCCTTAGATAACACTGTTCTTCCTGTGATTCTAGCCTTCCATCCTTCAAGTCTCCCCTTCAACAGTCAATGATATGTTGAAAAGACTGGAATTGACACGCCCCATGATGGAAGGATCCTGGTACTTGTTCATTTAGGGACCACTGGACTTTGAAATATCTGCAATTCTTACCTCCACTTCCGCATCAACATCAGGAGAATGCGTTACTAGATTTGTTCAAACTCACTTTTGACCTGAAATAGTACATAAATTGTCAAGACAGTCTAAAAATAATTCCCATATGTTCCCATAGTTTCTACAAAAGAGGTGAAGATCATCGGCAAAGAAGAGGGGTGGAGAGGAGGGTCCGTGTTTGAAAGAGTGTTATATTGCCAAAGACCCCTCGCTAACTAATTTGTTGATTGCATGACCTAACCTCTCCATACAAAGAACGAAAAGGTAAGAACTCATCGATCTCCCTGTTTGATACCCCCTTGTTGCCTGGGCTTAGTAAGCGTTTCATCTCCACTCCATATAATCGACATTCTGACTGTTTCTATGCAGTGCATAATATTTCGGATCCAGGATGCTGGGAGATCCACTTGCTCAAGCATCACTCTGATAAATTTCCAAGAGAGGCGGTCATATGATTTTTCCAAGTCTACTTTTATCATCATGATCCCTCTACCTTTCTTCTGTCTAGTGCGCATGGAATGGAGAACTTCTTGATAAATTAGGATATTATCAGTTATTTGTCTTCCAGGGACGAAGCTGCTTTGGTTTTGGGCAGTGATGCTGGGCATGATCTCTTTTAATCTGTTGGTTAAAGTCTTCGTAATGACCTTATAGCCCACGTTACAGAGTAACAGAGGCTAATCGAACGCAATTGGGTTATTGGATTTTTTACCTTTGGAACCAGCACAAGCAAAGTGTCATTTGAATCTTTCGGGAGACAGCTTGTTTGGAGGAACTTTAGGACAAAGTTGCAGAGGGATTCACCAACCACTACCCAAGTTTTTTGGAAGAATCTAGCATGGAAGCCAACATTACCTGGGGACTTGTAGGGGGCATGTCAAATAAAGCCTTCTTTACCTCTGCATCAGTGAATGGTCTGTGGATGACTTGGAGGAGATCCTCGATGAGGGTAGGGAAGCCGTTTGGGGTCTGAACTGGAGTTTCTGAAGGCCCTTCTTTTTTAAATAAATTTTGAATTTTTTTTTTAATCATTCCTTCAAGAGCAGTAGGGTCCGTGAACCACTCTCCTTTATCATTCTTTAGGCTATTAATTCTTCTACTATAGTTTTTTATGGTAGTGGCAGTATGGTAGAATCTGGTTTTTCGATCTCTAGAGGTAATCCACTCTTCTGGATCTTGGAAATCAGAGCAATTCTTCTTGATTCAGTCATTTATAGTTCTTTTCTTAAGTTTGTCCTCTCTAACTTTCTTAGATGATCATTACATTTGCATATTGAGGGCTAGTTTGGATCCCCAAGCAACCTAGCCCAGAGCCTTCTCTTCCTCTTTTCTATAAGACCAAAATGCTCTATGTTCCACTATTGAAGTTTTACGGCTATGGTCTTGTTGCTTTCAGTGAAAGGGGTTGAGCTCTGCCAGTTATCTTTTACAAAGTTAATAAATCCTGGATGTGTGAGCCAGGCCGCTTTTGAAGTGGAAACTAATGGGGAGGGTAAACCCTAAAATCAATTTTTGAAACGCTAGAAAAACTGGCAATTACGCCATAGTACATGTGAAAAATTAGGAAATTTTCTAGATCCTGGATGATAAAACGGACTTCACCGTTAAATTCATTCATAAATCTGGGCTACCTAGTCGAATTTTGTCAATTTCGAAATAAATGTAATTTCACGCTTTTCGGTGCACCGAGTGTCGTGGTATTGATGGGGTGGTGTCACAATGACATAACTGCGCTACCACACGACACCACGGGAGAGCACACATGGCATGAGAGCCACGTGGTGTATGAGCTTACCTAAAGCATATCCATCCGACATATGACATATGATGGACGTGACCACAAGACACACACCATGAGAGAGTGGTGGAGAAAGAGGGAGGAAACTTCCTCAAGTCAAGCCAAATCAAAAAAATTCGGTGGGTAAGGGGAGAAAGAAAGGAAAGAAGAAAAAAAGAAAAAGAAAAGAAAGAAAGGAAAGAAGAAAAAAAGGAAAAGAAAGGAAGAAATGAAAGAAAATGAGGAAAAAAAGAAGAAGGAAGAGTCATGCGTGCAGGAGAGGAGAAAGAAAAAGAAAAAGAAAAAATCGCTTACTTCCTTCGTGAGTTCTAACCACTTTGATTGAAACTCATCGAGTGCGAGGAAAGTTAGTATACGTGATGGGCGGTTGGCCGCTGCGGTACCGAAATTCTATTTTTTTTTTCATCAAAGTTCCAAAAGGTAGGGGTTTCTCCTACACCGTTATTTCATCCTGAACGCCATGGCGCTTTCGCTCTGGTTGCCCAATCTTGGGGTTGTGTTTATTGACGGTCAAGGACCGGATCTAGTATTTCGAGACCGAATTTCGACCTTCGCTACCCATGTGTACTCAGTTACGACTTTTCAGCGTGATCGGGGCATCCAACTCCGTCGTAGCATGGATGATCGCCCTAAGACTCAACCCCGACTGCTGTGGCTCAATGGTCGAAAGGTTTGGTCATGTGTAAATACGAAGCCGTATTCGAACAATTTCGCACACTCACTCAAATCGACAGCTTTAATTTTGGATGACCATAACTTTCTTGTTCAAACTCCGATTTGAGCGTTCTTGGACTCTATGAAAAGCTCTTTGAGTCTAGAATTTAACCATATTCCAGTGAATGACATTTGGTACTCACTTGCTATGGTTTCATTCTTTTCAAAGAAATTGTGCATTGTCAGGCATTGTTTATGCCACAATTGGTAAATGATACCAAGTTATCTTTGCGTATATGATTAATGCTTGGTGTGATGTATGCTTGTAGTACATGAAGAATGAATCACATGTTGATTGTATGAAAGCATGTTGAAATATGTGTGATAAGCATATTGAATTGAATGGATGTAAATTATATGTATTAAATATGATTATCCATGATACTTTGGCGATGAAAGATGATTTTGAATTGTTGCATGACACCTATCGTGCATGTAGCATGAGATACAAGCAATGACATCGCATTGCATTTATGCACTGACATCGCATGACATGGGTATATGGTAGAGATCGATAATTTGCTCGTGTCTGGCGGTATGTCAGGAGTACATGGTAGATTGACAATGTTTATGTCATGTGCCTTGGGTAGCAACAAGACAATCGCCTAAATGAGTCTCACTTCGCGGCATAAAAGAAAAAGAATGAAAAATGGTGTCGGGTATAGTAAGGAGTGGATAGATACCCACTCCGTGAAAAACCCATTATTCTTATTGTAATATATATCCAATGATGAGAGTTAGCCAGCGTCTGGTTGGGCATGATTTCATCCGTCAGAGACTCTGTACCGCCACTCCACAAAACACACTAACTTGGTAAAACAAGTGAATATCAAGTTCGGTCTAATGAATTGATTTATAAAAACAAAAACTTTTGTTTGGGAAAGCATTATCGATGGAACATAATGACAAGCTTTTTACACTCGATATGGCGACAGCGAGAACAAAGTATGACTCGACATTTATTATGAGCCTGGCATTCTCATCCATTTATTACGTAGACATTTGAGCTGAATGCGTATGTTTTTACTGAATGCGTGAAATGGACATTGCATGCGCACTTAAAGGGGAAGTGTTCTCGTAGAATTATTCTATTGCATTGCTTACCTGGGCTTGGACTATATTTTAGGTGCATGGAGATAGTTAGAGGACTATTAATTCTTCGAGCCAGATTTTGAAGGAAGCCAAGATGTGGCTCTGATAAATATTTTTGTAATCATTTTTAAGATACGCTCAGATAAGAAACAATAATAAAACCTACCATCATTTATGGTAACAGATATCATGACATGAATATTAACTCGTGTGGTCATTATTACTTGTGTCGAGACCCCTGGATGGTCACACATATCATATACAAGTCAGATATTGGCAGAGCCCCTAACAGCTACGAGACTTGGTCCGACGATAAAATATGGATCCCGATAAATGGGACATAATAGCCGTGGTATCGGTTACCCAATCCATTGCGACCCTCGCGATCGATGCGTTGTCAACGACCTCGGTTTCGGGCATCACAGGAGGATTGCATGTCATCAAGGTTGAGGAGCACTAGCGAGTGGTCTGAATTGAGTTTTGGAAGGTTCTCAACTTTAGCATGGGGAAAGCAAGTACTCCATTATGTGTTGCAAAGAGCCTTATCAAACCCTGCGCTTTGAAAGTTTGAGGTGATTTCTTCGTAAACTTTGGCCCTGAATATCCCAAATCAATCAGGCCATGTGTAGAAATCCATTTATTCATGCCGAGCTTCCCGCTATATTGGTTATAAAATAATAGAAAACCCGCGAAAATTCAGTTCTAAGAAATGAAACGAGCACTTCGGGTTGAAGACCGTAAATATTCTAGATCCCGACATAAAACGTACTTCATCGGCGAATTGGGCCGCAAATCTGGGATACCAATACTGCCGGATTCGAGATAGTCGGAATCACATTTTTCGAGAAAACCGAAATAAGCTTCAAAGCTTTATTGACGCGACATGATCACGCGACGCCACTTTAACCTGTGGTACGAACACATGCATTTGGTGAGTCTATGGTTGAGCAAATAATATGATGATTTTCATGTTAATCACTCATTAGTCACGCCCCAAACGAAAAGAGAAATGAAAAAGGACAGCAAGAAAATGACTATACAATGAGTACAAACAAAGTTAACAACTAACAATAATAAAGAATATATGTTGCAGCAGTTATGCCGAAAAGAGATGCAAATGGGGAGGAGTAGGAAGGTGGTAAAGCCCCAATTCTGGACAAATTGGTAGATAGCGAGAAGAAAGGAAAACCAAAAGAAAGAAAGAAAAGGAGGAAAAGCTAAAGAAAAAGGAAGAGATCGATAGAGGAAAAAAGGAAAAACAGGAGAAAAAAAAAGAAAAATGGAGCCGTGCGTGAGATGGAGATGAAAAGAGAAACTTTTTTTAGCTTTTCACTGCTAGCTTGATCATCGGGGCTCACGCCCGAGAGAATTAAAATCGGCTCACGCAACGAAATACGCGCTGGAACATCAAAATTATAGCCATCAAACTCCGTTATATAAAATTTTCCTCATTCGTTATTTCTATCACAGCGCCATTTAACGGCACGTATTCTTCGGGGTCAGACCGTCGAGGATTCTAATCCTGAGATTTCACCAATATCAGAAATTTTACTAACTGCGCTTTACCATGTTTGGAGGCTTGGTTTTTATCCCGGCACCACTACCGAGTCATTGCTATCACGGTGAAAACATGCCGTTTGTGTCGTTTCTGATCAACTTTTGGGATCGTTATTTAATTTTATGAGCTGTATTTATGTGGTATTGCTAGAAAATGAATATTCTGCTGTTTATGTGAAAATCATATTAATATATGCTTGTTTGACGCATCGATACGAGATATATAGCTGAACAAAATTATACGGAAAAAATATATATAATTAACCATGATTTGGAATGCCAGACGTGAATTTCCGCGATTACGAATATAATACAGATGAATCGATATATTCAGATTTCATACGCACGGTAACATCGCTTCGAGTCGGTGCGTTGGCATGGTAATGATTATTCACCATTCTTGGGTGAAATGTGTGGTGAGTTTTAATTGGACAACGGCCCAAAATTGAGACTCATACTACAGCAATACGAAAAACAATAATAATAAATCTCGCGTTTCGGGGATCATTGCCTTAATAGTCAGTATAATTATGGCAAGAGTACAAGGATAGTGACTCTTACTGACCAGAATTAAACGTTTATTTCTGATATCAGATCAAATGCTTAACGAACGAGTCCCGACAGCTGACGATATCATATTTACAGAATGCACCTGTAGTCACATTACTCACAGACTCAGACGTGGAGCCATGATTATAATCGTTATACAGATGTATGTCGGGTAGAGCCTCCTAAACGTAGTGCTGTATTCTCGCTCGATTTTATAAAATACTGATCCCCATAAATGCTGCATACATGATATCAAGCTGACCAACTAATATGAATTCCATAAATTGACCGATTGTCAACATGAATTTCGAGTTTCTTGGGGACGTCATTAATCGAGGCTTTTGCTTGTAACAGAGTTGAAACCTCAACTGCTATCAGGAACCCTCACCAAATCACCCTGCAGTTTAGGTCCTGGCCAGAGAGACTCCTCTTAAGGCTGATTCGGGCTTCACATATGATTTGATAAGAGCCACAGGTCTAGCATCCTGGGGTTGGAAAGCTGATAACATTTATAAACTGTGGATGGGTTTACATATGAGGTCGAAGCATTCCTTCCATAATAGCCAAAGAATACCACTGAGCCTTAACGCTTCAACCCTGCACCAGTAATTCGGCAATCCGCTATTGCAATTTTACCTGCTTGTCCCCCCATTGCACTTAGTTTCCAGGAGACCAAGATGGTAGTTTATGCATGTTACTCTTACGTCCCATAAGGCTGGATAAACCTCTTTCTGAGGAAGCACCATTATACCCATATTATAAAACTATGAAAAAGAGGAGGCCAGCCCGAGGTGAGGGGTGAGGTGCAGCTTGTTGTCATGCAGGATTCCTTCATCACTGCACATAGCCCGTATTGGGTTAAGGTTTTGATACCTATCATCCTCCTCACTAGGCGTCTCTTCTCGAGAATCTTCCCCACTATCAGACATCTCATTTGAGGGTGGGTCTTGGTGGTGCTCATTAGACTGGCTGAACCATCCTGAACTTGGACTGATTCCTACAGTACTTCTGAGTCATGAATCACCTGGGCTCGGGAGAGAATCAGCATTAGTTTCGTAGATCTAGCCACCACCCAATGGCTTTCTTCTGCTGCAGCTTGATTAGGACCCACTTTCTTCTCCCTAAATTTTCTTTCCTTAGCTTTCTTGGTGTTTCCTTTAGCATCCTCTCCTCTTGTCGCCTTGGTGGAAGCCCTCTCTAAGGCAAGAGAATTTGCATGGGTTGAGGATGGGTCGTACAATTGCACATTTGCCCGCTTACCTTTCCTTCCAGGTACACCCTTCCTCTTCGGTTCTTCTTCCCTTGCTATGTTCTCATAAGGTCCACTGTCTTTCTCATCGTGGTCCCTTGGCAGGTTCTCTTCACCTTCCAAATCTAGGATGAAGAATTTGGACTTTTCTGCCGCACTGCTCCCAGCTCCGAGATTACTTGCTACAAACTGCTTGGGGTCCTCCTTGCCTTTCCTTAGCACCTCCATACTCTCTTGGTGGTCTGGTACCCTGGATGCGGATTCTTCTCCTGCCAATCCGCTCCAAAGCTCCCGTGACTTCTGTCCATATCCACTTCTAAACTTCGGCTTTGCACTAGTTTTCGACTTTGGATCATTATCGGAGCTCTCCTTTGTTTGATGGTCAAGTGGTGTCGATTCTTAGCTCAGGTCCTGGGGGCACTCCTCTTTCCTGTGGCCATACAACCCACATCCAAAGCATACAAGGTAGATTACCTCGTACTCCAGTCATCGAATCCTTTTTCTCAGCCTGAACTTGGACACCAACGACCTCATTAGGTCCACCTCTACACAAATTCTGGCATAGTGGCCTCGGGACACAACACTAGTAGCATCATCTACCTTTACTGGTTTACCAAGCTTCGAACCAACCCTCACCAGAAAATTATAGTCAAAGTACTCTATTGGGAGACATGGTATTCTTACCTAAACCAAGACTCCAAGAGGTTTCTCAATAGGTTTTGATTGGGATCAAAATTGGGCTGTCACTGACTAACCGTAAGGTAGTGGTTGAAAATCATCCAAGGTCCCTCGTACTTAGCATACTCATAATCTTCCTCCGACGAGAACCTTGCTAAGAAAAACCCATTATCAATAGCAACAAGATCTATTGAGGCTTTCGACCTCCATATCTCCTGTATCTTCTTGAGGCAGGTGGTAAATGTATATTCCTTCCCTTTAGAGCTTTACTTATTAGGTTCTTTCCAAGGCCATGATTCTTTCCTTCTCTTCCTTAGTTAGCGGATGATTGTGCGCATTCTGTCCATCCCCTCACCACGTCTTCCTCATCATCGTCCGACACACCCAATCATCCCTGCTCTTCCACCTGCCATTTGTTCCTTCCCATGAGGTTTCTCCTCTCAATGACATAAGACAAATAGGGTTATCTTACTAGGCATTTCAAACGTCAATTTGAGGGCAATCCTCCTTGTGACTGTCCTGCTCGTGCTTTAAGGTCTTCTCCCTCTGAGGAATATTCTTTCCTTTAATCGCATGTGTCCGTTCTTGGTAGATCTCCATCTAGGGTTTTTTTTTTACCCTTTTTTTTTAAGAGAACAAAACGTGATATATATATATATTTCTTCTTTTTCTTGTTTTTCAAAAAAATTAAAATTAAAATTAAAATTAAGAAATAAATAGACCTCTTCTCTATATTATTTTTTAGTAATCATAAAGGGAAGGGTTGGTTTGAAGTTGACTGATTGTTTGTAATAAAGTCCATATCCCACTAAACCCATTGTCAAAATCCATGTACAAAAAAAAAAAGCATGAGTTTTCAAATTGATGATTAAACTAAATTAAAAATTATTCAATGACTGAAATTTTTAAATAAGTAAATTATGAGAAGGAATAGATTCACTAATCATACATTAGTGCAAACAGAATGAGACTTTCATATAAATATAACAACTTTTAGGTAGTGTTTGCTACACGAAAATGCTAAATGATATTTATAAACTATAAAAATCTATAACTTCAACATATAAATATTCAAAATTTTAGTATAAAAAAAACTAAACAATTGGCATATCCAAACAATTATTAAAACTATTTTTTTACACAAAAAATAATAAATATAAGGGTAACATAGCAATTTTGAGCTATATAAATCATAATACCTCCATGATCAATTAAAATCCTTCTGACAAATGATCAGTCGAATCATTTTTTATTCTATTCTATAAGAATTAGAAGAAAATAAATACATTTCAGTTCTCAACTCCTCTATTATAAAACCAAAACATTCTCTCTACACCCCTTGAGTTAAAATAATGAGTATATTTATTGGTGACATTTTTTAAAATTATTTAATATTTATTTTTTTTATAGGTAAAAGAAGAAATATATTATAGAGACAAAGAAGTCAATCGATGTGCTGGAACATTTACCGGAATTATACAAAGGGAGCCCGACAAGCTTGAACAAAAGAGGATAAATGTAATTTGTATAGAAAGCAAACTAATATATAAGCTTCTGCATAAAATAATTTATAGATTTTTTAATATAATTTAACGTATGAACGCTCAACCACTTGAGTTAAACATGATGGATAAAAATAATTTACAAATTAATTAAAGTTGTGAATTTAAGTATTTTCTTTAATAATAATACATTTAATCCATAAAAAATATGTTAAGAAATATTATTTTCTTACATTTAATGCCATTATAAAAGATATAATAGAATTAGAATTGTTTAAAATTTTATATATTTAAATTATTTGATCTTAAAATATGAAAAATGTTGAAATGAAGCTGAAGTAATATATATAGGAAACTTTAGTAACCTGAAATCTATTTCTTATTTTACTATCTTGTAATTTTATTTATATTTTCTTTTTTTTATTTACATTTTATTAAGATTTTTTTTGGGACCAAAAATAGTTTCAAGCTTTTGGCTTTGATGTTTTCATAAAAAACCTAAGATTATATTTGGTTTGGGGAAGACTTAAGAAAATAAGAAAATAAAAAACAGATTTAGCTAATAAATTTTTTTTTTTACATATTTATGTATTTCAAACACATTTAACTAATTCCAATTATTTAATATACAAAAATAATTAATTAATTTTAAATTACATTTACATTGTATTTTTTTCTCAAAGTACATCAAACACATGAGAAAATAATTTTCTTAATACTTTTCAAACTAAATATAATAATATAAGAACACATCTTTATCAACTTTCTCAAATAAAATTATTTTAATTATTGGATTAATTACGATTTTATGAGGCAATGAAAAGCTCATCTTCCTTTATATGTTTACCCTTTTACGCCACCTCTTTTCTTTAAGTAAAAGAGAGTTTTTTTTTTGTTATTTGACTAAATCACAAATCTACACCTATTTTTATCATTTTATTTCTCAATAAAGTGATTATTTCACAAGATGGTGCCATTCGTTTTTCACGCGGCTACTATCGTTTTGACAAAGAATATTTGCTTGTCGTTGTTTTTGCAAGGAGATTTATGTGATTACGCTTCTTCGTGCATGTTACTATCATAATATAGAACAAACAAGTTGCTGAAAATATATTCTAATATCAACAGTAATAAATCGTAAACAACGGTCAGTCATTATCCCCGTTAACTTAATCATACCTATTCAAATGCCACAAGAAGGTATTCCAACTATGTCAAACTATCCGTGATGCGCTTTGCTCAATTTATTATATTTGGTTATCCTAATGACGTTTTCATCGCCTATGATTTTTAACGATTTTAATTCTATATTTATATCGATTATTGCTAATTTAAATCAATAAAATTAATTTTCTATTCAAACAAAAATTCATTGACCTTCTCTAAAATTGAAGCCCGGCCTACCTTCTTTCTAGAAGCCATTTCAAGAAGGGCCTACTTTGCAGTTCGTCTCCTTTCAGAGATTCCTATCCATCCACAAGTGCTGGTCTGGCACATGCTTCGCCAGCACTTTAGATCTCACCAATGGCCACATGGGCCCCATCCCACCCTATCCTCACTCCTCACCCACTAAATAAATAAATAATATTAAAGGACGCCAAATAAGTGGAAAAATGCAATTACCATTTGCATTTAGAAAAAAAAATGTTTGCAAAAGAATCGAGTCGTACTACTTACATCTTCGACCTTCCCGAGGAAGTCCTCGAAATTCTGCCCTCCGATCCATTCGAACAGCTCGATGTTGCCCGCAAAATCACCTCTATTGCTCTCTCGACACGTGTCTCCGCCCTTGAATCTGAGGCCTCCGCTCTACGTGCCCAACTCGCCGACAAGGACCTCGTCGTCGACGACCTCTACTCTCAGATTCAGTCTCTCGACGCTGTTCTCTCCGACACCGCCGACAAGCTCGCCCTCGCCGAACAGGAGAAGGTCTGGATTTTCTTCTTTTTTTTCCGAAACTTGTGTGGTTTTGCTGACTCATTTCTCTGATGCAGGAGAGATTGTTGAAGGAGAACGCTTCATTGTCCAACGCTGTCAAGAAGCTCAATCGTGATGTCTCCAAGGTAGTTTTCTTCGTATTTGCAGTTCACGACAGTTATTTAATTTCCCTTCGTAGATTTTCATATCAAGAATTTGGATTCAGTGAACTATTCAGCAATTAGAGAACACGGGAATCATAGTTTTGGGACTCGACTTGCTGATTTTATGGCATAGAAGATGAAATTTAACGTAATACTTCCAATTTCTCGGGTATTATATTATATGAATAGAACAATCAGCCACTTTTCGATCTGATCAACTT
This sequence comes from Tetrastigma voinierianum, assembly GCA_016808115.1. Lineage (NCBI taxonomy): Eukaryota > Viridiplantae > Streptophyta > Magnoliopsida > Vitales > Vitaceae > Tetrastigma > Tetrastigma voinierianum. The sequence continues at coordinate 1,490,265 of JAEQBH010003030.1, forward strand.
TTGATTTTGATTTTGAAATTGTGTTTTCAGGACCTATGTTTGGTTCCTAGGAAAAATGCAAGGAAAAGAAAATTGAGATAAAGTAGAAGGAAAGAATATGATTTATTATTTTTTTACTACTTCAAACTTATTTTATTTGATTATCACTAATATAAAGATTGGGGTCACTTCATGAATTTGTAAGTTTCTAAGTAATTTTATTTGTTTTTTATTTTTTGAGACTTTTTGTAAGAAAATCAGATATAAGAAAATCATTTTCCTTTAATATTTTTTTTCTTTTCTTCGTACTTTACATGAACCAAACTGATAATTTATAGCATAAAAGACTTAATTTCTGCGCATATTTATTCAATTTCATGCTATTCTGTTGAATTTATTGTCGCTGAATGCAATAATTTGCTACCATTTGTTTATCAATTTAATATATTCGAGATAGATCACTTAACAATGAAAGGATTTTGTTTTTTCTTTTCGTTCAAATTATGTCTGTGTGTTCAGTTGGAGAGCTTTAGAAAGACACTCATGCAATCACTTCAAGAGGATGAAGGAGAGCCTGTGTTGCATTTAAGCCATTCGTTCCTATCTTAAAAAATTTTTACTTTCATAGAGTCTGTTGTGTGGAAACTATTTATCATTTGATTAAGAGTTGATTTTGATGACTAAATGTTGTTTTGCCACAGGGAGCATCTCCACAGATTGTTGCCAAACAGATGGCAGCCCAGTCAATTTTATCTTCTCCTTCAACGATTGGAGGTCTTTTGTATTTTTTTCTCCTTACTTCATTAACTGTTCCAATTGATCTTACTAGTTACCCCTAATTGGCCATGGATCATAAAACCAGCTCACCAATGGTTAAGCATTGTGGAAAGGAAATCAAATTTGCAAACTGATTTCAGTTTCCCATGGAAATGTGTTGAATTATCTTAAAAACCAAATATTTTTATGGTGATTTTTCTTTTTCTTTTTTCAAAATTTTCCATGATATGTGCTCGGACACATCCTGCTTTACTGTTGATTGCAAATTCTTGTGCTTTAGTTGAAAATACAGAAGGTGATTGAGAAGAATTATCCTTTTTGAATTTTTTGTGGTTGCCTCTCACTGATTCAAAGCAACTGCTGGTTTTAGTTAGATGATGGCTTCCTTTTTACGAGTATTGATTCTAAAAGAAAAACAAAATTTCTGATATTTTTCAGAAGATGATGCTACATCGAGATATTCTTCTACACAGTACTCAGAAATTGGAAATTCATTTGCTGAGGATCGGGAGACAGATGGTATGTTGTTGCTTTAAGTGGAAACCTAAAATTGAAATTTGTATTCATTGGACAACTACCACTTCATTTTGCAGAAGTGCTCTGTATTGAATGGATTGGTTTATGTATTTGCTACATGTGGTATTTTTTATCAATGCAGAAAAGCTTTGAATCGTATATAATATGACCCATATTGTTTTTCTTTGTTTCTATTATTGTTATGGCAGCCTCAAGAGCTGGCATATCACATAGCTTCCTCTTAACATCCCAAACTACCACACCTCGACTTACTCCTCCTGGATCTCCTCCTACTTTATCTGCATCGGTCTCCCCAAGGCGACATTCAATTTCACTTTCAACCTCAAGAGGAATGTTTGATGATAAGTCTTCAGTTTTCTCTTCAGTGCCCACCAGCCAGTACAGTTCAATGTCAAGCTCAGAGTCCGGATCACAAACTGGTTAGCTCTAGAACTTTCTTTACCAAAAGCTTGGCACCATCTAATCTTTTGTTTTTAGTCAGAATGTGTTTGCTCCATGCTGCTGTGTTAAATGGTGCAGCAAAGTCCTGTACATAAGCTTCTTCTCTTGAAATTAAAGCTTTGATCTTGAATTTGTAGTGGTAAAAACTGAAAGCTATTCAAATGGTAGCTGATTTATGATGTCAAAAGCAACATAGAAACGACATTCAGCATTGGGCTGTAATTAGCAGACTGCACATTGAGCAAACATACTTGATATTGTCTTAATGTTCAGAACTGAAATGGGATACCCATCAACTACACATGAAAATACTTTCTTTACGAAAGATTTGTAAGAAGGAACTCATACAAATTGATGTGAATTATGCAGTTACGCTTTTAGTGTGATTGTGGTGATCATTGTATTTTAAATTATCATGCCCTCATCTTTTATGGATCTTCAACATTTTTTTTTGTTTTTGTGGCATTTCCCTTTAGATATATATTTATTACATTATGTTCTTAATCCTTTTGTTCTTTTGTTCCAGGACGAACACGAGTTGATGGAAAAGAGTTTTTCCGTCAAGTCAGGTAAACTCACATTAACTATGAACATTCATGTGCCACTAAATTACTTTGACATTAAATATCTAAATATAATGAAAAAAAAAGGTAACTTTGTACGCTGTCCTGAAAGTAATCGACTAATCATACATAACAAGCATGGTCAAAGCTGATTTTATGAACTCAAAATGCTGTCTCTTTTCCTAGTAGCTATATCTGTTTCTGCTGAAAGCACACCGTTTGCAGGATTTTAGATTATACACCTATTTTTCAGCAATCAGTGATTACAAGTTAACACACTTGACAATTAATCTACTAAATATTGCTGTTAGGTACTGAATTATTTATGAATCCCTGATTATACCAAATAATTATAGTATGAAATATATATTCTTCCTAAAATTTTCAATTCAATTGTCAAGGCTAGAACATTCAACAACTGTCCTTTTTTGTTTCCAGGAGCCGTCTCTCTTACGAGCAGTTTGGTGCCTTTCTAACTAATGTCAAGGAACTGAATTCCCATAAGCAAACAAGGGAGGTATACATCTCTCTCTTTTTTTCTAAAATTAACTTCTCTTCCTGTCAAACATTTGATCCATCAAAATGTTAAACATCTCAGGAGACGCTCCGGAAGGCAGATGAGATTTTTGGCCCTGATAACAAGGACCTCTATGCTGTATTTGAAGGATTGATCACTCACAACGTCCATTGAAACATGTTTGCAGAAAATGCCCCAAATGTCTTTCAGCTCCGCTTTTTTTGAAATTACCAGCAGTGTATTCTGCAATTTGTGCTGTAAATTGAACTATAAACTATTATGAGGTGTAACAACACCATTTTATGAGCCGCCGAAGTTAAAATTATCTTATCAAGTTGTAATTCTGGTGAAAAGCATCATCTTCTGCATCTTTGAATTCCACCAGGATGATATTCAGGTAAAGTGATGAAACCTGACCTTGCCTTCTTTAGTCTTTGAATTTATCTTCCGGGTTGGTTTGGAAGTATCGTGTGATGGTGTTATTTGCGGCGCCATTAAAATATGCCATGTTTCCTGCAAAGCTTGCTTTAGCTTTAGAGGCCAGCCATGGAACTTGGGGGCTTTTCCTCAACCTGAAGAAAGGCTTTTTGTAAATCTACTCATGGGGTCTTTTGATGATCCATCTCATCCAGTTTCCAATATTTGATAGTGGCTACAAACTCTCTTCAGGAGGGCAATCGGATGAGAGGTTGGAAAATTAGTTTATCAGAGGACGGTACAGACATACCAGATTGAATGGTTGGTTATACCGTTAGTGGGTCGGTGATGATACACATACTAAGGCGGGTTTTGTTTTTTTTACTTAATTTAAAATATAACTTTTGTTCTAAGTGCTTAATAGATTAAGTATTTTATTGTTAATTTTTTTTTATAAAAAAAATTAAATTTTACCTTTTATCTCAATTTTGGAGAAAATAAATATTTAAATACAATTTTAATATATATATATATATATATTGTTATTTAATTAACATGAAAGGAAGAGTTTTAATTGGATCATAAGCCATATGATTTTCTTTTAATTTTTTCTATTGGGTTATAAATTTCAAAAATTCAGTCATGTAATTTTTTATTTTTTTTGACAAGTCATGACAAAGTTAAAAACAAAGGAATTGAATGCGAAAAAAGTAAATTTGCTTTACAAACTAAAAGTACATGCAGTTCAAAACGGTGTCGTTTCACTACCACAGTTGACAGTTGAACGTCTCTCCGCCTTCGGACCGTTGCTTCCCTGCTCCGCATTTGAGAGGATTTCACCGCCCACGTGGTGATTGCGCATGAGAGGGAGGCGATTCTCGCGCTCTTTTTCGTGATCTCGACATTCCTCATAATTTTCTAATTTTATTTTACTTCCAAAGAAAACCAGAGATTTGTTCATGGAGGAAAATTAAAGGATTGAGAAAAAAGCCGGTTTTTGAGCTGAAAACTCGGGCTCAATTTCCCACACTGCATGCTCTATACACACGGAAGCAATGCCCGCCTCTCTCTATCTCTTTCCCTTTTCTCTCTCTCTCTCTCATTTTCGGGCTGGTCTCTGAGAATCCATGGGAGATGTCGGAGAACCTTCCGCTTCTCCTTGGTATTGCTTCCTTTTCTCTTATTCTCCCTTTCGAGCCTTTCAATTTCGATTGTCATACTTTCTTGCTTGCTGTTTGATTTTTGAGAATGTGGGAAAGAAAATGAAAAATGGAATAGTACCAGGTGGGGTTGTTTGGTTTCTGAGTGTTTCAGATTCTTGCTCGCTCTCAAAACATTCTTCTACTTCTGGGGTCCGCTTAAATTTTACGTCTCTATACTGGGTTTTGTAACAGATAAATATATCCTCATATTGTCATGTCCAGATTCCATTCTTGGCTTTCTGGTTTGAGAGATGCTAATTGTTGAATTGTCTGTTTGTAATATCAAATTCTGGATATTTTTAATTTATCAACCCTTATGTTGGCACTCTTGGGTTTGTTTTATATTTTGTCTCATTCTCCATTCTTTATTAACATACGTATTCGCAGTGTTGGTTTCGGCAAAATTAGGGGAGAAAAACTGGAAGGGAAGGTTCATCATGTTCTAAACAGAGAATATCTTTCCAATCTCCCTTTCTCGTTCTTTTGTTCAAGGTATAACTTGTTTTCCAGCTGCTCTAGAAAGTATTCAGTAATGTATAATTAATGCTTAAATTTTTGTTTATGTTAGACTCAGCATCTCTAGAAATGGAGGAGGAGAGGAACGAGAGGTCTTCTCCTAGAGGAGTTCTTGAGGACTGCTCAATAAGTATAGATTCTGAAACAGCTTCGTCCAATGCCTGCACTTCAGACTCAGAAACGCCTTCGAATACAAGATCTGCTTCTCAGTGGCATAAATTCGTCCATATGTTTAAAAAAGGATCTGCAATGGGCTTGCAAACTTTACCTGCCCTAGGTGTCCGGAAGCTTGCGAGAAGTAAAAGCAGAAGGGCGAGAGGAAGCATGATTCCAGCACTGTATCCCTCTTTAGACCCTGGACTATGCTTTTCGAAACCTTCATGGAAAAATTTTTCATTATCGGAGCTTGAAACTGCAACCAACAAATTCAGCCATGGTGTGTAATGTCTTCAAATTTTGAGTTTAGTCTTTGAGTATTCTGCAATTGATTTGAACCTAACTCTGTTAAATCTCCATTCTGACTCTCTCAACAAAGAATTTAATTGGAGAAGGAGGTTATGCTGAAGTTTACAAGGGAAAATTGCAAGATGGGCAATATGTTGCGATCAAGCGTCTCACTAGAGGAACCCCAGATGAGATGGCAGCAGACTTCTTGTCCGAGCTTGGGATTATATGCCATGTAGACCATCCCAATACAGCTAAATTGGTTGGTTATGGTGTTGAAGGCGGGATGCACCTTGTTCTGTTTTTGTCTCCTCATGGGAGTTTAGCTACCCTCCTATACTGTGTGTCCATCATTTCAATCTTGTGAAATCTTAGTTCTTGCATATTTCCAACCGACAAAATAATTAGGTTTTTTCCCCTCTTCCTCCTATCTCCAGGCTCAGAGACAAAGCTAGAATGGGAAACCAGGTATAAGATTGCTATAGGGACAGCGGAGGGCCTTACATATCTTCATGAGGGGTGCCAAAGAAGAATCATCCACAGAGATATAAAGGCCTCTAATATTTTGCTTAAAGAGGATTTTGAGCCTCAGTGTAATGATGTACTGAAAGCACTTCATTTCTCTGTAATTCTGTGTGATTTGGTATTGTGGTTCCATCCCTCCTACTACTAGTTTGAACCACCACCATGCTTCAATATGTAACTTCAAGATCAATCCAGATTTCTGACTGGGCTTGCAAAAGTGGCTCCTGTTTTGTACTCACCATACTGTATCAACATTTGAAGGCACTTTCGGGTTTGTAGACTAAAATCTTGTGGTTCTGAATATCTAAGAAGGTTTTTTTTTTTTTTTTGCTATATACCATTATGGCATTTAACATTATTTCATATTGCAACAGCTACCTTCCTCCTGAGTACTTCTTGCATGGTGTAGTAGATGAAAAGACGGATGTATATGCCTACGGGGTGCTACTATTAGAGATTATCACTGGATCGCCCAGCTTTCTAGACAGCTCGCAGAAAAGCTCAGGATGTGGGGTGTTGCTTCTACTCCCTCCCCCAGTTCAGCTGGACTGCTGTACTGAGTTAGTATGCCCTTTGAAATTAAAGCTTGTTTCAAATAACTTATTGCAGGCCAAACCTTTGCTTACTAACAATTGTATTGACGAGCTTGTTGATCCGAGGGTTGCTGATTCTTACGACCCAGAACAGATGAAACTTGTGGCTACAGTCTCTGATATGTGCCTTCATCAGTGTCCAATTCAAAGGCCTCGAATGAGCCAGGCATGTATCCATAATAGTGTAAGCCTTAGTGGCTGAGGCACATGAACTACCAATCTTGTTGCTTAGTCTGATTATTGCACAATCATTTGGAATGTTAGTACTTGTGAGATAGTTTATTATAAATTGTGTGATTACATTCTAGGAGTATTTTCAAAAGAAGAATCGCCTGAAGAAAAGACCAATTTTCAAAACATTGGTCCTGATATTCAGTTTATTGGTTCATCTCGAGTTCTTGGCCGTGAACTTATAAAGCTTTGTTTAGCCATGGATGATGAGGAAAACAACCCACATGAGTTACTACATCTGTCAAAGAGAATATACTCATGTATTTGATCCCATATCATCACTCCATCCAAAGGACATATTTGGAGGAGCTCCTTGATGTTGAAGAACTCACAAAATAACTGAGCTGATCTGATAATAATGAGAAATTTCTTTCGCAGAGATCCACAAAACTTTTGTTTTTGTATGAATCAGATCGCTACGCCTTGCGATAAAGGCAATGGTCAAATAAAAAGGCTATGCATTAATGTGCATGAACTCAAAATAAAATACAATATAAAGCTTCTCAAGCAACCAGCATGTGATCCAAATTAGTTCAAGCTCTGCAGTCTGCAAATGATCAAGTGAATCGCACCAGACTTACCTCAACCACACATGAAAGAATCAGAATAATCACACCCAACAAATTAAGAATGCCAGATATGTCCTTCAGAGTAATACGGTTATTATTTATTTGTTCGTTTGATCTTCTTATTATTTTAAACAATGAATATTAAGAGAAATCATCTGATTTAAATAATATCAGATATATGATTATTCATAATAGTTCATCTTCCATGAATAAACGATCTTATTGAAGTTCAAAGATTACAAACAGAACCCTGATCCATCCGACATTATTAAGTCAGACTGTTGGTGTATACTACTCCATCACGCGTTATTATTTTTACGAGCTCAAAGACTTCAAAATGTTTATCGGTGTTGAGTTTAAACCTTCCATATATATACCTTCACCTTTTATCAAGCGATGTGACTTTACAATCCACCTTTTTGGGGTCCAACGTCTTTACTGACACACTTAAGTTCGAAGATTATACTTTGATATCATTTGTGATGACTCAATTCTTCACCTGATATTATCTCTTTCGGGACTATAATGACATGATTTTTCCATTACATTTACATCCTGTTTTTACTTTTTTGTTGGGTCTTTGTCCTTAAGAAAAGGTCTTTGATATTATTAAGCTCAAATCATTCATAGACTTTTATCTTTCACACTCCAATGATGTGATGCAAAACTGCTCAATAAAATAGTCTTGTCAACTTAAAAATGTATTTATAAACATGAGTAACTTTTTTTTCCTTTTGAAAAGATAATCATGAGTAACTTATCATACAAGCATATGGGATATAAAATGTTTACTTGAATTGAAGCATTCCAATATTTATATGGAATATTCTCATTGTTCAGCCTCTTGCAAAAAAAAAAATAAAATAAAATAAATTCATTGTTTGGCTTAGTTCATGAAGTAAAATCAGTTTAATTTATATAAATAAAAATAATACCTTATACCGTCATAAATGCTTTAATACATTTGTACTGTGCCCAACAAACATAATGACAATGCCAGCACTCCAGCTGGAAGGGGACCCACTGGCTTATAAATTTAATAAAACGCAGCGATGGACGTCGTTCTGATCCGGACTTAATCAGAATTCCACTCAGATTTACAGACTTAAACACCCTAAAACTGAAAAACAATAAGAATTCAGTTGAGATTTGAGAAACAAAAATTTCCCGGAAATTTGTTTTCTCGGGATCCAATCGAAGGTTTAAAAATATGGTTTCTCCTCTGCCGTTTTTCGTTTTGCTTTGGATCTCATTGACAGTAATCGAGTTTTCAAGCTCGTATGTGGATGCAGCTGCCTCCAACGTCTCTGCTGCTAAAGTCAGGCAGATTTCTTGGAAACCAAGGTCGGTTGGTTTTTATTTTTTATATTTTTTTTAGTTTTTCTGAATTGGTTTATTGTTTGTTAAATCCTGATTGCTGCAGAGCTGTGTATATGTTTTTCGGAAGAAGAATGCGATCATTTGATATCTCTTGTGAGTTGAATCCAGAATTTCATCCCTAAATTTTTGGAATTATGTATGTTTCTCTAATTTATTGATGTTGTATTTGGTGGCTGAGAAAACAAGGAAAAGAAAAACGTGGAACTTTGAGTATGAGTAATCCATTGCAATTGACTTGATCGAAAGAACATTTTCTCAGCTACGAAAGAGAGCTTCGATGTTTGTTGACTTTTGGTTGGGTTGTAACAGGCCAAATCGGAGCTGAAGAGATCTGCTGTCGCAGATAACGTGTCAGAGAAGAGCAAGCTCAGCGAAGTCAGGACAAGCTCCGGGATGTTTATTCGGAAGGGAAAGGTTGGCTCTTCGCCTTTTTTGCGGATTGACTTCTTGCTGTTGCTATATTCCGATTTGATGTTTCTTATTTTCGTATTAGATTGGCATTGATCTTCCTGAATTTGTTAACTGAATTAACTTTTCTAGCTGAATAAATTCTTTCATTGGCGTTGCAAGCTTCTTCTTCTGTTGTTCCTATTGTGAGTATGCTCAACAATCCACTAATCCCTGGTTTTGTTTTCCTTTTTTTAAATGCCATGCCAAAATCACACCAAGGTTGACATCTTCCTTGATATAGTAAGAATAGGTTCTAGCTTAATATCTATTGTGCATATCAATAATGCTTTTTTTGACTGATTGCAAATATGCATATAGATAATATAGTGTATCAATATATACAATACAATTAGTTAGAATCTAAAATACCATATCAAACAGTTTTGTTGTCTCTGCTTTAAACTTGGTGTAGGATGGGAAATAAGTAAAACAAACATCAAATTTCCTGAACTTAAAGGGTTCCAAGTCCTAGGCTTGAAATGTTTGAGATAACATCTCTAAAGGACCTCCATCCCTGGTCCATGATCCTTTCTTCGTTGATATCATATTTTTATTGATGAAGTTCGAAATTTTAAGTTCAAGAATCATAAATGTTGAAGGGGGGACAGTAATTCAGTGGAGACCCAGGAAGATAGGTTGGGTTACTAAGGCCGGCCATGAACCAGGAATGAGAAAAGGTACACCCACCTTTAGGGGGCTTTTGAAGTGTTCTTGCTTTAAGCGACACGTGCATCGTTGGAATATTTTCTTCTTGTGATGGTGCTGTATCCAATTACCATTCGTCACTGCACTACCTTGGCTCTATAATCAGTTCACGATATTACTAAATTGGGGATCCAGACCATGAAAGGATCATCCACAAAAGAACATGGATCCTTTGATACTCCCCAAAACTAACATGTCTTATATCCTTGACTCTTAGATGCCCCAACAGCTAAATGCTATCAAGAAGGTAGTCCTTATTCCTGTAGAGGATCAGTTACCTCATGGGATTATTCATTATGGTTGGTAGTTCTGTCTTCATCTGCATAGGTATTTCTGATGTTGCCCACTAGCATGTAAGGTGATGAGCAGGTGATTCTGGTTCCTATTTTATTGGTCTCTCTTTCTATGGACAGTTTAGCATGCTTGCTTTAGCCTTGTAAAGGCAGGAAATCTTGTCTTCAGAGTGGATAACACAACTAATTTACAGTTCTTTCAACTACATCTTGTGATCATAATGACTAAGCCATTGATACTGCAAAAAAGTGTTGTAACACTATAGGTATATATTTTGTCAAGGCCAGAGATCGTTATTGGTATGAAGACTGCTAATCATGAGATGCCTGAAAGTGGCATTTGGAGGCACTTAAATTTGGAAAATACTTGTTATTCCTCCTTTTTTTAACTGTCTGTTTTACCAGTAGAGTGCCTGCAAGGGAGAGCTTCCTTGCCTAATACAAAGCTTCCAAGTTGTGTGCTTACTCAATCTATCTAGTTAAGATGAGGGATAAGGCTAATTAGTAACATCAAGGTGGGCTTATTAAGTTATCTAAGTGTTTTCGTGAGCTTAAGAAAGGCCTAAGTCTATGACATTAAGCTGTCTAATAAGGAGAGCACTGTTATGTGGTGAGGGAAAAGGTTTGGGGGGAAGGGGTGGTGTTATTGTGTGGGAGGTAGAGGTTGGGTAAGGAGGCGGTGGTGTCCTGTTTTTTTATTGCTGATGACAACTTATTTTATTGAGGCACATAAAAACTGGACACTGTACCTCAGTCCGGTTCTAATATGGCTTGGGCCAATTTCTAAGTTGAGAATCAATTTGGAAATGAGTGAATTGATTTTCATTAGGTATCATACTTATGAAGGAATTGGTGGTAGGATTAGTCATGGGTTAGGAGGCTCCTCCATATTTGCAAAGCCTCAGAATATTTTGTCCGCATCTGACCGACCAAAAGCTACGCCACCTACACCCTACAAATAATTCCAAGTGATTTGCCATAAAATATATACTTGATTTGTTAAAAAATTAAAATTAATTTTAAAATATATAATTAATATTTATAATGTTGCTTACTTGTTTTATATAGTTGTGAAAACATATGTAAATGTAAAATTTATTGAAAATGAAAATGATATTATAATATATTATGTTTTTAATTATATTTACATTATGTTATAATGTATTATATTTTCAGAAATGAATATTATATTGTTGTTTTTGTGATTAATAAGACTTGAAGATGGGCCCAATGGTTAATCCGCCTACCTAAGAACCTGGCGGGAAGGTAGAGACCAGTTCGATTGTGTCTTAGGTAAAATTTTTAAACTTTTAAATTACACCCTCTCATCTCATGCCCCTTAACTCAAACCCCCTCCCTTGTCCCACATCGGAAATGGAGGGAGATTTTCTAGTCTTTATATCCTCTGTTTAAACCAAAATCAATAAGCTACTTAAGTGGGTTGGGCTGCAAGTGTGGGTACTTGTCAAATGTTTGGGCTACATTGATCTTTAAAGGTAATTTTGTTTAAAAATGTGTTGGGCTAAACGGATTGCTCGGTTCTTAAAGAACCGTCTCGTTTGTGGGACCCACTGGTTCAACCGTTGGTTTAAGCGGTTCTTCGCCTGTTCAATTGGCAGTCCTGCCCAAAAGTCAACCTGGACCAGAAAACCCACCGGTCAATGGTCCGACCGATCGATCTGATCAAGTTTTTAAAATATTGCAGTCTTGTTAAGAAGCATGAGATGTGGTGGAAGACAGATTTCAAGGAAGAATTATAACTTAAAAGTGACAATATTTGACGAAAAAGGGACCATTGACACTAATAAAAAAAATCTCATCTAGTATTTCCACTTGTTTCATGTTCATGTTGTCATTCCAAGAAGGGTGAATAGGAAGCTAAGAAATATTCTAAGGAGTTTTTTCTTTTCTTTTTTTGAGGAGGGAAATTCTTGAAAAAAGCCTCAGGTAAATTGATCAAACATTTGCATGCAAAAAATGAAAGGGGGATTAGGTATTTAGGAAAGCATGTTATCATATAGAAGTTGGGAAAAAAAAGAGCGGGGTTTAACACTCTTTGGAGGCAAGAAAGGGTTATAGGGGGGATAGGGCTACTAAAGACTATAAGGAAATGGTGGAAAGGGTTGCAACTTAGGTAGGTTAAGTTGAGTTTGCACCAACCGAAAACCAACTCAAATTAAAAGATATTCTACCAAAACCCTATTCCAGCTTGACCTTTAATCCAAGACCCTCAACCTAAGTGCATCTTATCCCTATTTTTCAAGTTTGATCATGTTAGATTATGAGTCAAATTTGCATTGAGTGGAGCTAAACTCACCTGTAATAATCTTTTTAAGTTTATATTTTCTACATTCATACAAAAGTTCAAATAATGAATAACACATCATTTGGGTTTGCATTGCTTAACATCCTAAGTCAAGTCCAACCCAAATTCAAATTGGTTTAGTTCTTTTTTCGCCCAAGCCTAACCAAAATTGCAAAGTGGGCTGCCTAAACCCATCTAAAATCAATTTTGGTTAAACTCACCCTAGTTACACTCTTAGGGGTGGAAAGGCTTCAAAAGCAAAATTGTTTCAGCCATGGCATTGGAAGGAGAGTAAAATTTTTGAATGACATATGATATGAAAATGCTTGCTTAATGTTTTCCTTCTTGTCATGATATGTCACTACCACATGCAACAATGCATGGGTAGCGAATCTTTAGAAGCAAGCCAATGAGAAGGAGCATTAGAACTCACGTTTCTTAAAACATCTCTACGATTGGTAATTGGATGCCATGAATCATTCCTTCTAAGATTGCTGGAGAAGTCTTTAAGGAGGCATGCTAAATGGGATGATGGTGTATGGCCTCTAAGAGTAGCAACTTTTTAGTCAAACAATACTACCCTTGTTTAAAGCATGGGGAGATCAGTCTTTCAAAGAATTACCTGAAAACCCCAAAGCACAAGGGTGAGAGCTACATGAATGAATCAAAAGGGTATTTTGATCATGGACAACTGATGAGAAGAGATTGGAGTTTGGGTAAATAGGTGTTTTATGTGCCAAGGTGAGAAAGAATCTATTAGCAAATCGTCCTTCCTTTTTCTAAGGCAAGAATTCTATGACAGTTAGTTTTCTCCTTCTTTGGTATTGCAGGGGTACCTAGTTCTTTAATGAAATCAACTGTTTTAAGTTAGTGTGGCTGTTCTGGGAAGAAACAAAAGAAAACATGGAAAACTGGTCCTAATGTACTTGTGATGGACTATTTAAAAAAGAGAAATTGGAGGCTTTTGATGATGTGGTAACTCATCGATCAAAAGCTTAAATCCGAAGGGAGTTTAAAGGATGTATCCATGTCTTTGATGGATTTTGGAGATCTGTTAGGTTGTGAAGGGTGGGACTTTTTTTTGCTTCCCCTCATCTTGTTTCTTGCTTCATGGTGCTCTTGTATGTCCTGAGTACTTTGTGCTCCTTGTTTTGACATTTTCTGATATATTGTTTTCCTTGCTTATCCAAAAAGAGAATTGGTGACCCTTTTTCTTTCCATTCTTATCATCATGTACTAGTTTGTAAGATCCTTTTACTCTCTACAGCTCAGAAAGAAGTTAGGAGAATAGCTTGTATGACATGACATTCGACACAAACATTGGGCTAACTCCTAGCTGACAAAAAGGACCATCTTGTTTGCCCAGATGTTTGAGCGCTATCATAAAACTGTTGTGTCATCCTAGATGCTTTCTTATAACATAAAATAAGTTTTTTCATGGATTTTCTCAATGATAAGAATCGGTAGAGAATTATAAATTATCAAGCAGAAATTCCAGTCACATTGATTAATGTGGTTTTTTAACCAGTGATTTCTGGGTCACCTCCATTACCCATGGAATACATAAGGCCAAGTTCATTGAAGTAAATTAGTTTTTGGGTATTTATGATGTTTATACTACCAAATGTAACTCACAAGAAAAAAAAAGCATGCGATGCTCTCTTTTTGTAACACAAACAACTTGCAGAGGCTTTGCATGAAACACTAATATGGGGTTGAGTCGCCTAACCTGCATTTGTTTTAATTGATGAGATTGTATCTTATGCTATTTTGAATAATCGAGTTTATTTCTCTGCTCGTGTTACTCTTGACCTAATTTGTAATAAAAACATTCACTTTGATTATTCTTGATGGACAGAATGCACACTTAAACAGGAAATTTAGATATGCTTTCTGTTGGGCTCCTGTCATTTTTCTCGGAAAGAAAATCGAAAACATATAAAATAACTAGTTAATTACACTAAAGAGAAATGGAGGGTTGCTCGCTATTCTGCTGCTTGCATTATGGACCCCTTTTTTTGTAGGATCCTATTATTGCGGGAATAGAGGACAAGATTGCAATGTGGACATTTCTTCCAAAAGGTGCACTATTTGCATAATACTCCATTCAGTTTTCCTTTCAGCGGCATTGGTACTTAACCCATCTCTTTCTGAGAGTTAGGCTTTTAGAGGATGGCACCAAACAAGAGAAGTGGAACAGGTAAAATGTACACATAAATTTGCGAATCTGTGCTGCAGCTTATGTTGTTCTTTAGAATGATGGTGTATTTTGTTTCTTGATCTTCAGATAATGGGGAAGACATGCAAGTATTGAGATATGAGCCTGGACAGAAATATGACCCACACTACGATTATTTTGCTGACAAGGTTAATATCGCTCGTGGTGGGCATCGCATAGCAACTGTACTCATGTATCTTTCAGATGTGGTGAAAGGTGGTGAAACAGTTTTTCCCATGGCAGAGGTTAGTTGAAATATTCTCTTTATCCATGTTTATTGGAACAACGATTACACTGTTTTAGAAGCATTTCCTATCTGACCATCCTTGGGATCCTTGTTACCATAAAGACCAGAAATTTTGTCTGGTTTCCTTGTCCCGAATCCCTCATCATTCTCCTGTACCTGTTTTATATAAATAACAAACATGTTTATAGGTCTGGAGTATCTTGTTCTATATTGGGTGAAGAACCTCCTAAATTTTACACTCTATTCAAATCATTGAATGTGGATTCTGGAACAACAGAAAAATGATACTAGGCGCACTAGACCAGAAAATTACCGTATTGAGGGGTTTAAAATGCTTAATTGGCATGAGCTTTTGGTGAGACACCTGGAAAATGTTGTCTTAAATCTGCCAAAGTGGAACATGAATGGAGAAAAAAAAAATACGTTTCTGCTTCTATAAATGCCTTGTTCAATTAGTTATTTGATTACCAACGGGAGGCTACTGACTATATCTTTCTGATATATTTAGTAATTTAAAAATTGTGAACAGGAACTCACGCCATAAACCACTCTCCGAAAAGTGATGATTTATCTGAGGCAAAAGGAAAGGAAGATAGGTGAGCTCTCGTGGAACAAATCATAATGCTTTGGCAAGAGTCTCCTACTGCTGTGTTTACGGTTGAATTGACATGATTTTTGTTATCTTCCATTTGCACCTTGGGAAAACATCCAGTAAAACCTCGAAAAGGGGATGCCCTTCTTTTCTTCAGCCTTCACCCAGATGCAGTCCCAGATCCCATGAGTCTCCATGGAGGGTGCCCGGTGATTGAAGGTGAGAAATGGTCGGCAACTAAGTGGATACATGTGAACTCCTTCGACAAGATCTTAAACCCCGGTGGGAGCTGTACTGATGAGAATGAGAGCTGTGAGAGATGGGCTGCCCTTGGAGAATGCACGAAGAACCCGGAATATATGGTAGGATCTTCAGAACTTCCAGGTGCCTGCCGGAGGAGTTGCAAGGTATGCTAGGCTGTTAACAAGTTGAATTCACATTTCCACGGGAAGAGTATAGAATGTAAACTTCAGCAGCATTATTTTGATTTGTCTTCTTGTATCATCAATGTTTCTTACCTTTTCTGTTATTTGTTAGCATGGTTCCACAGAAACTGACAAAACTAAGCCATCATTTTTGTTATAAACATATTTGTCCTTTGCTTATTTCTAGTTCGAATTCTGTTCTTTCCTCATGCTGAGAAGCTTCCAGTGAGCCATGAAATAAGAACTCTGATGTATATATAAGAATTAGTATTTTGCATCTTAAATGGACCCAAAACTCTGCCCTCATGGCCAGTGGAGATTTACTTTATCCTTAACTTTAAGGTCATGTGAGAATAGTGAAGTTAACTTCAAGGTCCAGAGTAGTCAAGTGCACGCAAGCAGGTTAGGACATCCATGATTATAAAAAAAAATAAAAATGATATGAATGGTGAGTATCAGTTTGCAAATTGTAATCCAGTATCTAGTGCGCTGTACTTGAGAACTGTTTTTATCCAAACAAGGCACAGTGCATGGATCAAAATAAGTGGAAAATCTGCTGTAAAAGGCCGTTGGGCCTGAGATCAGATTTCTCTGTAAGAGTGAATTGTAACAGTGTCTCTTGTGTTGTTTTGCTACAGTTCCACCTATCCTTTTCTTGCTGATGTACTTTTTATACAGTGTCCTGACTGTGAAATCAAAATTTGGAACAGACGAATTAATGGGGATGGGAAAATGACGTGCATAATGTTTGTTTGCAGGGAAAATGTTTGGGAACACCCCCATCATGCCCATCAAGGATGTCTCTCCTCTCTCTGCCTTCTTATTTCTCTATTTGGTTATCAATGGAATTCGAGTCTTCGTACTCTAATCGCAATAAACATATACTGATAACAGAGGTTATGGCATGAAATCAGCCTTTGAAGGACCACATTGAGGTTCCCATCATATCAAATGATAGAGAAAGAAGCCCAATAAGTGGTCCTTCCATCTTCTTGATTAATATTGTGATATGAAAATACAATACAAGGCCTCTTTCATACCCAGGGGGTTTGTTGGCTTACTTACGCCATCTGTCGGATTTGTAGATATTCTCACTAAATATCATCCAAAAGATAGGGAAAATTTTTGAATGTCAATTTTATTTAGTGCCTTTTTGGTTCAGTTGGTAGTTAATTATAATTTATACTTGGTAAATTAGTTGATTGAAGGTTAATTTACCTGTTTGGTAAAATAGCTAATTGGAGGTTAATTTACCTATATGGACATGATTTAAAGTAGACCGTCTTTTATGTAAATAGGGAGAGAATGATAAAAATGAGAATTTAAATATTTTAATAAGAACGGATAAGAATAAGTTATGATTTGTTGATTTTTTTCCATTAAAAACTGTTTAGCCCTAATCAATTATCACTAGGCGAGGGTGAATCATTTATCAGTTCCCCCAATCAGTTCAATCAAACACTCTTTTAGTACCCTTCAACCAATATATATGTATAGTTGACAATTTGAGGTATAGTTTCGATATCAATTTCTAATTCATTTATCAATTACACGCCTCAGCTTCCTACATCACTCCGACACTACCTGGCTACAAAGCCTCATTGTCTTCCAATGGAGGACTCAAGATCAAACCCATGATTAGGGCCCACACCCCGGTGGTGTAGTAGCCAGAGAGGCGCCAGTCGGCGCATCAGGCAGCTGGCAATGTTGGTAGTTGACTCAGAGCCAAGAAATGCATGAACAGAAAAACGCCATGGATTCCCAAGAAGAACATTCTGTGAAGATAATAGTTTTCCAAATTCAAAGAACTGAGACCACTCCCCCTTGGTGGAACTCGAATCTCATCTCTCTGATGGAACACCACAACAATTTGTAAATCCCGGAACATCTATCTCAAGGAACCATAAAATGGTGGCCAAATGCAATTATGTCCACCAATATGATAGAATATGAATATTATTCCCCACCCCAACATTATGAACGATACAACCATCAATAGCCCATTAAACAAAAGAAGGGAATAATAATATGATACAACATTTTCACTTCTTTTGGCCAAACACACATGTATATTTATTAATCAAATAAAACAAAAGGGATTCTTTGTCCCTTAATTTTGCCCATAACATAGAGCCCCCACAAGGGCATATCTTCTTTCCTCCATCTGTCCCTTCTTATTTGTTCAAAGCCAACTAATCAAATCATTATTTAAGAAAGGGCATGACATGATAAGATTCCTTTTCTTTTCTTTTCACACTACAAACCCTGGTTTTTTTTTCTTCATAAGATAGAGTGATTCTCCAAAAATAAATTTTTTTTTATATTTATTTATTTTATATTACATCATAAGTTTTTTGTTTTATTTCTCACAAATTTATTCTCGATTGAGCACTGAACCTGCATCTCTCTTATACCGCCTGCCTTTAATCATCAATATCTTATTGACATAAAAACATTTATTAATATAAAATTTATTTTTGAATTTAATAAAAACATAAAATTGAAGTTAAAATCATAAGTTTTATAAGGTAATATTATAAAAATTCTTGAATTAAAAAATAAAAATGGAACTTTTGACTTTATAGGAATCCCTAATTTTCTTTTATAGAACTAGGAGGGTATTTATGTTAAGAAACTAATTAGTGAGATTAATCCATTGGCCAAGAATGAAGCATGGGTAGCCAAAAATGGCAGAAATAGGGTTACTGTTCCATCAATTATTGATTACAAGGTAATAAAAAATGTTGTCAAAAGGGTGAGACATGTAGCTTGTAAGGCAGAGAAGAAAATTGAATATTCTCTTTCCCACTCTGGTAAAAAGAAAACGCAAGAAAATGAATTATGATAAAGGCCATTTCAAAAGTTAACAACACTTGGCACTGCTTCATCACTCTTTTTCATGTTTTTAAGAATATCTTATCGATTTGTTTAAGGATTATAGTAATGAAAAGAAGTATATTAACAGTCTTCCCAAATCCCTTCAAAGGGAAAGGTCATTGTACAATGGGTCTGAACTCTGAAGTCATTTCTACGTCAACCCCCCATGTGCCTGTTTCAACTAAACACCAAAATCAAAATAATAATCAATAGCATGGCCACCAATGGATGAAGAAGAAAATTTTTTAAAAATATTAATTCTCAGTATCTTCTGTTTTAGTATTATATATTTATATGCAAATATTCTTAATTTGTTAACAATTATATGGGAAAAGAAATTAATTTTTTAATAGAAAAAAAAGAAAGAAAAATTATATGTAAAGTGGGAGGGGAGTGAAGGAGTGCTTTTGAGGGGAGGCAGCAACTCATAAATGGTGGAAAGGAAGAGCAAAAGGTGGGGGCTGTGATTCTGTAGGAAAACAGAGAGCACAGATACAAAGAGGTGAGAAAAGGGTAGACTTTACCCAAAAGCAAGAAAACTTTGGATTTTTCTACTGCTCATTAAATTCATCAAATCCCTTTCAAGTTTCTGAGCATTTATATCATTTGATTGTGTAATAATTCCAAAAGATCTGCACTCTTTAAAACTTCCAAGCTTTATTGGGTCATAGCTAACAGGGCAGAGTTGTGTGTGTAGAGTGTTGAGAGGGAGGCAAATACAGATGCCCACAGTAAGTAAAAGCACAGGTCTGTTGCAGAGTAAGGTTTGCTTATATGCAGCATCCTTGTTTCGTGAGTAAAAGGCAAGAGAAAGAAGACAGCTGAACAACTGGCTTTTTTTTATTGAATTAGTACTTGGCTTCTGTGGCTTTGGGGTTCTGCAGCAATAGGGATTCTTGGATGGTCAGTTCACACAACTTCAGCAGCTGCAAGATGAGAGCAATCCTGATTTTGTGGTTGAAGTTGTGTCCCTTTTCTTTGAGGATTCTGAGAAGCTTCTCAATGATCTGTCCAGAGCCCTGTAAGGATCCATGCTTTTTGCTCTCAGCCTTCTCTTTTTTTCTGCTTCTCTTCTTTGATTTTTTTTCTCCTCTGCCTTTGATTTGATTTTAAACTCATTTATGATTTTGTTTTTCTTTGTCTTTGAACTCACTTATTCAGAGACTATAAACAGATTTTCAAGGAGGGTTGATTCCATGTTCATTTAGTTATACAGTGTACAGTTCCAAAGATGAATGATGATATAAGTTTTCTAGTACCTGCAGAAAATATGTGTTTAAAAAACAAACAGCCTAATCCTGTAAGAAAAGATCTCCCCTTTTGCATTTTGTGACCTGTTTCAAGACCCCAATATGAATTTTTATGGAGAGACATCCAATCAAAGAAAAAGGACAAACCCCACCAAAACTTAGCTATTTCAGATCCAAGAAATGGATTCAGAAAAAGTTTGAATAGAGAGAAAAAGAAAATTTTTGTGGGTGCTTGTTGCTAAAACTGGTTTTTCGGTCGTTACTGCAATGTATGCATTTAAGATATCAAGAATGTCTGCATTGCCTTTCAAACGACGCAGGAACAGAACACTGATGCGTGAGTCTAAACATCATAACTAAACATTTTCACCATTTTTATTTAATCAAACATCTCTGAATCATTAAGCTTTATACTTTGTTACAGGTGCCTGAGCTGCCTGCAGCAAGTGAAACAAGAGTATTCTCTTGTGAAGAACAAGCTTGAAACTCTCTTCAGGGTGAGTGCTAGAACCCATCTGTCAAAAATTTTGAATCAGGCTGTGTATGATTGTTGTTGATCTGTCAATTTATTTGTTTTGTTTCTTTGAGGATTGCAGCTGGAGCAACAGATTTTGACAGCAGGTGGGTCGATACCGATGATGATAGAATGAATGAATTTGAGGTTTTAGGCTCTAAAGACAGAGAGAATAATAGTGGGCTTTGTAGAAAGCCAGTCAGGCAGGAGTTTCAGCTCTACTCTGCTAAGTAAGGTGTTTTCTTTCTCTTCTGCTAACTTGTGATCTGTGCTGTGTGAATCTTATGAATGAGAGATAGGCTTTTGCATTTGTGTCACTCTCTCATTCTCCTTTCAGCCTAAAAACAGCTTCCTAGCCTGGGGCTGTGTTTTTCTTTCTTTAATAACTGGAATTTCTTCCATTATCACCATCATCATCTGTGGAATTGATCAAGAAACTTGACCTGAAATAAAAATATGTAATCCTAATGGAATCGTTTGAAGGCTATATTCAGTTTATTTGGGATTACATTACCTGTAAAGATCAAATCATTTTTACAAATAAACAAAAATGACAGGAATGCTAACAATCATGGGGCCTTGAGACCTTAAGACCTTAAGATATGGTAATGGTGCCAGTCCATGGTTAGTGCTCTAGATAATTGTTGCAGTATTCATGTCTTTTTCATTGTTTTCTTGATCTTTGATTGAAGGATTTTTTTGAAAAACAACAAAACATATCACCTAATCTTTTTTGAATGGGTGATTATTTGTACAAGTAATGGGATTATATACTAATAACAGTGCAGTGTAAGTAGCTGATTAAATCCATGAAAAGGGGGAAGCACATAAGAGATAAAAAGGGAGCATTTAGGAAGACTTTCCTAAAGTGCTGTGACCTGGAAAGTGATAGGAAGATGAGAAAATAAGGGGGAATGGAATCATCAAATGCAAAGGGTATGAGATATGGGAGTGAACACTTAATCTGTTGGGGCTGTCTTTGTGATCTGTTTATGGAACTGAGCACAGTATGAAAATACTTCCACTTTTGTTTTCCTCTGCACATGATATATCCCCTTTCCTCAAGAAACAAACATCGCTGACCCTTTTGTCAAAAAAAAAAAAAAAAAAGCATTAATATCCTTTCGTTTGGTCTTTGTTTATTAAAGTATTACTCCATGCCGGGTTGCTGATAGGACAAGGAAAATAAAAACAAAGAAAAACCCTCTCTCTACACGGCAAAATATAGAACAAAATCAGTCTAACACAACCCAAAATATATTTAAGAAAAAAATATTACAGTGAAATAGAAAGAGTTCATCATCATAACTTAATATGACAAAGGCTTGGGAGTGTGGAGTGTTACTAATGTAGTCTAATTCAATGTACAGGGGACTCTAGTTTCTAAGTTTTTTTTGTATAATAGATAGGCTTTTAATTTCTATTTTAACAACTTAGTTCATGTGATAAAATGTTTAACGTTTTAAAAAGATAAAACATAAAGAAAAGTTCAGGGTTTAAACCTCAATAGGATAGTTTATTATATTCTAATTAAAGTGTTTAACTATAAAAATAAAAAAAATAAAAAAATAAAAATCTACCAACCTAGGGAATGCAACTAATGCCCTTATGACGAAGGGGATGTGATAGTTTTAATACTCCAACTATGTAATGAAAAAGAATATAAGTAAAAAAAGATGTTGTCACCTCACTTTGCTACTATTAAGGCAAATGAGAAGTAATCAAGTGATACATACTTGAGTTCTTCCAATGTCGTGCCTAGATCCTTTCTTCAATAGTGTGAGGATATGCCAAAACCTATCTATTACCTTAATAATGTAATCTTCTTCTCATGACCACTAATATTTTTTAGTAAAATATTTGACATTTTTTGTTTTGGTAGGTGACAACATCTCTAATCTTATAGAACAACGCATCAATGGGTGTGGAGCGCCCCCTAATAGACTCCATTTGCTGTAAGCAACAACTTGAGTGTTCAATTATGTTTCCTTGGTTGATCAATTCACTTTATAGTTTGAAGTTTTCCACTTTTAGAGTAATGAGTAGAGGGTTACAATAAGGTTTCACATCGGGCGATGTCATGCCATAAGCTATTTGCACAATTAGGAAGCCAATGGGTCGGGTTTGCGGCGGAGTGATCCCATTCCATTTAAACTATTTTTTATACCTGTCTTGCTTAAAAAATTAAATAGGGCGGGTATGAGAAATTCTCATATACATGCCTTGTTTAGCTTTATTTTTTATTATATTAAAATTAATATATATTATAAATAAAGTAAAGATTATATTTTCACGAGGGTTCTCAAATTAATCATAACGGGATAGTTTAGTATCTAAAAAACTATGTATGAAAAAATTTATATTTTAATAATTTTATTTATTAAAAGATCTATTTCTATTTTTATTATATATTCAAATGAAAAAAATCATTTTTTATATAATTAAGGCAGGGCGAGTCGAGACTAAATAATACATGAACACGTCCCATTCATCATGCCATGCAAAAAACTTAATTACATTAATCCTAAACCGTTAAAAACCAATTTACATTAATCTCATATCCGTGCGATTAGGGGCGGGGAAAGAATCGGAAAAAAAACCTACCCTTGTTGCCATTCCTATTCACAATCAGTCGATGGGCCTTCCCCTTTCTTGTAGTGCAATTATTTTTTCCTCAATTCTCTAATTTCCCATCTCTTATAATCACAATCAGTGGAGGTATCTTCTTTGAAGCAAGTCTTCCCTTTTCCTTTCTACTGTTCTAACTACAAAATTCTAAAGAGGTGGTTGCAAAAGAGTCTTCCTTTGAGTGCTAACTGTTAACCCATGTCTACACCATGAGAGAGACTCTGTTCTAATGGTTACATTATATATAGAATAATATTGTCTTTGTTCCCATTTCGGCGAATTTGGTCTATATTTTATCTTTGAACTCCACATCTGTCATTCCCTTCCACGATCCTCCTCCTCACACCCTAAGCATTAATGGGCCTAATTTTTAAAGTACAAGATGCGGTGTCCAAGGGAGTGGAAGTACCACAAAGATAGAGAATGAGAATGGAGAACATATTTCTTCAAGGACATCGTTTTGACTGAAAAAAATTAATCTCTTAAGTAAAATATACAATTGACTCTCAAGACTTCTCAAATGTGAATCTTCATAAGATATTAAAGAATATCACCTCATATTGCCAATAGTCTACATGCTATTATTGCACTATAAGATAGTCTTGGCAGGTTTCCACGCCACTATGGTCTTAAGATTTCCATTGTTTAGAAGCATGCTTGAGCAATGAGATGATGCCATGGAGGCAGTGGCAGATGCAAGTAAGGCTCACACACAAAAAAATCCCTAAAATCTGCAAATAGTTTTTGTTAGGCAATGATAAGGTCATGAGTGTGCTTGTATTAATATTACTTAAAACGCCTTTAAGTCATATCACACATAGATTAATTCCTATTCAAGTCGGGATGGATTATGAGAACGATAAACCTTAACCATAGAACACAGTTGCATTCCTAGATTTTGAATTCGAGATATTTGATTAAGTTATGAGAGACCTTAACCATCTCATCTACTTATTCGATGATAAAATTCTCTAATAATTAAAGAGGCTCAAATTTGGGAAGTAGGTTTTGTCCCCATCACTGAGATATATTCGCATTGCACCATTGGGCTCAAGTCCATGTTCAGGAACGTTTATAAAGTTTACGCCTGTTGTAGTGCCTCTATTGACTATGAATCTTGGCTTTCCCACTAAAAATATAGGCATGTTCAGGAACGTTTGTAAAGCTTACGCCTGTATAATCATACGTTTATATGATTAAAAGAAGTTTATACATGTATGATCTACATAAATATGTAGGATAGATATAACATTTTTGTTATGTTGGAACACTAGATCGTGTGGTCAAACAAAAAGATACTTCTTAAGGAACTAACAAATGGAGGTTTATATTAGGATTAGAGATAAATTCCTTTTTTATTTATTTTTTTGATAGGCAAATAGAGGAATTGTGTCTAGACCCACTATTCAATGGGCCTCAATGGGCCTAGGGCTCGCTTGACCCGCTTTGTGAAATAGCCTAAGCCCAAGGCATACATAGACGGGAGAATCCTAAAACCAGTCTAAAAAAGCTAAGACGTCTTCCCATAAACTAGCTCCAAGGCGGCCTGTCTAGGATTTCGAATCCCCCAATCGATCATCTTACCGCATATGAGAAGCTCGTTACGAATAAGTATATGAAAGCAAAAAATACGTAAAAGAGATATTTATTAGCGGATTTCACAGTTTCTAAATCCATTATTTCTCGAAAAATTAATCCTTGATATGGAATTATCCATAAAATTAAGAGGAGATTTGTTAACCATGCCTTATAAATTGGGAAGATTTCCCACGTGGTAAGGTCAATTCCAATTGGGTGAACTTTTTGCTTCTTCTTCTTCTCCATCTTTTACTGACTTAATCCTTAGAGATACACCGTCGCTAGATCACCTTTTTGCAGGTTCACGTTGTATTGTTGATGCTCAAAGGCTCCAACGATTAAGGTACTTACAGGAATATTATTAAAAAGAGGCCTAAAACTGTAAAACCCCAAACGTATACAAGAAGTATACAAGGGCAACCACGAGCCTATACAAAAAAGAAGAGGGCAAACAAAAAACAAACCTCCCCTAAAGAGAGCTAGCTCCTAGGCGTAGAAGTAAAAATACACAACATAATTCACCAGTATTAAAATTTCTGATATATCAACTCGAGTCGATAGTGGTCGCCAAACGTGTCAAACAGCAACGGCTATTTTCGTTAAACGGGTGACGTGAAAACATGTAAACCTAACACGACCCGCTTATTAAACGTGTTAAACGAGTCGTAATTCCGCTTATTAATCCGCTAGGTTCCACCCAAACCCGCTTAATCGTTAATCGTGTTTCGCTAATCTTTGCCATGAATTTGACAGCCTAGTCGCACCATTATAAAATCCAAGAAGAGGGAAAACAAAAGAGTTAAACGTAAATCCGGTTATAAACGGGTTAAGACGCTCCTTACCCGAATACTAATTCGCTTATTTAACGTGTTAAATGGTTGACCCGCGATCACCCTCAACCCGCTTGCGCCTCATCCAAACTCGCTTAATCGGGCCGGGTTAACGTGGCCTAATCGTGTCGTGTTGAATTTGACAGCCTAATATCAGATATCGTGAGGTTCAAGCAATATTGGTAATTGACAATCGTTGGTTGAAATTTCGAAAATATAGGTAAAGATCGCCGATATATCGCCGATAACTCGTAAACACAGAAAATGTCGAAATTGTGGAACATGCGTGCGTTAGTTAAATTTTCAGTAAAATATCGGAGATATATCAGGATATATCATGATATATCCGAGATATATGCAAAGGCATCCAACGACCGAGATCTTCTTGTAGATGATCTAACGACCCAGATTACACTCGTGTTTTGAAATGATTACAACGGCTATTTTGACTTATCCAAG